>OZ025202.1:2500-445000 GCA_964019065.1 Catostylus mosaicus
AACAATGTCGGGAAACATACTGAGCATGACTTACTATGAAAAATTGAAAAGTATGAGTTTGTTGCTGAAAATTGTACCAGTTGTCGGAAATTTTGCAGCTCTGCCCCCCCCCCCCCCCCCTGCATAGTAGTTCGCACTGCGCCCCTGAATAAAGTCTTGTCCAACATGCAAAGCTATTGAATGCAAAGAACAGGAAGAATTAGCTTTTAATTTTTTAGAGGTGGAAAAGTTCAAAATAGACAAAATTCAGTCCTTCCGTTAGCTTCAAAATTTTGCCCCAACTGGAAACTTATGTTATACAAGACAGAGACGCTTATCTATAAATCGGCGTTTTTTAACTTTGTTGAGGTGAAGTGTCACCAGACCTTGGAAACAAAAAGTGATCGCAAAAGTAAATTTCTTCCCTTATACGACATAAGAATTGCAATTTTTTACAAATGTTTGACAACTCCTGCCACCTGGCCCCTTAAAGCGGATCGTTAATATTTAAAGTTGAAATAAATGTGTTTATTCAGTTTTGGCAAAAATGTGTTCTCAATTCACAGAGCAAGATCTCAAATGAAAATGCGCAAATTTGACTTCATTCTAAATCTAAATCATTCAATGTTTTCGGGGCTGCTCTAACGGCTATGGTTTCTTATAACATATTATTTATAAGAAGTCGATCGATATACTTTCATGATAACCCGCAGATGCGAAGACAACACGAGCAGCGGAGACTGCAATGGGCTAAAGCTCTTTTAACAAAATACTTCGTTTACTATTACTTTTACCCTTGTTAACAGGGGGCTTTTCTGATAAACTTCTGGCAAGGAGTGTTCTAGCTAAAATTCAAATAATCACTGTTGGCTAGGCTAAATTCAGAAATCGTCTTCTTGTCAATATAATCAATGAATATTTTATCTATTATCAGTTCTACTCCCCATTGCCCCATAATTTTCATCTCAGGTTTTTCAAACAAATCTCTTATACAAGGCAACGCTTTGGAAAAGTTGAAAGAACTATGTCTGCCATCAAAACATAAAATTGAAGCGGTGAAGGAACGCTGAGCACATGGAGTCCCGGGATTAAATTGAGGTGTGGTATTTAATATGGTCCTGGGATGAAATTGAACAATGGGATTAAATTGAGTCCTGGGATTTAATCCCGTCCTGGGATGAAATTGAACAATCAAATAAATGGGTCCTGGGATTTAATCCGGTCCTGGGCAATTTCCTGTTTGCCAATGTCACCATATTAGCATCATAACCAACGAATGTTATCATTCAGGGTGGTCCACGAACATTAGTTTGGCCTGCTTCCCAATCATGGTTGATGTCATTCCATTTCTCTTTTGGAAGTAAGAGACGACTAGATTATTTCTACTCATTTCAAGTAACCAAGGGCGTACCTTGCGGGGAGGGGGTGAGGGGGGTGCAACATAATTGCAGTAATTATGATCAGTTTTGACAAAGATGCTTTGGTCGGTAAAATGGAGACAGTTATTACCAGTTTTGGAAAAGACACTTGGTCGGTCAAATGGAAAAACATACTATAACCCTAACCCTAACCTTACCCCTGACCCTAACCCTATCCCTAACCCTAACCCTAACCCTAACCCTAACCCTAATGTTTTTGCTATTTTCCTTCTTAATAACCCTGAAAATAAATATTAATGTATTGTTCAAATTAAACATTTGATATGCAAACAAAAATAAAGTAAAGATGTTCCTTGCTTTTAGCACTTTAAATCTTTGGTTATTGTATGTAACAACTTTGCTAAATTGCTAGACTGGATATTTTAAATTAACATTTATATCTTGTTCAGAGGGCAAATGTTGTTGCATGCTAAAAAAACAGAAAAGTGCTTCTTTGAAAAATGCTGCCTTAATACCTGGCTTCTTAACCAGGTGAAATACTAGTCAAATAAACCAGAATCCTCATTTTAAACCCATATTAACATAATCATCAAACTGCAAAGCTATTGCAAGGAAAATGGAAAAGGGTTATCTTTATTTTGTTACTTCACGGCCTAATTGTTTAGAAGTATATACAATTCAAACCAACTAAAATTGCTATTTTCACTAATAATATAGTCAGGGGCGCAGTGGCTGCCCCCTTGCGTAAATTTTGTCGCAAAAATCGGAAAATTCGTTGGTTTGTCAAAAAGTTCAGAGAATTCTAATACTAGCAAGTTACACTCGTCTGATTAAAAAGCAATGTCGGGAAACATACTGAGCATGACTTACTATGAAAAATTGAAAAGTATGAGTTTGTTGCTGAAAATTGTACCAGTTGTCGGAAATTTTGCAGCTCTGCCCCCCCCCCCCCCTGCATAGTAGTTCGCACTGCGCCCCTGAATAAAGTCTTGTCCAACATGCAAAGCTATTGAATGCAAAGAACAGGAAGAATTAGCTTTTAATTTTTTAGAGGTGGAAAAGTTCAAAATAGACATAATTCAGTCCTTCCGTTAGCTTTAAACTTTTGCCCCAACTGGAAACTTATGTTATACAAGACAGAGACGCTTATCTATAAATCGGCGTTTTTTAACTTTGTTGAGGTGAAGTGTCACCAGACCTTGGAAACAAAAAGTGATCGCAAAAGTAAATTTCTTCCCTTATACGACATAAGAATTGCAATTTTTTACAAATGTTTGACAACTCCTGCCACCTGGCCCCTTAAAGCGGATCGTTAATATTTAAAGTTGAAATAAATGTGTTTATTCAGTTTTGGCAAAAATGTGTTCTCAATTCACAGAGCAAGATCTCAAATGAAAATGCGCAAATTTGACTTCATTCTAAATCTAAATCATTCAATGTTTTCGGGGCTGCTCTAACGGCTATGGTTTCTTATAACATATTATTTATAAGAAGTCGATCGATATACTTTCATGATAACCCGCAGATGCGAAGACAACACGAGCAGCGGAGACTGCAATGGGCTAAAGCTCTTTTAACAAAATACTTCGTTTACTATTACTTTTACCCTTGTTAACAGGGGGCTTTTCTGATAAACTTCTGGCAAGGAGTGTTCTAGCTAAAATTCAAATAATCACTGTTGGCTAGGCTAAATTCAGAAATCGTCTTCTTGTCAATATAATCAATGAATATTTTATCTATTATCAGTTCTACTCCCCATTGCCCCATAATTTTCATCTCAGGTTTTTCAAACAAATCTCTTATACAAGGCAACGCTTTGGAAAAGTTGAAAGAACTATGTCTGCCATCAAAACATAAAATTGAAGCGGTGAAGGAACGCTGAGCACATGGAGTCCCGGGATTAAATTGAGGTGTGGTATTTAATATGGTCCTGGGATGAAATTGAACAATGGGATTAAATTGAGTCCTGGGATTTAATCCCGTCCTGGGATGAAATTGAACAATCAAATAAATGGGTCCTGGGATTTAATCCGGTCCTGGGCAATTTCCTGTTTGCCAATGTCACCATATTAGCATCATAACCAACGAATGTTATCATTCAGGGTGGTCCACGAACATTAGTTTGGCCTGCTTCCCAATCATGGTTGATGTCATTCCATTTCTCTTTTGGAAGTAAGAGACGACTAGATTATTTCTACTCATTTCAAGTAACCAAGGGCGTACCTTGCGGGGAGGGGGTGTGGGGGGTGCAACATAATTGCAGTAATTATTATCAGTTTTGACAAAGATGCTTTGGTCGGTAAAATGGAGACAGTTATTACCAGTTTTGGAAAAGACACTTGGTCGGTCAAATGGAAAAAAAAAACTATCATTTACGGCAACATTTCTTGGGTCGATAAAACGAAAAGAATTTTTATCAGTTTTTACAGATATACTTTGGTCAGTAAAATGGAGACAATTATTACCAGTTTTGGAAAAGACATTTGGTCGGTCAAATGGAAAAAAATATCATTTACGGCAACAATTCTTAGGTCGATAAAACGAAAACAATTTTTATCAGTTCCTACAAATATACTCTGGTCGGAAGCAAAATTTTCGTCGGTAAAAGGCATTCGGCAATATTTCTGATAATAGTTTCGGCAATACTTTTTTGGCCGGTAACATACTTTGGTCAGTTAAATGGAAATACGTATTATCAGTTTCTGCAAAAATTAGTTGGTTGGTTATATTGTAGTAATTAGCAATGCTATTCTAGACCTGCGAAACCTAGACAACAAGGCTGGTTCGTGGTACAAATTAAAAACACGGAAAGCAACGATATAATTTAGACGGAACCTTTTTATTAATGTCTGTTCATTTGTTGTATAGATAGTGGTAGTCTGATTCACAGACCAAACGAGAAACTTAAACAGAAATTCAGGGGGCGGGGCACACGAGCCTATCTTTTACAGGATGCTCGTCCAAGAAGAAATTTGAACTACCCAAAAAAATTGAATGATCCAAATTCAAACCCATAAGAATAGAATTACTCTAGATACAAACTGCCAAGAAATTGGTTTTAAGGATTACTTTCTCAATGATCGTATCATGTCTATGCTATATCAATCATGTTTCATACATTGATAATTTGTTTTTCGTTGCAATCAATCATTTATCATGTTTCTTTAAGTTTATAATGATAAAAAGAAGACGAAAACAATAAAATAAATTATAGAACGTCTTTTACATTTAATAGACAAATCTATAAGGTTGAGGGGTGGGGTGAAATTGAAAGTGGGGGTAAATAGAATTGGGCGGAATGCTTTTAAGATTTGGACGGTATATTTATCTTTGATCTTGTGCCTATTAATGGGATGAGTATAGCTAAAGGTACTAATATTTTGAGAGCATGAACTTTTTAAAGGCTTTGGTAAAAATTTTCTTTGATCCTGGCTGTCGAATGCTGACATAAAACTGTAAGCAAATACAGATATAAAACATTGTTCTGCAGTCGAAGAAAAAAGGAAATGAAATTGTTTTCAAATGATTTAAAAGTTGACTCGTGCACTAAAAAACAAACCGTGTGGCTATTGACTTCAATCATATTCGAATGGCAAACATATTCCTTGCTTTTATAGCCATATTTATTCAAAAAACGGATTAAAATCCAACGAGAAAGAAAAAAAACAGCTTTTTGATAGATTCCCTTAAAGTTTGACACGAGTATGTTCGTTTGTTGTTACTTGAAATGCAGTAAATGAATTTCCTGCGCAATCGTTTGCACCTGAACCTAGATTCACAGGTGATTATTTGATTAAAAATTGAACAAAGTGAATTAACACTACCCCCCGATAAACATAAGAACCCCCTTGATTCGTCAATTCTAAGTTGAATCTTTGGTTGGTAAGGAAGTGGCGCAGGAAGTAAAATCATTTTAAACACAAAAATGGCGTTTAGTCGTGTCAATTTGGTATGGATTGATAAAATCCACGATGCTAGTAATCTACCACAAAGGTAATGATTTCATCAACAGAAAAAAGCACATCGAGTACCCATCATTGAATATAATTAGGTAACTTGTTGGTTATTTTTATTTGTATCATTTAAATGATTCACCCTACACGTTCTGTTTTCAGAATATATTCTGTGGACTTCAGTCCAGACGGGGAACAACTATTGGTAACAGCAGGGAACGTAATACTGGTAAGATTACAAATCGATTCGTTCACGAGCATATTTTCCGATTTTTATGAATATTTTCATATTTGATAGAATTTTCCCGTCATTGTTTCACGTTTAGCCACCTTAAGGATAGGTACTGCATACTGTGCGTCAAAGTTGAAAACCAACTTTTCTTTGCAAAATGATTCGCTCAATTAGATAAAAGAGCTCATAACTTACAACACTGGTCTTAAAAACAAAACTCAGAAGTATTTTCACCTGCTACCACCGCAATTATTCAGCTCTTTTTAGTTCTGTTGACTTTGCACAGCATTCAAATGTCAATGCCCACATTATATCAGCAAAACCTTTACATTGTTCTGTTATGTCACCTGCTAAGAAATCACATTATTTCCTGCACTTCTTGCAAGACATGAAGCCTTTTTGTTTCAATTCTATTAATCTGTTTATTACAGATAAATTTTCTCCTGAATTCAACGAGTGACCACATACACGCATTTTTCTAATAAGAAACTAAGCTCGGACTTAGTAATCAGTTTCTCGATTTTCAGTTTGGAACAGCTACATTTTGATAGAAAAATGGGGTGTTTCAATTTAAAGCATCTAGCATTACAATTATGGTGTGTACTACAAATCCACCTCATTCAGCTCAATCGATAATCATGGATTTTGCAATCTGTTGAAAAAAATTGGCAATCAAGTAACTTTTTAATTGTCTAGTAATTTCTTAAGTTTGAATGTGATTAGTTCTCTAGTTTCTTAGTTTATTTGCTACCCGAGGGGTCGGTTTCCCGTAGAGAATTCTTAATGATAAAAAATGCGTGCAATAGAGATATTTAAGAAGGAAGCGAAAGATGGGGACTGGTAACAATTCAATAAATAAAATGTGAGCCATTGCTCATTCATCATTTAGCCCCATTCTTTATTATGTAATAATGATGTTATTTAATTATAAAGATTATGTTTAAAAATTTTTGATTTCAAAGCAACAAGGGTTTGCTTTATTGATGCTTTGAAAACAGAACCTTATGATTTTGAGAACTGTATTTTGTCACTGATTAATTACAATAATCCTTGATAAATATTACAGGAAATCAACCAATTTATGCCTTAATCAATCAATTTATGCCTCAATCAATCAATCAATCAATCAATCAATCAATCAATCAATCAATCAACAAATCAATCAATCCAATCAAGTTATCATCATGTATTAATTTTTATAATTGATTAGGTAATCATTTTGGACAATATACCACTTTAATTCTTTCTTTTTGATGTTTATATGAGCAAATAATAATGTTAAAAATGCATTTATGTTGATTTTGATAATAGATTTACAACACTGCTAGTGGTACAATGGTGGACATGTTAAAAGGCCACAAGGAAACAGTCTATTGCCTATCATATTCCAGTGATGGTACAATTTTTATCTTTAGTTATTCATATCAGATTTCTATTATTATTTATATTCAGGCTCAGATAAAAAGGGTCTAAAATTGTTATTGAGAAATTTGATGTGCTTGTCAAGAAATAATGTAAGTATAATTTACTTAGGTGAAGAAAGGTTTAGTGCTTTTTTTTCTTGTTACTTCTTAACATTGTTTTTGTTTGTACATGATTCACCTCTAACTTTTTAATAACAATCATGTCATCTTCATCTTCACCAAGATATTTGTATTCAGAATGGCAAATTTCTTGCTAAATTAACTGAGGAGCTTACATCAACTGTGAGAATAACCTTCTTTTGCAAAAGTTCCTGGAGTTTTTCTTTTGTTTTTATTTCTATTTCATCACTTTTTGTTCTTACAAATCTTGCTTGGCTTTTCTTTGGCCAAATCAGTTTATGGTGAATTTTGCATGTATCACCTTCTAGCTCTTCAAATAGCAATGTTGTTTGTTTAACTTGCCAAGGAATTTCATGTTTAAACATCCCAAGTAATGTTTCTCTAAATAATTCTGCAATCCGTTTGTCAATTGGTAAATCTACTTTTATTTCATTTTCATATTCCCAGGTTCCCTCTTTTGCATTTTTCATCAAATAATCCACCACATCTGGAACACCATCTCCATTTGATGCTGAAATCATGAAAACGCTTTTGAATCCACTATAACCACCTATCTTTTCATATCCCCAAACATCCTTCTTTCTGTCAGTGGTCAAATTTGAAACATATTTTAAAAGTGTTGATTTTCTTTTTATCAAATCTATTTTGTTGAGGATCAAAATGCAAGGAAATTCAGAGTGTTTGTTTAATAAATCCAAAATACATTCGTGAATTCGTTCCCGCTTTCTTCTACTTTCAAGATCAACAACAACTGCTAATAAATCGCATTCATCAATTACTTTTCGTGGCGCTGTGATCTGCGTTCGTCCGAGTTTCAGTTTTCTTGCCACTTGAAATGGTACGATGCCTGGAGTATCAATAAATACTATTTGGGTGTTGCCACTACTAAATGGCACATATATACTCTCTCTGGTTGTGTTCGTGATTTCAGAAATAATTGAAACTTTTTCACCAACAACCGAATTAATCAGCGTTGATTTCCCCGCGTTTGGTTCACCAAGAACACCTACACGAAGTATACTTCTTGGCTTGTCTTTTCGCTCCGGTTTTTTCAACGTAGGGCCTATAATGACATCTGTGTCAAAACGTCGCGACACCTGAAAATATTTCAATAATGATAGGCCTGAATGGAATTTATGACGACGAATAAAAACATCCATTTCTGCGATTTTGCATGATAAAGTTATCGATTTCAATGTATTCATGTAGCGTAAGCGCTGGACCAAACACAACAGTGCCATCTTGCGTGATCTTGCTGAGAGTATACTCAAAAAGAGACTGTTACTTTGAGATCGAGGCTGCATGTCATAAACAAGAATTGTTTTGGAGCATCAACGTTTTTTAATAACCGAATGAAATAACCAAATAAAGTCAGGGTTGCGACAATATGAGGGCAATACCATCTTGGGTTGATAAAGTGCATGATAAAGACCAAGTTCCTCAAAGGTAAATTTCAATAATTACATTTTCTCTACTTCAGATTCTGTATGTGTCTTTGCCATAGCAACAAACATTGTTGGAAAAAAATTGTCAGAATTTAGCAAAAAATTTTGATGTGCATGATATAAATGATAATTGACAATTTTTTTGACAATTTTCAGCATTCACGACTTGGCATTCAGTCCAGATGGAGGTCAACTTATTGTTGCAGCAGGCAACAGAGTGTTGGCAAGTAAAACCTTATGTTCTTTTTATGTTACCCAGACAGAGAGCCTTTAATACTATGCATATAATGCTTTAAAAAATACGACAATTGCATAAGACTAGGAAAATTTTAATGAATAGTTGACCAAATTTAATTCATTTCTTTATTTCATATGATTTGGCAGAGATTGTAATCTCGGCAGCTATGAAATCAATGTGGAAGAGTTCAATACAAAACAAATCATATTTGTTGGACATTTTTTATGTATTTTCAATATATTGAGAGTCAAAAGCTGCTTAATAAGTTAATGAATAATGCCCTATTTTTATATGCAATGGTAATTATGCATATGACTGCTGTATGATTGAGGTTTATTTAATTAATAAAATTTTGCTTTTTAGGTATACGATACAGTGGATGGAACATTACTGCAACCATTAAAGGGCCATCGAGATACAGTTTATTGTGTTTCATTTGGAAAAGATGGTATCAATAATGATTTAATGTGTTGAAATCAGAGTGTCTTTTCTGTTGAAATCTCACAATGCTAACTCTGTGTAATAATTGTATACCTAATTATAAGGTATACAAAAATCTCCACTTGTTATTGATGAATATAAAGAAAAATTTTGTGTTCTCTATGAAACTGTTAACCAAATTTGATGTTTATCATAGGGAAGAGATTTGCCTCAGGAAGTGCTGATAAAAGTGTTATAATATGGACAAATAAGCTTGAAGGGATTTTGAAGTATACGTAAGTAACTGTCAATTTACATCATATAAGAAAGTATTTGATCTTATATTCATAATTACTAGTTTTATAAAAATACTTATTGCAATGGATATGAGTTCAATTGCTGAATTAAAGTTCATTAGAATTTTCATTTACAATGAATGAAATAGTTTAATTGAGGCATTTTTCATATTCACAGCCACAATGATTCAATCCAGTGCTTGGCGTACAATCCTGTGAGTCAAACTTTGGCAAGTTGTACAAACAGTGATTTTGGTGCGTTTCTTTATAGATCTTGTTTTTTTCATTTTTATAATTCTAGCTTTTTATTTAAATACACCATCATTTTTGAGTGGTATTTTTCAACCTTAGGATTATATGCCAATTCTTTAAATCATAATTTATATTGGTTAACAAAACATTGTTTTATTTGTGGCAAATAAATGATATATTCCCTTTGTTAAGGACTTTGGTCCCCAGAACAGAAGTCTGTGGCTAAGCACAAAGTCCCATCAAAAATTACTTGTTGCAGGTAATATGTTTTTAATGCTGTTAAATAACTTTGCTCTGCAACTTTTCCTCTACCCAAAATTTGTGAGCAGATCCTGCACCTTGACAATGTTGCATCTTGACAATGTTGCTG
The DNA here is from genome assembly GCA_964019065.1 of Catostylus mosaicus. Classification (NCBI taxonomy): domain Eukaryota; kingdom Metazoa; phylum Cnidaria; class Scyphozoa; order Rhizostomeae; family Catostylidae; genus Catostylus; species Catostylus mosaicus. Next base: position 12,609 of record OZ025202.1, read on the forward strand.
AACATGTAAATCCTCATAAATTGCTCTTTGAAGAGAAAATAAATGCCTCTCTATTCTGTGTAGCTTGCGACACAGATGTTGAATGTGGAAAATTTAATGATAACAGCGATTGTCAATGCTGGTGATTTGATCAGGACGATATTACATTTGACAAAATATATTGATTGTAAGAAACTTCAAAGCTCCTGCTGCTACATTCTTATGGATAATCAGTGATGATCCAGACCACACTTGCTAGATATCCTGTTTTAAATTGAAATTTGTGATTTAAATGGTCCTTTAAGACTTAATCTTTTGATGGCCAGTCTTTTGATGCTATTTCTGTTAAAAGAGGAATCTCCCATGTTGTTTCATTTTTGATGAGTATAGCACATAAAAAGAGCAAAAAATGTTGATGTAAATCGCACACCTCGATTCAAAATTTTGTCACAAGGTGCAATCAGCCGTGCTTCTAATCCTCACAAAGAGGCCTGCATTACCGGTTCCCATTTATTTCTTGCAATATTGGTTGTCTTCAATTCTTTCTGTTTCATAGCTGGACAAATGATGGGCAGTATCTTGCCTTAGGAATGTTTAACGGAACAGTGGGCATTAGAAACAAAGTATGGAAATTTATCTGTAACATTATTCTGCATAAGTAAATTTTTCAATAATCATCAAATATATCATTTCCATTGTTGAGAACTTTTCTTAAATGTCTTGCAATATGTATATGAAGTTGCTTTTAGTATTGCCACAAGGGAACATGCAATTAATAAAAAAATTACTAAAATTTGTTTTTGATTTTTAGTTAGGAGAGGACAAAATAAAGATAGAAAGACCTGGAACATCACCTGTTTGGACCCTTTCCTGGTCACCATCAAAGTAAGTTACCTTTCCTCATTTTTGTATCTTTTCAAGGCTTTTTTATGCAAAAATTTGAATTGATGATTGTGATTTTGTTTTAATTTAGAGATGACAACACTGATATCCTAGCAGTCGGTGATTGGAATAAAAAACTATGCTTTTATCAACTTAGTGGAAAACAGGTATCCTACTGAATATGTTTTTTCCTCTGAATGTAATTGTTAAAATCCTTTTTGTGTCTACCTTTAGGGCAATTAAAGCCCATCCCCCAAATATATATGCTTTTGCTTCAATTCTAAAATGCTTTAATGAATTGATAATATCAATTTTTTTCTTGTTTTTATTAGATTGGGAAAGAAAGAAATTTGAGCTTTGATCCATGTTGCTTGAGTTATTTTAGCAAAGGGGAGTACCTTGTAATTGGTGGATCTGACAAACAGGTTCCTGCAATGTTTATTTAAAATATTTGAGAACTTTTTTCAAAATTAAAGCCACACATTTGATGTTTAGTGAAGTATTTCAATGGAACATTTAATCAGAGGTTTAGACAAGGAGTGCAAAAGAACTATCTATTGTTTCAATCTTGAATTAACATTTACTTAAATTACACTATGTTGTTATCATTGTGTACTTTCTTTTAAAATCTGATTCACACTTCATTCTTATTTACTATTTGATTTATCATAATTGTCATCTAGGCATGTGTTATCATTTCTTGAATATTTTTTGTAGTGCTCATTGTTTACAAAAGATGGCGTTAGATTGACAACAATTGGCGAACAAAAAAGTTGGGTTTGGGCATGTAAAGCTAGACCAGATTCAAATTTTTTGGTAAACATTTATGCTGATATTAATCACTTACACTCTCTAAAACAACATAAATATTGTTCATTTTTTCAAGTTGTTATTTTAGGTATTGCATTCAAAATTTTATCAGCTAGCAAATATACTCTTATTATCTTATTAATCTTGTTTGCATAATAAAGATGATATTATAAAATATGCATATGTTAATTGATGATAGATTTAGGTTTAGAATGAAAAATAGAACTGTGGAATGTTTTACTATTCAATTTTTAATTTCAAAGAGATGTTAGAAGCAAAAAAAGAAGTTTCAATTTAAAGAATGAGAAAGATGCCAGCATATATTATTTTGAATTATTGTTTGATGATGATTATCTACTTTGAATGTTATTTGATCCAAAAGGCTGTTGGTTGTGAAGATGGAACAATTGCTTATTATCAGTTGATATTTAGCACTGTACATGGATTATACAAAGATCGGTTAGTTACCATCTAAAACCAATTCAAATCTTATGATAAATTGTTTTTTGGTCAATTCCACTGCACTAAATGATTTTCAGTAATTACAGTAAACAGTTGTTTTTAACCAACTTCACTAAATGTCACCTGTTTGATAATGGAGAATACATTGATATTTTATGTCTGGTTGTAGTTGATATTTGCTGCAAAATATTGTAAACATCAATGATGAATAAATATTTAGTGTCATAAATATAAATGAATGTGTAACAATGAACATTTGCCCAATAAATTGCCTCTTCTTTTAAAACCATTAGATTTGATTGCCAATTGTAAAATATGTGTTACATTTGACATACAAATTCTTTCAAGATATGCATATCGTGATAACATGACAGATGTCATCATTCAACATTTGATTACGGACCAGAAAGGTATTTTTATGTTTTATCATTTCTTTGTGTTTTTTGTCATTATTGTTAATTTATCTGTACTTTTTTATCATTAAGGAATCATGATAATGAATGAAATGTTTTCTTTTCATTTTGAACATTAAATTTTATGATAACTATGTGCCTTACCTTGCTATTGGCAGTGCGAATAAAATGCAAAGATTTGGTTAAAAAGATCGCCATTTACAAGAACAGGCTTGCTGTAAGTTTAAATTGAAACTTCCATGTTGAATTCAAAAATTAGTCAAATATTATATGTATATTGATAAAATGGCAAATTATTGAGTGGGAGAAATATTCGGTTCGGTAATTAAAAGATAGAGCAGTGAATTGTTTTAACTTCTTCATCTTTTTATGCTAGGTTCAATTGCCTGACCGAATTAACATATATGAATTGTACTCTGATGATACATCCGACATGCATTACCGTTTAAAGGTAATTTATGAAAACTGTTTCACAATGAATTCGTAATTAAACTTTTCCTGATTTGTAATTCTTGAAGGAAAATGAAATTTTGAATGCATGTTAAGATTAATATCGAAAAGACCATTTTCCAGTAATTGTCATTAATGTTATTATCCACAGGAAAAGATAAACAAAAAGGTTGAGTGCAATTTGTTGGTTGTTTGTGGAAATAACGTTATCTTATGTCAGGTAAAGATATTTTCTTCTGATTTTTGCAGCAGAGTATTTTTTATTGCTAACACCTTTTCTTATAATTAATCAATCAACATGTTTTTCAATCAATGAATTAGCCACTTAGTTGTTCATTCTTTAAATAATTAATTCACCCAATCAATCAATCAATCAGTCAGTCAATCAATCAATCAGTCAATCAGTCAGTGAAGTCCACCGTGAATCAATCAATTGACAATTGAGCTTGTTTTTCAAATAGCCGAAAGAAAAATATATAAACAAATGTAATGTTGTTACTCTGAACTAATATTCAATTCTCGATAAAGAAGGATTTTTGAGGAATAAGATATGAAGGAACGTTAGAATAATCCATTTTGTGATATTGTAAAGTCTTTATCCTAGTGATCTAGTTATTTTATCAACTGTTGTGTGAGTACCAACGGTGTATCATTTCAAAGTTTTCTTTTCTTTCAGGAAAAACGATTGCAATGTTTATCATTCGATGGCATTAAGGAAAGGTTAGCAACCCTTCAAGTATCAAAGCCTTTTTTGCTTTTCACATATTATTTTTCCAAACAAAGCAGTGCTATTTTCCTTGTGTTGGTAAAAAATTATTAAGGAAATGAGAGTTTTATGATCATTATCACACAAAATGTGACTAACTTGATGTTTTTAGAGAATGGATGATGGAATCGTTGATAAGATATATAAAGGTCATTGGTGGCCCAACTGGTCGAGAAGGTCTTTTGGTTGGTCTTAAAAATGGTCTGGTTAGTTCTAAAAGTTTTCCTTTGCTAAAATACATTGATGATTGTTTATTTTGCTTCCTTTCATGTATCTTGACATTTTCAGGTGCATTTCTCATGTCAAATTCAGTTATCATCGTTTTCATTTCTTCTTTCAAAGATTTTAAAAATATTTGTGGACAATCCATTTCCTGTTTCATTATTAAAACAACAAACAAGTGTTCGATGCCTTGATCTCAGCTCAAAGTAAGCACATTTTTCCTCATTTTCATTCTCATATTCTTGTTCTATATTTTATTTGTCTGTTTAAGCATTATAATTCATTGTAAAGATTTAAGTTGATTTGTCTTTTGTCATTTCAGCCGTACAAAGTTAGCCGTGGTCGATGAAAATAACACATGTCTCGTTTATGATTTAAAAACAAAAGAACTTCTCTTTCAGGTTTGTCACTCATTCATTTTAATTTAATTAACTTACATATTAATCTTACATATTAAAGTATAAATATAAATCATTTTCATTTTTACCTGTATTTGTTACCATGCATGTCTGCTCTCGATTTTTATATTGTTTTTGAATCAAATTCTGTGACACGTAAATAATTTCTTTTTGTAGGAGCCAAATGCCAATAGTGTTTCATGGAATACACAAAATGATGTAAGAATATGATTTGTGTTTGCCCTGCAATGCCCGCTCAATAATCATCACAAGCGAATTATTATTGGATTTATATAATTGGTGAATTATGATGATCAACAATTTTCATAAACATTTCATTTTGATACATTTGTTTACAATTTTCAAATTAATTAATCGATCTTTAGGATATGTTATGCTTTTCTGGTGGTGGAATGTTGAACATCAAAGCAAGTAATTTCCCAGTGCATCAACAGAAGGTCCCGGTAATGAGTTGTTCCATTTTCTTCTTTTTGTATTGAACTGCTCTTTTCTTATTTCATATTGTACATTACTGTTTTTGGGTAGCTCTGCTGTAATATATCCATCATTTTGTATTTCCCATTTTAATGATTTTCTATTGTTAGGGTTTCGTTGTTGGATTTTGCGGATCAAAAATATTTTGCCTTCATGTTTATTCGATGTCATCAGTGGAAGTGCCTCAGGTAAGCATTCTTATCACACTTTATCTGAATGTTAATTTCGTTTTTTACATGCCCATTGCTAATTTTATCCAGCTTTTTGTCCCTTTTTGTTTAATTATATTTCCTTTATTTTAGTCAACACCAATGTATCAATATCTGGAAAAGAAATTGTTCCAGTAAGACATTTTCTTTATGTTTCTTTCTCTTGATTGTAAAACCAGTCATTTTAAACTTTTGTTTCCAAAATTGAAAGTTCTATCTTATCCAGTTAAGAGTTGTTTTGTGTGTTAAGTTTCACTTCTTGGATAATATTTGTATCTTAACATATTAAATTTTTTTGATGAATGATAAGCAACGATAATCTTCAAAATTTTAACAGAGATGCATATAAAGTTGCATGCCTTGGGGTTACTGATGGCGATTGGAGATCTTTGGGAATGGCTGCTCTTGAGGTTTTTTGTTTTCATCTCATCTTCCTTTCAATTTTTGTTAATTGTATCAAAATATTTGTGAAATTCTTATTTCATATCGTTCCTTTTTTTGACTGATTTTTGTGTTCGCTTTTTAGGGACTTGAATTTCATATTGCCAAGATGGTAATGTTTAATATGCCTTTGTTGCGTAATATTTCAACTTTCTTTTGAGAACTTTTTCAAGTTTTCTAATTTTTATTTGATTGTCTATATTCAAATTCTCCTAGAATCTTCACTGAAGGGTATTCTTGTGTTTATATGTTCGAAAATTTGAAAAACAGATGACCAATCATATTGGACGTGAATGTCACTGAATAATCTTGAATGTGTCTAAGACAAACATCAAACCAATTTGAATAACCAAATGTTTACAAATCAACAAGTCTTTTTTTTATTTTTAGGCTTTCATAAGAATCCGCGATTTAAAATATTTGGAGCTGATTGATTCAATCGAGGTAAGAGAACATTTTTTGACTTCAGCTGTTTTAAGAGATTGAATTGAATTGATCAGTTAAATTCAATAATCATGAAAATCCTTAATTTTTTCACATTTAGTTCTCGACTCGCTAATTAATTTTGTTTTGCCAAACAGGAACGCAAGAAAAGAGGTCTGGCGGACAATCAAATATTCCTTGCTGATATTTTTGCACATCAGGTTCATTTGTTTTCTATCTTTTTTTATTTTTACTTTCACCTTATTTGCCTATTTCTGATTTGCAATGCCATACCAGCCACTGGCTGCCAATTTATTTGCGATAAAATCAATTTGCTTTTTTAGAATTTTCAAGAATTTTTAGAGGCTTTGTCAAAATGCGGTCATTTGCAAGTTATTTTGTCTAATTGAACCTGAACCATTTTGCGTTTCTTTTGCAGGGAAAATTTCAAGAGGCTGCTAAGCTTTACAAAAAAACAGGGAATGATGAAAAGGTTTTTGTTTTCCTATTTATTTTCTATTGTTTTTGCATTAAAAGTTTACTCTCATTGGAGGGTACTTTTTCTGTAAGAATTTTTATTTTATTAGTTTTTTTATTTTTCTTATTTCAGGCTTTGGAGATGTTTTCAGATCTACGCCAGTTTGAGTTTGCTAAAGAGTTTATTGGAAGTGGTGATCAAAGAAACGTGAAACAGTTGATTCGGAAACAAGCAGAATGGTGTAAAAGCACAAACGACCCAAGGGCTGCAGCGTAAGATTCTCTACCTCTTTTTTCTTAATTTTTATTCAATTTGAGAATCAAAATCGTCCACTATTCGGTCATCACCACAATTTTCTGAGCTCATTATTAGTGTGGTTTTTGCTCTAAATTTGCTAGATATTTTTGTAAAATTTTATTTATTTTTATTCTAGTGACATGTTTATAGCTGCGGGAGAGTTCGTTAAAGCTGCAGAAATTCTTGGTGAAAATGGTTGGACTGAAAAGTAAGGTTAAAATATTCTCTAGACGATTGTTTAGTTGCATGAAGTACCAAAGATTATATAGATGTTGATGATAATAGCAAGTAATAAGATATTGGTATGATCTGCCTGTTATTTTTGTATATTGATCAGTTAATTAATGTTAAAATTTGCTTAACAGGCTCATTGAACTTGGTCGTAATTTAAATAAAGCAGATACCGAGCCATTAAAACTTTGTGCCATTTACTTAAAAGAGTTGCAACAGTATACATATGCAGCAGAAATGTATTTAAAAATGGGTGATCAGAAAGAATTGGTACAACTTTATGTAGATTCACAACAATGGGATGAGGTATCAACTTTTCATTAATTTTTTTATCTATTTTTCACACTAATGTAAATATGTAACTATCAATATCACACTTGATTTGCTTGTCAATCCTTGCCTTTATCTATTTTTTCCAAAAAAAATCTTTTTGTCTAGTTTCATTTATTTTGCCATGTGATGTTTTTAAACTAAAAATGTTCTTTTTTCTGCAGGCCTTTCAACTTGTTGAGAAACATCGAGAATTCAAGGTACCAGATTAGTTCATTTATAACAGCAGCAGTTTTGTCGTAATATTTTTAAAATTAATCTTAGCATATCGATTATTTTTATTGCCAATTAACCACTGCTTTCATCGTAATTGTGTTTATGACATTTATCACATTTAAATGTTATTTTCTGCTTTGAAACAGGATGATGTCTATGTCCCTTACGCAAATTGGCTTGCGGAAAATGACAGATTTGATGAAGCACAAGCAGGTGAAGAATCTTAGACAAATAATTTTATTTTTTAAGTTTTTCATTTAAACAGTTTAATACGAATTAGTAATATAGAAGTATTGTTTAATTTCATTTCTTTTTCATTGACCACGTAGTGTTTAGCATTTCAATCATTATATGTAACACATGTAACTTGCTTTGACTCTAGTGAATGTTAATGAATAGTTCTTCGATTTTATAAGAAATGAACCTTTTCAGATGTTTGTTTTGCTGGCTATTTTAGCGTTTCATAAAGCCGGTAGAAGACGGGAAGCAATCAAAGTTCTTGAGCAGTTGACTTTGAATGCAGTTGTGGAAAACAGGTAATGTTATTAGTTAACGTCATTTTTGTTTAAATTCTTTAGCTAATATTGTCAGAGAAAAATCAAATAGATAAAAGAATAATCAATTTTGCGAGGATTAAACTTCCCCATAAGTCTATTCAAATCATTTCTGACTTATCCCTCTCAAATTCCTTATTATACAATTATTTCAATGTAATATTTTTATCATAGATTCAATGATGCTGGTTATTATTTTTGGCAATTGTCGATTCAATGTTTAGATATTGCTGGTAAAAAAGGTCAAGGTAAATCAATTTTCTTTTTCTCTCTGCATCTACTATTTTGTCTTAAATATTCTATCCTACGCCATTTTCACACATCTGCTTTTATCTTTAACTTCAAATTGTTGTGTAATATCTAACGAATGAAGCGATCTCATTACAACTGTTGGCAATATCTTCAATTTTGCCAAAATTTATTTTGATAACCAATCTATTTACAGATGGTGTTGAAGTAGAGGATAACATTCTTGATAAATTCTTTGAGTTTCAAGTAAAAGCAGAAATTTATTACGTTTACCATTCAATACAAAGATATATGGTATGCTGTTTGCTATTAATTCTCATGTTCCTTTTTATATTTGATATATTATCCAATATTTATTTTAATCATCAGCAGCCTTTAATATTTAAACATTATTTTAATTTAACTCTACATTTATATCAAAATAGGTTATCAAACTCAAATTTTGCTCTTGAAAATTTTGTAAATGTTTTTCCATATTTTGAATAAATACTTTTACTGTTGTTATTGGTCTGTCAATTATATTATGATCATCATACTGTTTTTTAATTTAAACATGGATTCTTAGTGCATTGAATTTAATGAGATGTAATATTTAATACTGTATTGTTTAAAGGATGAACCATTCACTTCACAACTGCCAGAAGCTCTATTCAATATGGCTAGATTTCTTCTTCACATGCTAATCAAAGACACGCCTCATGGCATTTCAAAAGTGTATCCTTTATTGCATCCAATTATGTTCGATTGCGTAGGAAATGATGACATCTCTAATTGAAATGTTACATTTAGATCCTTACTATACACAAGCTTGCATATCAGACTTAGAAAGGGATTTGATTAGCAACGACTTCAGAGCTTTAGAGTTTAGTATATTTGCACAGGTTATGGTCCACTTGGTTAAGAACTGATGGCAAGTATTTGCAGATAAACATGCCAGAAATTCGATCGTCATGTGACCATTTGAAGATGTCATTAATTTCTAGCCCTTCTCTCTACCACTTTCGTAATTAGTTGACAATAGATATTGGAAACCCCCTTCGATTGTATTCATGCCAATGGACCTCACAAAAACCTTTGAAAAATTCCATAACTTGAAGTAAGGAATGCTTTGTATGCTCTTGCGAAACAAAGCAAAAATCTCGGGGCATTTAAACTGGCAAGATATGCATTTGACAAATTACAGGTGAGGCAAATTACATTATATTCAATATTCATTATAACTTCTGCCTAATAATCCCATAAAAATAGTGTAGCACGCCTATCTTTTAATGGTTTACAATGCAATTCAATTCATCTAGTTTTACTTCAGGCGCTGAAACTCCCAGCTCGTTTGCAAGAAGGTATTGATCTTGGAAGCATTACAATTAGATCAAAGCCTTTCCATGACAATGAGGTTTGTTCTTTCCAAGCTACTATGAGCAATTTTTTTCTTATAAATTTTGTACATGTCTTAGTTCATTTTATATTGTCTTCGTTTTTCTTCCATATTTTATCTACATTGAATAGTTAATTGAGTATTTTATTCAACTGTACCATTATAAAATTTACTCAACCATGAACAGATTCAATATTAACCTTTTAATATTTTAGGATTTGTTGCCAATCTGTTATCGTTGCTCAACCACGAATCCATTATTAAATAACAAAGGAAACCAATGCATCAATTGTGCCCAACCATTCGTTCATTCTTACATTGGATTTGGTATGTACGATCAGTTTTACTTTTTTTATCGCAGACTCCTTTGTTTGTCGTTGACAATTCCCTTGAAATTTTGATAAACGAACCTCATGGTTCTTCTTACACTACAGTTTATTTTCTTCCATTTAAATGTAAAATTAACCAAATATTTTTATCCATTGATAGAAATTTTGTCGTTGGTTGAATTTATGTTAGAAGATGATATCAGGTTTGTTGCTTTTCCAATGTATTTTTCATTTTTTAATTTTGATATCGCAATAATTCTGTCATTTTTCATTTTCAAAAGTTGCTCCAATCGGCATGAAAAGGCGGAATCTCAAATTTATTTTACTTAAACTGTTTTAATTTTTTAGCGACGATGAAGCAATTAAATTGATTGAAACAGAGGAACTGTCGAAGAAGAGTAAAAACAAATTAAAAATGACGGAAGCAAACGATGGAAGTATCCTTGATTTATGTTTAAATTGACGATGTTTTTTAGTTAATGATTCAGTTTTACAAAACTAAATTTACCAACAACATTTGTTAATTGTTAATAGTGCTATTCTATTTTCTTGTTTATAAACAAAAGCAGCAGACGCAAAATGACGTTTTCATTTCAGCATTACAAAGTTTTTTTGTTATTTATTTAGGTTTAACTCTCGAAAATAATTTAAAATCGAGTTTGTTTCGAAGTGAAATTCCTTGATTTATAAAAAGACATGCAAAGTATACGATTTGATGATTACGATGAAGCAACTGATGAAGATCCATTTTCAACAAAAGTGATGACCTTTGAGGTGAGATTTTTAACCCTTAAAGCCAGATACACTTAGGTTTTTTGCATCCTGGTGATATTTGTGAATTTTTAATCCTCAACGTTGTGAATTCTCATTCCATGCTCATCCTTTTTATTTTGCAAATAAACCCATTAACGTATATGAAGCTTGCATTTTGTTTATCTAACCTGGTTGTTAAACTTGTTTTTATCTTTATTTACAGCAAGGTGGTGGAGATTTTGTCCCGGTTCTTGTTGGAAGACAAGCTTTAAAAAGTTTGAACAGAAATGAAGTATTCATCAAGAAATGGCCTAGCCCTTTACGATATCAGTATTACAAAAACATCATCCCAGACGTGTCCATGAAAATGTGTCCATCTTGTTTTCGGGTATGTTTTTAATCGTGTTTGTTCTTTTTTTCGTAAGGCGTAATCAGAATTTTAAAGGTGGTTCCAGTTGCGATCTGTTTGGTGCTGTTTGTATTGTGCATGGAAACATTGATGTACTTTATGATTGATTAATTTGTTGCATAATATCATAAAAATATCAGGCAAAAGCAAATCTCTCAAAAAATGGATACATTTGTTATATACTGGATAATAAAAGAGATTGAACATCTCAAACAAAATTTGTGATAAATGAATCACATTTCATTTTCTCAATCTCTTCCCATACGCAAACTAGTTGCAAATTTAATTGTAATGTACCCTTCTTTCCTTTCAATTCTACAAATCTAAATGAATATTTTTTTATTTCAATTTCAGATTTTTCACACTGAGGATTTCGAGTTGGCAGTGCTACAACACGGCCATTGTCCATTTTGTCGATTCAAATTCGATTAAAGATTCCTTGATGACATTTTCCTTTAATCAGACACTATGTTTTGTGACATTGCATTTCATCTTCTTTATTTTCTAGTTTGTATAGTTGTAAATTTATAATAGTTGCATTTCGTTTCTTGATATTTATTCAGAGATTTTAAACAATATTATCATGCCAATCAGTCATTAGTAGTCTCATTTCAAATTTTTATTCATTGTTCGCATCTCACGAAAGGCAAATTTGTACAGAAGTAATTCATGAATTTTGCAATAATTCACAAATTGAACCACAAGATTAATCAAAAACTTTAACCTTTCTTAAAATTACGACCTTCAAGAACAGCATGAATATCATTAAGGCTTTTAATTACATTTTGCAAGAAATCCTCACAATTCGGACTGTCAGGGTATGCTGCAATGTTGCAGCCCAATTTATTGTCATTAATCATATATCCAACACCAAGTCCCGCGGGGGTCGTGGGAGCAAAACCCCCAATCCTCACATTTGGACTAAATACTGTACTTGTTGATAAAATGATATGGTTTATTTTGAGGTAGGCCTGGTCCTCAAAAAAATCAACTTTGCGATTTGTCTTTGAGGCAATATTCTTCAAAGCAAACAAGTGACGATCGAATCCTTGGCCTGGAAAAATTAATATAACTGAATGTCAAAATAGCTTGAAAAACATTTGCTTTTAATTTTAAAGAATCGATTGTTCTTTCTTGTTAATGAAGCAAAATATGAGTTTTACACAGGTTCAGAAAATTGAAATTGTGGTGCATGGAAATATACAAAAAGAAATGTTGAAATGTTTACGTAAAATAGGTTGGAATAAAGATTATATATGTTTCTCAATACCAGCCGATATCGATGGTGTAATCAACTTTACTAAAAACGGGTATTTGAAATAATGTAACAAATTTTAAAATAAGAGTGGAAGTAGTTACCCATTGCAGCTTCTTTGGTTAATTTTCCATGCATTTCAGATGATTTTCTTATCAAATCAACCATTTCATCAACACCAGACGGATTATTCACATCGAATGCTTCGGCACATGCAACCGTTGCTGTTGTTGCAGGTCTTATTGTCTCTGTTCTGCCGTGTTTAAATGCCGCTGTGCTGCATGATTCGTAAGTGGGTGCTGTGCAACCGTACATACGATGATATGCAATCTAAAGTAACATCAATTAACATATCATTATCATATATCATATCCAATGTACTACAGTATAATACGTGTCATTCTTTTTCATCTACACTTCTTGGTATGAAATTAACCTTTTTTCAAACTTATGAATCTTTAAACGCGTTTGGTAAAGTATAAGACAATTTGTAAATTTTAATGCACAATAAACTTATTAACAATTGGGAAACAGACTAAACAATTTGTTGACAAATGAAAATGAAGCAAACCTGGAATGCCAACTGTAAAACCCCATCAGGGCTCAATTTTTTACTCTTTAGGTAATTTTTTCCAAAATCTTCAAGCTCTTGAGCAGCAAATGAAAGCTTTGACACAAAATTATCGAATTTAAGTTGTGATTTCTTGATTAAATCTTTCATTGTTTCGTCCAACTCGAACTCTAGTAATGATACATCTGATGGTTTTACATTCATGTTTGGCTCATATGATTGTTTGATGCTTTCTTCATGGACTTCATTGAAAAACCTCATCACTGCTACACCATCTCCCCACGCGTGCTCAAAATGAATTGCTGCTTCGCCATTTCCTTCAATGATCAATTGAAACGATTTGTCAAACCACCTAAACAAGAAAAAAGATCCAACACTAATAAAATACATGCTGACATAAAAAGCGCATAATATAAAAGAACAAGAAGAAAGTTGTAATAAAGCATAAATACATGCAACAAGACACAAAACCAATTTCAAAAAGAAAATTTTTGAATGGAGATTTTACCGTCTTGTGATAAACAGTATAAGAAATGTGACTGACCTATTCTTGCCATTACTGTGCAAAAACATTTTCATAGCTTCATATTCGTCAGCATATTTCTTGTCATCCAAACACAGTACAAACAAAGCACCATCTATTTTTCTAAGAACATCTGCATTGTTACTGTTATTGCTTAACCTTTCTCTTAAAGATGCCCAGTAATCTCTGTCCTCTGCTGTTAAAACACCACACGATGCTTCGTTTTCATTTGAACTCCTTTCAACAACATTTCGAAGATTGGCGTAAATTTCATCTTTAGACAACAATGAACCTGAATGAATTAATCAAGAACTTACTTACCAAATTAAAATTTGCAAAACAGACACATTGAGGCTATAAAATACACAAGTAAATGAATATACAAGAGAAACATATAATTACTTCAAGATTTTGGACTTGAATTGCTACCTTCAATTGTTCGAATCTAATTGTTCAGAATTCCAAATACAAAATGAAACAATGGAATTGCAAAAAAAATAAGGATAGGTACTTTAAGAAAAGTTAATTACCATTTTTGTTGATAAGATCAAAGGTAAACAAATGACCATTCCGAAGAATAGCAATATGTCTGTCTGAAGGATATGTTTGCAGTTGGTCTTTAAATTTCATTGGCAAACGCGTACTGTTGAAAAGGCGGTTATATTGGCTCATGTCCAAGGGAAATGCTTTAAAAAGATAGGCACCATACCAGGATAAACTTGAAGGAAGCAATCTAAAACAAAGGACTAATAAATGAACTAAAATCATCATCATCATCATCATCACCACCATCATCATCATCATCATCATCATCATCATCATCATCATCATCATCATCATCATCATCATCATCATCATCATCATCATCATCATCATCATCATCATCATCATCATCATCATCATCAATAATCACAATGGCAGGCAGAAAGGCCTTTGGTGCATGCAAACATGGACACCCTTTCTCTGACCTTTACCATTGGTTGATCTTTAGCCTGCTTTATGGATGTCGCGCCCTGTCCACTGAATGAAACTTTCTTTCTATGCTTCAATTGGTTTCAATGACTCTTGCAACTACCTTGAATTAAGGTTTTAGTCATGATCCACCTTAATTGGAGCTTGAAGAACCTTAAAGTTTGGTCATTCATGGTAACAATAAACTTTTTCTCTGGGCAAAGCAAAGGTAATGAAAAGTTAAACACTTTAATGAGCAAGGATACTAAATGGGTGTTTCTTTTGCTGCAGAAATCAATCAAAATGAAATTAAAGAAAGAGCCTGAATGTGTTTCAATGGGACCTTTGGGGGGAAACTTTTGGTACTTTTAATAAGACAGTTATCGATTTTATTGTGTTCATTTCACGATTGCAGAATCTTTTCTAGTGGCTTTTCAGTTATTGGTACATTATCATTATGTCTCACTTACACATAAAAAGAATGAATCACTGCCAAAATTTACCTGACTACATTTCTGAATAAAGCAGTGTCTGACTTTTTTGGGTTAAGATGATAAACATCTGGTGACAGCACTCCAGCATCTAAACTTTTTTTAAATCTTATTGCAGCATGAAGTAATTTTGTGGCTTTTATTAACTGCAAGCAAAATTAGAAGTAACATCAAAAATTGAATGAATTAAACCCATTTTAAATTGTTGATTGAAAAAACATTGTTTCACAACTGCAAACCAACCTGGTGAGATTTTTATACACATAGTTGAATCCTAATATATAATTGACTCTGAAATTTGTTTAGTCATAGAATCATCCCTAAATATTTCAATATTGCAATTCTACACAATGATAAAAAACTTTACTCTACTGCAAGAAATAAACTGCAAGACTTACTGGATCTTTTGTAGTTGGATCCGGATTAAATGAAAGAAATGGATTATGATTTAAAACAATTGACTTTCTGTATTGAAGGTACATATCAAACCATGGTTCTAGATTTAAAAAAGATAATGTTTGAAAACTTGAAATTTGAATTCCAAAGTATAAATAAATTAGATTTATTTTTAGTTGGTCATAAGGAGATGGTTATCAGCAAATAATGGAGTGAATCTTTTTACCTGAAACATAGCTTGTATGCTTATTCAAATTATCTTGTGCCACTAATTCTGCATTCAGTGCTACAAAATAATGTAATAGATAGAAGCATTAAAGTCTTCTTCAACCCTATTTTTGGAAGGGGTGAAATTAAGATGATTTTAAGTAGCTTTTTGCTTGGTATGGTCACTATCTAAGGTATATTACCTCTCCCTTCATAGCCAACAAAATTCTCAGTAACTTTTTTGACATGTTCATATTGTTCTGGTGTAAGCAATGGTTTCTGTGCATCCAAATACCTCCTGTATGTATCTTCTAGTTTGGGTATTGGAAGTCGTGGAAGACTTGCTTGAAAATGGTATGTTGGCACCACACTTTTGTGTAAGAAGTCACTTTCTATTGTGCTAAAATAAATAAATCCATATTGCAAATCATAATCGTTAGTAGGACAATGGTTTGTATGACTTTCATAGTTCAGCAAAACAACGAGACAAGTGCAATTCATAAGACTGGCACTTTTTCAGGCATTTGCAGAGTAAAAAAGTGACACATCAGAAGACAAACTATTGTTGCCCAAACACCATGAGAAAACTTAGATCTAAATGAAGCTGTGACCCAGGAAAAACAGGAGAATAAAAATGAAAGTCATATCTTTTTTTTACTTTTGTTGTCAATATTGTTTTGAGATGTAATGGTAACTGTTCACCTGTACTGAGAATATATCTTATTTAGCAAGCAATGCAATGGCTGGCCATTTGAAACTGATTTCCAACAGAAACCCTAGAAGAAATAAAAAATTAGTAAGAATAGTTTTGCTCTCTAAAAATGGAAAACATCCTTTTCAAATTATAAATATATCTCAAAACTTATTGATTGTCTGTCAAATCGTAGCAATGAAAAAAAAGAGTATTTGATGGCCGTGGCAGCCCCTTTCCCCCTTGAGAAAAAGTTTCTTGCAAACAATAAGTTGTTTTGGTCATTAAAAGGCATTTTATTGGTAATTATTAAAATTATTAGAATTCAAAGGATTTTGAACATGGTAACTTCAGGATGGGACTCACATTTTGTCTAAAAAATCCACCAACATGATCCCTTCTAGTGATGGATAGGTTGCAGGAAAATAATAAAAGGTAAAAGTCTAGCCTAGGCCCTGGCTTAGCTGTAAAGAAGCAAAGACATATAAAACCTTTACTTACCATTTTCGAGACATTATTCATTTTGTAAATTGCAAACATATTTCTGTTGCTTCTACTCCTCTTTTTAAGCACTTTTGATCAAAATGTTTTCTCACGATTTGGGTTCAACCTAATTAATGTAAAATCAGATTTACCGATCCAAATAAATTGAAGTCCAAAGTTCGAATGACAGTTATCGACCTCGTTTTGGATGTACCAATAGAAGGGCAGAATGGAATAGGCGGAAAAAAACAAAATGGAAGATAAAGCAACGGACATAAAAATGTCTTCAAAAGAAAGCAGTCCAACTTCTGTTCCAGATGTAGCGAGTGAAACATCAAGAGGGAGCTCAGTATCTTCTGATCTTCAAAGGGAATATGAAGATATTCTTAGATATGCAATTGTCACACCAAGATTTGAAGCAGCGTTGCCAAACGTGTACGGCAAATTCGAAGGGGAAACCGCGTCCAAGCCGAATGTTAACTTGAGCACAATTGCAGAAGTTTCATCAAATGAAACAAGTTTATCGCTAGATGCGGCTTCTGAGAATGATGGAAAAGATTATGTAAAAGAATTTGAAAATTCCAAGCATACTCCAGCTAAGACGATTACACCCACATTTCGAGGTAGAGAGGCCTAAGGCTAAATATTTATAAGAAAAAATTAAAAGATGGTAGACTGAAAGAAAAGCATTGGAAGGGATATCTCAATTTATATTGCAGTGAAACATCCCAGATAAGATAACAGGATACAACTTGAATGAGTACAGTAATGTGAAATTCAACAGTGGATAATCAATAAACTGTGTTTATAAAACAATATGATAATGATATTTAAGTAATTTAATAAGGCATAGATAAGTGATGAAAAATTATGTATATTACATTAAATTATATCACATTACCTAAGGTTAAGTAATTGCACAACATATGAGATGTAATTAAATAAATGGTAATTTGACTTATACCTCCATCCATTATGCCTTTGATTTAGGTGAGAGTGTTGGAAGATCAATTGCATTTCAAAATAATATAAATGATGGTGGGTCACCATCAAGCCTGCTTTCTTCGTCCGTTATTTCATTTCCTGGACAGTTTGATGATAAAATTGATGATGATTTGATGAGGATGGAAAGCTTGATGGAAGAATGGTGTTTGCAACTTAAAAGAAATGTTCTTGTATGTATTATGATTTTTTCAGTTAATTATCATTGCTCTTATTTATTCAACCACAAAGAGATTATGTTACATTATATGAACACAATCATGATCTATAGCCATTACAACTAATACAACTTTTATTGAATATTGAAATTAAACGCAAATGATTGTTATAACTTAATCATTTTTCATCTCTAATTTGATTTTCAAAATTTTATGTTCAAATTTTTAGGCAGAGTTTTCAAATTCAAAACTAAAGCAATTGGAAATGATGAAACAGAACCTTGAAATGCACAAAAAAAGGTTAGTAGTGACAATATGTTGTATTTTGGTATCTTGCTCATGGAAATTTTTATCCTGGGGCTAAAAACGGAACTTGATAAAATGACGTCATAATTTAGATAAATGTGCTAGGGATTGCCAACACAAGTTAATGATTTAAAATATTGTAACAGTACTGCAAAACTGTAACTTTCCTTCTCCTGAGCCTTGCCTTAAGTGGATATCCTTTTGATGATTTTGGCCAAAGCTCTTCATTTCAAGTTTTCTTGAATGGAAAGCCTTGAAAAAGGATTTTTCAAAATATGATCAACTTCGTTCATGATGGACTATTCTAAAATTTTCGAGATTGCATTTAGTCAGTAATTCACTCTTTGACCACATTGACAAGCCCATGTGGTGCCTTGGGAAAACATTTAATGAAGATTCTTGGTGGGGCTAAGACCGACTTGCCCGAATACAAGAGCCACGACTGTGTCTGTTACATATTTATTTTGTTTTTGAAAAAACACACTGTTTGTCTTTTTAGCTTATAAGATACTATAAAAATTGCAGCAGAGAGTATAAATTTTACGATTGATTGATTGATTTTTCTTTATTTTGAGGCATGCAGCAGAAGAAGATACATTGAAGAATCAAATTGAAAATCAAAATGAACTTCTTCATGCTTTTGAAAAATCAATCCATCAGAAAGATGTTGTTATAACAAATCTAACAAATACCCTTCAGAAACAGGTAAAAGCTCTTTTGGTAGATTCTGAATTTCATGCAAGATTGACTTTGATGTTGAGATCTTTCTTTGCTGCCTATTGATAGTTGCAGCTCAGGTTAGTTGATTCAGGCTAATAAAGTCACATTAGTTGTACAGGAAAATCATGGTATCTTTGTTCGTCACTTTTGATTTGTTAAATAGTTAATGATAATTGTTATTTTATCAGAGAGAAAAACAAGAGAAGCTAAAAATCTTATTGTCGTGGAAACTGAAACACAATGATGAAAAAAGAGAGCAGTTTGCATCAAAATTGGCCGAAAAACATTATAAACGAAGCATAATGTCAAAAACTTGGTTAGGTTGGAGAAGTGTTATAGAAATGAGATGGAAGCAAAGAGTTGAGCGTGCCTGTCAGGTGAATCATAAAAATTTCATAATTCTAATTTCATTTTACTTAAGTGCTCAAAATAAATCATATTCTAGGATATTTCTCAATTCTTGCTTTTAAATTTTGCTCCTCCTCAATAATGGAAAGTTTTTTGTTATCAGGACAAGACTAAATATGGAATTTTAATCCCAGTATTGGAAATGTGAAATGAATATAGTAATATGCTTTACTGTATATGTTATTGAGGTATCATTCATATATTTAAGGCACGATCCCAAGAAGTTTGTATTAAACTCACACAAGATTATGAAGAAAGACTACAAGCAGTAAGTAAAAAGTGTAATCAATGTTGCTGCTTTGATGTAAACATACTAGTTTTCATTTCAAAATATTAGCTGATTGTTTTGTATTCTAAATTTCCAATGAAATGGTGTTGAAAAGTTACTGCTTTGTGATCATTTATAAAACGATTTTTATGTCAACTATTGCTTCAATTTCTCTTAATTCTTTAATGCAAAGTATAAAAATAAAAAAAATACTGTGTAAACTATTAAGTATGATTTGTTGATATTTCAATGAAGACTATATTTATTGTCTCTTAACAGTTGTCTGATGACCAGTCGTATAAATCATCTTTAACTTCGTATTTTATTTTGGATGTTTTCAGCTTCAAAAATCTTTGGAAATGGCAAGAACTGAAATTGCAAATTTGCACAGTGAAAGGGACAACTATGAAGAAGCGATGAAGAAAGCATTTATGAGAGGTGTCTGCGCTTTAAATATGGAAGCAATGAATATGTTTAAAGCAAATGATGAGGCAGTTGAACCAAAAGAACCACCGAACAGAGATAAACAAGGTTTAATGAGTTTTCTTATATGTTCGACAATTTCAGCCAAACCAGTCTGTCTAGTTTCACAATCTACCGGCCTCAAGATTATAAAAGACTTGCAAACTTGCATATGTTTATTTTATATAGATCTGTATGAGAATGCTTAGAATCATTTGTCAAGCTGTTATTATTTCGTTCATCTACCGTCATTGTAATTAACAATTTTTGACATGTTGTATATAAATACATTGTTTTATATTCTATTTTCCATATTTAGCTGCAGAAAAAGTTATCGCGAAAGAATCAATAGCCAGTGAGATAAGAGCAAAAAACAACTCTGATTTAAAAAATTACAAAAATGGATCAGAGAAAACTATTCACGTAAAAGCTGTGGGGAAATCTTCTTTTGTTGCTAGAAATTCTCGAAATGAAAGATCAGGTAAATGCTTTAGAAAATATAATCAAATCTGAGACTTTAATGGTTTTTCTTTAATTTCAGTGTTCTGTATAAATATAACACATTATTTGCAAATTTTTTATCTCTTAAAGATATGAGATCCAATTTTGTTACATTTATTTCTTTGTTTGAATTTCTAAAACCATTTTTGGGATTGGACTCTAACTGAATGGAATGTTTTACATTTATACTGAAGCATCAGCTCGATTTCAATTTTTAGGAAAAGATTCCTTTCAACCAACTATCACCTCAGTATATGTTGAGAAGCACAACGGGAGTCAGAAGTCATCTCAGCCAAATTATGAAAGGTCAAGACATATAGCTTTTGATGATGTAAAAAAAGGACGAAAATTGAAAGGGACAGGATTGACTCAATCGGTCAAAGTTGTTGAATAAAAATGCATAATATTCCTCAATTCCTAATTGTCTCAAGATACAGAACCTTAAATGTTTTGCATCTATTTAATACATGTACCTTTTCATACTTTTTACTATTCTTCATATTCTGTTATTTAATCGCTTAAACAGCTTGACTTTGATTTTCATTAAATCGTAAAACCCTTTGATTTTTGGATGTCATTACTTTGTTTTTTTTACTTTAACGATTATAACAAATTTCAAATTGATTTCAACCCAATTTCAACATTTCACATTTTCGAACATAATCTGAAACCATTGCACGATGACATTTAATAATTTCTCCTAATTACATTTGGTTTTAAAGAGTGTCGAATTAAGATATCATGTGACGTATTTGTTTTTTGAAAATGTATGCTATATTTGCAGCTTATATAATGTCTCATTTCATCGTATTTCTATTGTTGCTTGTTGGGAAACATTAGGGGTAATTGGCAATTGCCATCACCAAATCTTACTATTGCTACTACTTTTTCTAAGCGCCGTGATATAGGCTTAAAACCTGTCATGAATCTTGCGCTATCTTAGGAGAAATTGTCAGGGATAAATTGTACCAGATCACCACCGTTGTTTTATAAAGGAGTTCTTAAGTGACGCAATGTCTATTTTGTGAGAATAACATAGAGTATTGATGTTGTTGTTTATGAAAGGATTTTGTAATGGCGGCTATGAATGACAATGGGTCGGCGTTGTATTGCATTTGTAAAAGTGAATATCGTGAAGATGAATTTATGATTGAATGTGATAAATGTAAAGATTGGTTTCATGGAAGGTACATTCACACGCATTTCATTCCTTTTTCACTTTTGATAATTTATTTAGCTGCGTTTTTGTTTGTTTCCGAGCTTTGTTTTTCATTGGCAAAGTTTGTCCTAAATTTCTTCGAGATAACAAAAAGCAAGAAAAGAGGTGTTAAAAATATAAAATGGTTTTTTGAAGGTGTGTTAGTATTGATGAACGTGAATCTCAATATATCGATGTATATCATTGTCCATCGTGTGTCAAACAACATGGACCATTAACATGTATGTATTCAACTTCTAATTCTCATTTTCCTCCTTTCTAACCTTTTCCCGAAAATTGTGCTTTCCTTACACTTTGAAGTTTGATAGAATAGGCTTTCTGTGAATTTTCGCGGATATTAGCATCTGTATGTTAATGTTTTAAGAATTTTTGACAAATGATTTACTACAAACCAAAGTTTATGAATTAATGCAAAAGAGACTGGATCAATGGTCTGTTAAATGTGCATTTATTTATCAATAATTTCATGTGCCTTCCCAAGCCTTTATAAATGAAATTTTAATTTCCTTTGAATTGATAAAGTGTAGTCTATAGAAAAGGAAATTATTGAATATGTTATCAACCTGATTGTCTTTATTTTGATTTTACAGTAAAAAGAAAACGGGTAACACAAAAGCACAATTACCTTGATCTTAATCATGGAATTAAAGTGAGTTCTGAAATCTTTTATATCATATTCATTTGCATATTATTAATTTGTAGAATATGCACATTTTTGTGCCACAAAATTTGAGAAGTTTCTCCATTTCTCAGTTGTAAGGGGCCAACAACAATATTTAGGTTTGGTCTTTCATCACAGCTTTTGGCCGTTGTTGTGGGACTGCTCTGTCCCATCAACGCATGCTATGTGTTTTGTTGGTCAATGGTGGTCAATGAAGACCACATAAACCACAGGCTTATTTTGCACATCATCAACAATTTAGATACAATTTTATTTCCCTCTTTATTTTCAAAATATTTTGACTTTTGAGTAGAAGAGATTTCTTTTGCTAAAAGTTTCATTTGCTTTATCACAGTGGAAATAAACATTGCTTATTATTAAAGAAGGTTTGTCCTAAAAAACAATTAACCATGGCTTCCAGCTGCACCCCCTCACAGCAAAAAGATGGCCCCAAAGATGGCTACCTTTTCATGAAAATATTTGTTACATATTTTTATCCTTCTAATCAACAATCACCAGATCCCACCCCACCTTTCAAATATCTTTACTGAATTTTTGACAAGATACAAATTTCTATTGATCAATTATGCAGGAAATTGCCAAAATTTTTTGTTATTTTTAAATTTTAGCCAATTTACACTGGGACTATGGATTTTATTCGACTTCTTAAAGCCAGAAAGTTTGCAGAGTAAGTCCAACATTGTGTGATTGCAATTCATTATATGTAATTGATGTTTTACTTCTATAGCAATGCTTTTTATTTAAGTAATGAAATATGCCATAAATCAAGATAAAAAATTTTCTAGTAGAAAATGATAATAGATGTTTTAAAGATATGAGTATCAGCTTGATACAATGAGCCCTTCCAGCTTTCACCGTCATGGCTTTGTGGCAACCCAAGCACGTGGGATACAAGGTGTGCAGTTTCAGGTCGGCAAATTGTATCGAGCTGATATGCACACTATGCTTGTCCCCCTCTGGTTTCCTTGAGCACTCTGCACATGCTCAATCCACATTCTCCCACAATGGATATATTGAAGATTTTTTTAAAAATATGAAATGTGAGACTTTTTGATGCTATGGAATCCAATGAATTTTATTATTTTTTGTTTTCTTGCTTTTCAGTGTTAAGAAAAATGTTATTGTCTTTGAAAATGGATATTTTCTTACTCATAATTATTTTGAAACAAATGGATTTAAACAGCCAGTCTTGGTAGAGAAATCAGAAGGATTAAACATTGTAGTTCCACCTGAAAATTTTACTGTTTATGATGTTGAACAACATGTTGGTTAGTGGCATATTTTCAAAAAGTTTAATTGAATCTGTTAATTTTGTCACAATATGATGTTTATATAAATGTAGATTTCTGAAATATATGCATAAAATCTTTAATTCGGTCCAGTTTCATATTTTTATATGGTTTCTGGCTAAAGCATTAATAAGTTGGTTTTCTTTAGTTATTTGTGGTTGTCAAGAGCTGCAAAGTTTGCTCCAATGTGCATCAATGAAAATAACTTTAATAACTCTTTTATTTCTCTTTTATTACTATTTTCAAATGCATCAACACATTCTGCCATTCAGAATTTTAATAGTGATTTATGATGAAAATCTCTCTTTTTAAAGGTTCGTTACATGAAATTCATGTTATTGATGTTGCAAAACAGGTAAATAACTTTGATTTTCAATGTAAAAATAATTAACCTTAAACTGAGCACAGAAATCAACTTTGGTATTTTGCACCAAAAAGACCCTTCAATTCTTTTTGTATTTTAGGAAGACATGAGGATGCGAATGAGAGAATGGACTGAGTATTATAATTGTCCCATAAGAACAAAAGTTCTTAATGTCATTAGCCTCGAGTTTTCAAACACAAAGTATGTTATTCATAATTTTAATATAGCTTTTTATTCTTTTTCATTTAAATATTTGAAACAATTGTCTTTTCTTCTTTTTTTATGTTTTTGAATATCCATCTTGACATATAGCAAACAAATCTGCCCTAATTTTTGCAGGTTATCACAGATGGTGTCACCACCATCTATTGTTAGAGATATTTCATGGGTTGAAAATGTTTGGCCTGAAAAATTAGATAATGAAAGGTAGTTTCTCTTTTTTAAATTATTTACTTTCTCCATGCATGTAATAGAGTCTTTATACATTTTTGAATTCAACAGGATTTGTGACATTTTGGGTGCTAATTTCTATTTGAATTCAACTAGCTTTAATCATGTCTAAAGAATATCAAAAAAATGAGCATGATGTTTTTGGTAATTCTTAAATATTGTTTTTGAATGAAGTATCCTCATCTTTATTTCTCTAGTCCTCATACAATGCCTTTTGTACAAAAGTATTGTTTAATGGGTGTCAAAGATTGTTACACAGATTTTCATGTTGATTTTGGTGGAACGTCTGTTTGGTACCATGTTTTGCGGGTATGCACCATACCACAGTTTCATTTTGTACCAGTTTTCATTGCGTGTTTTTGTTGCTATCTGGTTGCACCAAATTGCTTGAATATTTCATATTTATCTTGTACATTATAAAATTCATGCAATAAGTTTTCAACTTCTATGCCTACTTTTTGTGCCATTAACAGAGCCACAAATTATGTTTATATTACATTGAATGTTGGCAGATCTAAATGTGATCAATTTCATTTTTTTTAGGGTGAAAAAATATTTTACCTTATTGAACCAACAGATGAAAACTTGGCAAAATATGAGAATTGGGTGTCATCTTCAAATCAAAGTCAAATATTTTTTGGTGATAGAGTTAGTAAATGTATTCGATGTTCTGTGAAGCAGGGACAAACCCTTTTCATTCCTACAGGTTTGTTTAATTGTGTTTTTAAAGCATTTTTAAGAAGATTTTTAAACTTTTTTATCTATTAAATTGATCAAAATCTGTCAGGGACACATGTTGTAATGCAAAAATATTTGCTATGGTCTAGGCCTATATGTCAATTTTGATGTTACACTATAATTAAAAAGTTGATGATGATTTCAATTTTTAAACTTGCACAAAAATGCAGAAATATAGTAAGCATTCTAAACTCTGTTACTGTTTTTTATCGTTCATAGTTCTTCAATGAAGCAAATATTAAATTCAAGTTTACTGCTGTACCTCATTAAATGTTCTGATACATTAATTATGTGAATTTTCACTTAGTTATTTAGTCATTCAGGTCTGTGATATTCATTTTTCTTTATCAGGTTGGATTCATGCTGTCATGACACCTGTTGACACCCTTGTTTTTGGTGGAAACTTTCTTCATTCTCTCAACATCGGATTGCAATTAAAGTAAGTTCAATTTTCCACTAACTTATGTTTTGTGTAGACCTTTTTCAAATAAATACCTTTTTTGTCATTTTGTGAGCAATTCATGCTAAATTTTTCTTTTTAATTCAATATTTTAGAATCTATGACTTGGAGCAAAGATTGAATACGCCAATAAAATTTTTATTTCCAAACTACGAGACGACTTGTTGGTATACTTCAAAAGCCATTCTTAAGAAAATCAAAGGTAATCAGAATTCATCTGTCAAAATTCTTGAATTTACATGAAATGAAATATATTTACTGTGTGTTATTGTTGATGCTTTAAATTTCTTATACAATCTCTGATATCACATTTCTAATTTTGAGCTACTTTTATTTACTAATTCGTTTTTAAAAATGGCATTGTATCTAATTCTTTGTTTGATTGCACATTGATAAAGATAATCCCAATAAAATTTCAATTCTGTGGCACATATTTTATTTTTTGTTAATTTTCATGTCATTTGAATTTGAAATTTTCATGTAAATTTAACTTCTTAATTTATTTTCTGCAAAACAGACTTTGGCAAAAATTTTTGTACTTTTCATCATTAATTTTTTGGTTTGTTTTTATTCAGGAATTCACTCTGAGGGAAAGAAATTGCCAAATTTTCTTTTCAGGGGACTGATTGAGATGATCAGATATTTAAAAATGTGGACATATAACAAAGAAGTAAAAATATGAATTATCTTTCATTTTTATAGAAATTGATAAATTTGACTTTTCTAAGGAGTACTGTTATAATTTGAGTGAATTACTTTTTTACGTAATTTTTGCAATTATGTGTTATGAATGGTGTCTTATTTTGTGTTTACTAAATGGATAATTTTTGATGGATGACAATACATCACTAGCCAAATTCATTTTGCAGGAATACATAAAGTTTCATAAATTTCAAGTTCCCGTTGACATTAGTCCACTTAAATTGATCAAAACATTGGAGAAGGAAGTAAAATATGATATGGTATGTTATCAATTTTGTATCAATGTACGTCACCTCGCATTTCAATCTTATGTTGAATTGCCTTTTAAATGTACAGGCAATTAATTTAAGTAATCAACCATTTATCTTTCTCTTTAATCAGCTTCTTAACTTTGCTTATTTTTTTTCAAGGGCATGGAAATGGTCCAGCTTGGCAATGAATCAAACATGATGGCATCTGTGATGTC
Organism: Catostylus mosaicus; assembly: GCA_964019065.1. Taxonomy (NCBI): domain Eukaryota; kingdom Metazoa; phylum Cnidaria; class Scyphozoa; order Rhizostomeae; family Catostylidae; genus Catostylus; species Catostylus mosaicus. The sequence goes on from OZ025202.1 coordinate 39,543, forward strand.
TGACATCAAAAATGCTGGCAGCAAAAATGGAAAGAGGGGGAAACGAATGTCTAAGACTGTCATAAAACTAAAATTGACCGGTCCAAATCCAAATGTAGAAAATGATCCTGTCAGTGAAAAGGAATTAAAGAAGCCAAAAAAGAAGAGATTTGATGGAGGAAAAAAGAAGAAAACAAAACAACATACAAATGTCACAGAAGGTGTTACAAGAAAAGAAAAAAAAGGAAAAGAAACATCAAAGATGGAAAAGAAAATGTTTAATGAAGAAAGGCACAAAAAAGGAATTGAAAAAGTTCATTTTCAAGATGTAAATCGAAAATCAATCAGGTGAATTACGTTGATATAAAATCGCAAGTTTTTTAGATTCTTTACACAATTGTAAGATGGAGTCTAAAAAAATTTCTTTAGATGTTTTCTAACTTTTCTGATGCTCACAATTAGATGGTAACTGAGTGAATGCCTCTTTCTGATACATCCCCACTTCACCTATTTCAAAACATTTTAATCTCATTATCAAAAATTTTAATCACTTTGCTTTTGTGATTGCAGTGATCCACCGATGACTGAAAATCATTGCAAACCATTGGCATCCGATTCAGAAATGCATCATGGTGATGCATCACAATTTTCAAGTAATGTGTTTTTTTATTTCTATTTGCTCATAGAAAATTGAAAACTAAGTTAATTTGGCTGTTTGGTAAAATTTGCATTTAGTTGAATTTAAAACACATGAATGACAAAATTTATATTTTATATTTGATATTTTGTAACAGGGTAGAACTAGAAACCTAATCATATCTTTAAAAATATAATTGAATTAAATAAAAAACTAACTAAATTACTTTGCTTGCTCAAACCAATCCTTTACGAATTAAAAATAATGCATTTGGTTCATATATTTTTTTGAATGTGAATCATCATTTAATTGCAGTGAGCTCATCACATACTGATTCGATGAAATTGGAATATCAAGATTGGGAGGCTGCGCAGTTACTTTCCAATTTTCATGGAATGGATACACGCATGCGCAATGAAGTAACACGTGATTCAGTAAACATTGTTACCCCTAGGTAAATTGTTCTTATGCTGTTTATATTGTTTACATTTTTATTAACGATACTTTGGTCTGTGGTGACGAAGTATAAAATAATTTTGAATTGAACGATGCATCCATTTGATAAATTGAAAGCCATCCCCCTCCCCTCCCCAAAGACAAACTTCGGATGAACAGTTTAGAATAAAATTTGTTTGTTTGAATCGTCGTAAACGTCTGATTTTTGACGTCATTTAATTTGTTATGAATGGCTTTTATAAGTATTCAAATACAATAAAAATATTGCAAATGATCAGTTTAACATAAAAAACTTGGTTTGACATTGATTGACTTTGTTTTCCGTTTGACAATGGAGTTTGCACTGTCCTTTATTTGTTTGAATCATCCTAAAAGTCCTTTTACTTTGTAACTTAACAAATATTTTCTATTAACATGAACTCGAGAATCTAAACAAGAAGAATTATTTTATAGAGATGATATAGATGCCGTTAAAAATGATGTGTTTGGGAAAAATATTAATGTTGCATCGTTTGATTCAAAAAAAAGAGCTGATGAAGATGATTCTGATGGTGGATATCGAATTGCATTGCCATTGCCAAAACCTAAAGGCAGTGTCAAAAAGATTCGATCTGAATCAGATACCGATTATGATCCAAGTGAAGAATATTATCAAGATGCGAATTACGTTTATCCACGGCTCGAATCAACTGCTGATTTGGATGATGACGATTTTGCATGGAATCCAAGTCAAAGAAAAAGAAAGAAATCAAAAAAGATCACTAATCAAACAAGTATGATGTTCTAATTTGTCTTTTTTTTGTCTATTTTTGTTTTGGTGACCATTGTTTTATATCTTTATTTATTAGTCTTTGGTGACAAGTATAACTTCTTTTATTACCAACAATGTCAACCTTAATCAGGCATAGCATTTTCTTTTGATAAAATAAATAAAATCTTTTAATCTAAGGCATCATTTGTTTTTTCAAAAAAACTTTGGACGTCCAACGCAATTTTGTAGGTTATACTTATTTTTGTATCAATTTCTTTTAGGCAAATTGAACAGCCAATCAGGCAAACGTAAACGCGATGATTTTTTTGATGAAATAAATGAAAATGTGAGTTCCTAATAGTTTCTCAACTTTTGCTTTTCATTTCAGTATTTCATAGTATTTTATTTTGTAGGTGATTTTTAGTGAAACCAAACTTTAAAATTCCATTTTCTCCTATTTTTTCCTTTCCCTATTGTTCTAAAGAGATCTTGTCATAAAAGAATTCTTTATCCTTTAGTTTGAAGATGAAGTTACAAAAGCCAATAAATTGCAAAACAAGTCATCAAATTTTCCTACAAGGCAAGAACATGGTTAGTTCAGATTACTTTTTTCCTTTTGTTATTACTTATTGCTAGATTATTTTTCATATCCCATATACATTGGTACAGAGATATTTAAACAAGCGAATTTCCATTACGATATGAAAATTTTTAAATGACAAATTGGCCGCAATAATTATTACTCTCCATCATTTGACTAATTATAGCCAGCGATGACAACTACACCCTCGTCCTACAGCAGAAAGGCCATCGGTATTTTACGTAATTTTCAATAATAAATGTAATTTCTAGACGAATCAGCTTTATAAACTTAGATCAATCTCATGATGTAATGTGCTTCTTTCCTTCGTCATTGCGCAATCTTTCTCGAATTTAAATTTGTAGAAAAGAAAAAAGATCGATTTAAAAGAGGCCAAACAACAGCAAAACAGCGTCTTGGCAAACTACTCAAAATGGATAAACTTGGTGGAAGATATGTACGATAAACAATATAAAATCTTTTGTAAATATCATATTTTAAGTACCTTTTCTTGAAGGAGCATACCACTCAGTAATCTAAATAAGCATATTCATTCAATAATTTATTTTTAAATAGAATCATGCATTTCTCCGTCAGATCTACCAATTTTAACAGTTCAAGACCCACAGATAAAGACAGAAATAAATCAATACAAAATTATCACAACATGCAATCTGAGCGCTAAAGAAGAAACCACAACCTAAAGCCTTACTTTTTAGCCACAAAGTGGTCATCCTTCACCACTCTATTTTGACTTCGACAACGTCTTTTTTAATTCACTCATATTCGGGCAAAACCCAAGGCTATAGCCTTACTTTTTGCCTAAAAAAGGACCATTTTTTACCATTTTATTTTTGGTAGTAAAAATATCTATTTTTGTGACCATCACTTTTTGGGCAAAAACCCAAGGCTATAGCCATACTTTTTGCCCAAGAATTGGCCATTTTTACCATTTTAATTTTGGTAGTAAAAATATCTATTTTTGTGACCATCAATTTTTAGGCAAAAACCCAAGGCTATAGCCTTCCTTTTTGCTGAAAAATTAGCCATTTTTTACCATTTTATTTTTGGTAGTAAAAATATCTATTTTTGTGACCATCAATTTTTAGGCAAAAACCCAAGGCCATAGCCTTACTTTTTGCCTGAAAATTAGCCATTTTTTACGTTTTTATTTTTGGAAGTAAAATATCTATTTTTGTGACCATCAATTTTTGGGCAAAAACCCAATGCTATAGCCTTACTTTTTGCCTAAAAATTGGGCTTTTTTTACCATTTTAATTTTGGTAGTAAAAATATCTATTTTTGTGACCATCAATTTTTAGGCAAAAACCCAAGGCTATAGCCTTTCTTTTTGCCTAAAAATTAGCCATTTTTTACCATTTTATTTTTGGTAGTAAAAATATCTATTTTTGTGACCATCAATTCTTAGGCAAAAACCCAAGGCTATAGCCTTACTTTTTGCCGAGAAATTAGCCATTTTTTACCATTTTATTTTTGGAAGTAAAAATATCTATTTTTGTGACCATCAATTTTTAGGCAAAACCCCAAGGCTATAGCCTTACTTTTTACCTAAAAGTTAATCATTTTTTACCATTTTATTTTTGGTAGTAAAAATATCTATTTTTGTGATCATCAATTTTTAGGCAAAAACCCAAGGCTATAGCCTTACTTTTTGCCAAAAAATTAGCCATTTTTTACCATTTTATTTTTGGCACTAAAAATATCTATTTTTGTGACCATCAATTTTTAGGCAAAAACCCAAGGCTATAGCCTTACATTTTGCTGAAAAATTAGCCATTTTTTACCATTTTATTTTTGGTAGTAAAAATATCTATTTTTGTGACGATCAATTTTTAGGCAAGAACCCAAGGCTATAGCCTTACTTTTTGCCTAAAAATTAGCAATTTTTTACCATTCTATTTTTGGTAGTAAAAATATCTATTTTGGTGACCATCAATTTTTAGACAAAAACCCAAGGCTATAGCCTTACTTTTTGCCTAAAAATTGGCCATTTTTTACAATTTTATTTTTGGTAGTAAAAATATCTATTTTTGTGACCATCAATTTTTAGGCAAAACCCCAAGGCTATAGCCTTACTTTTTACCTAAAAATTAATCATTTTTTACCATTTTATTTTTGGTAGTAAAAATATCTATTTTTGTGACCATCAATTTTTAGGCAAAACCCCAAGGCTATAGCCTTACTTTTTACCTAAAAATTAATCATTTTTTACCATTTTATTTTTGGTAGTGAAAATATCTATTTTTGTGACCATCAATTTTTAGGCAAAAACCCAAGGCTATACCCTTACTTTTGGCCTAAAAATTAGCCATTTTTTACCATTTTAGTTTTGGTAGTAAAAATATCTATTTTTGTGACCATGAATTTTTGGGCAAAAAGCCAAGGCTATAGCCTTACTTTTTGCCTAAAAATTGGCCTTTTTTACCATTTTATTTTTGGTAGTAAAAATATCTATTTTTGTGACCATCAATTTTTAGGCAAAAACCCAAGGCTATAGCCTTACTTTTTGCCTAAAAATTGGCCATTTTTACCATTTTACTTTTGGTTTTAAAATATATCTTTTTGTGACCATTAATTTGTAGGCAAAAACCCAAGGCTATAGCCTTACTTTTTGCCGCAAAATTGGCCTTTTTCTACCATTCTATTTTTGGTAGTAAAAATATCTATTTTTGTGACCATCAATTTTTGGGCAAAAACCCAAGGCTATAGCCTTACTTTTTTCCTAAAAATTAGCCATTTCTTACCATTTTATTTTTGGTAGTAAAAATATCTATTTTTGTGACCATCAATTTTTAGGCAAAAACCCAAGGCTATAGCCTTACTTTTTGCCGAAAAATTAGCCATTTTTTACCATTTTATTTTTGGTAGTAAAAATATCTATTTTTGTGACCATCAATTTTTGGGCAAAAACCCAAAGCTATAGCCTTACTTTTTGCCGAAAAATTAGCCATTTTTTACCATTTTATTTTTGGTAGTAAAAATATCTATTTTTGTGACGATCAATTTTTAGGCAAGAACCCAAGGCTATAGCCTTACTTTTTGCCTAAAAATTAGCAATTTTTTACCATTCTATTTTTGGTAGTAAAAATATCTATTTTTGTGACCATCAATTTTTAGACAAAAACCCAAGGCTATAGCCTTACTTTTTGCCTAAAAATTGGCCATTTTTTACAATTTTATTTTTGGTAGTAAAAATATCTATTTTTGTGACCATCAATTTTTAGGCAAAACCCCAAGGCTATAGCCTTACTTTTTACCTAAAAATTAATCATTTTTTACCATTTTATTTTTGGTAGTAAAAATATCTATTTTTGTGACCATCAATTTTTAGGCAAAACCCCAAGGCTATAGCCTTACTTTTTACCTAAAAATTAATCATTTTTTACCATTTTATTTTTGGTAGTGAAAATATCTATTTTTGTGACCATCAATTTTTAGGCAAAAACCCAAGGCTATAGCCTTACTTTTGGCCTAAAAATTAGCCATTTTTTACCATTTTAGTTTTGGTAGTAAAAATATCTATTTTTGTGACCATGAATTTTTGGGCAAAAACCCAAGGCTATAGCCTTACTTTTTGCCTAAAAATTGGCCTTTTTTACCATTTTATTTTTGGTAGTAAAAATATCTATTTTTGTGACCATCAATTTTTAGGCAAAAACCCAAGGCTATAGCCTTACTCTTTGCCTAAAAATTGGCCATTTTTACCATTTTACTTTTGGTTTTAAAATATATTTTTTTGTGACCATTAATTTGTAGGCAAAAACCCAAGGCTATAGCCTTACTTTTTGCCGCAAAATTGGCCTTTTTCTACCATTCTATTTTTGGTAGTAAAAATATCTATTTTTGTGACCATCAATTTTTGGGCAAAAACCCAAGGCTATAGCCTTACTTTTTTCCTAAAAATTAGCCATTTCTTACCATTTTATTTTTGGTAGTAAAAATATCTATTTTTGTGACCATCAATTTTTAGGCAAAAACCCAAGGCTATAGCCTTACTTTTTGCCGAAAAATTAGCCATTTTTTACCATTTTATTTTTGGTAGTAAAAATATCTATTTTTGTGAACATCAATTTTTAGGCAGAACCCCAAGGCTATAGCCTTACTTTTTACCTAAAAGTTAATCATTTTTTACCATTTTATTTTTGGTAGTAAAAATATCTATTTTTGCGACCATCAATTTTTAGACACAAACCCAAGGCTATAGCCTTACTTTTTGCATAAAAATTGGCTATTTTTTACCATTTTATTTTTTGTAGTAAAAATTTCCATTTTTGTGACCATCAATTTTTTTGGCAAAGATCAAAGGCTATAGCCTTACTTTTTGCCTAAAAATTAGCCAATTTTTACCATTTTATTTTTGGTAGTAAAAATATCTATTTTTGTGACCATCAATTTTTGGGCAAAAAACACAGGCTATAGCCTTACTTTTTGCCTAAAAATTGGCCTTTTTTTACCATTTTATTTTTGGTAGTAAAAATATCTATTTTTGTGACCATCAATTTTTAGGCAAAAACCCAAGGCTATAGCCTTACTTTTTGCCAAAAAATTATCATTTTTTACCATTTTATTTTTGGCACTAAAAATATCTATTTTTGTGACCATCAATTTTTAGGCAAAAACCCAAGGCTATAGCCTTACATTTTGCTGAAAAATTAGCCATTTTTTACCATTTTATTTTTGGTAGTAAAAATATCTATTTTTGTGACGATCAATTTTTAGGCAAGAACCCAAGGCTATAGCCTTACTTTTTGCCTAAAAATTAGCAATTTTTTACCATTCTATTTTTGGTAGTAAAAATATCTATTTTTGTGACCATCAATTTTTAGACAAAAACCCAAGGCTATAGCCTTACTTTTTGCCTAAAAATTGGCCATTTTTTACAATTTTATTTTTGGTAGTAAAAATATCTATTTTTGTGACCATCAATTTTTAGGCAAAACCCCAAGGCTATAGCCTTACTTTTTACCTAAAAATTAATCATTTTTTACCATTTTATTTTTGGTAGTAAAAATATCTATTTTTGTGACCATCAATTTTTAGGCAAAACCCCAAGGCTATAGCCTTACTTTTTACCTAAAAATTAATCATTTTTTACCATTTTATTTTTGGTAGTGAAAATATCTATTTTTGTGACCATCAATTTTTAGGCAAAAACCCAAGGCTATAGCCTTACTTTTGGCCTAAAAATTAGCCATTTTTTACCATTTTAGTTTTGGTAGTAAAAATATCTATTTTTGTGACCATGAATTTTTGGGCGAAAACCCAAGGCTATAGCCCTACTTTTTGCCTAAAAATTGGCCTTTTTTACCATTTTATTTTTGGTAGTAAAAATATCTATTTTTGTGACCATCAATTTTTAGGCAAAAACCCAAGGCTATAGCCTTACTTTTTGCCTAAAAATTGGCCATTTTTACCATTTTACTTTTGGTTTTAAAATATATTTTTTTGTGACCATTAATTTGTAGGCAAAAACCCAAGGCTATAGCCCTACTTTTTGCCACAAAATTGGCCTTTTTCTACCATTCTATTTTTGGCACTAAAAATATCTATTTTTGTGATCATCAATTTTTAGGCAAAATCCCAAGGCTATAGCCTTACATTTTGCCGAAAAATTAGCCATTTTTACCATTTTATTTTTGGTAGTAAAAATATCTATTTTTGTGACCATCAATTTTTAGGCAAAAACCCAAGGCTATAGCCTTACATTTTGCTGAAAAATTAGCCATTTTTTACCATTTTATTTTTGGTAGTAAAAATATCTATTTTTGTGACGATCAATTTTTAGGCAAGAACCCAAGGCTATAGCCTTACTTTTTGCCTAAAAATTAGCAATTTTTTACCATTCTATTTTTGGTAGTAAAAATATCTATTTTTGTGACCATCAATTTTTAGACAACAACCCAAGGCTATAGCCTTACTTTTTACCTAAAAATTGGCCATTTTTTACAATTTTATTTTTGGTAGTAAAAATATCTATTTTTGTGACCATCAATTTTTAGGCAAAAACCCAAGGCTATAGCTTTACTTTTGGCCTAAAAATTAGCCATTTTTTACCATTTTAGTTTTGGTAGTAAAAATATCTATTTTTGTGACCATGAATTTTTGGGCGAAAACCCAAGGCTATAGCCTTACTTTTTGCCTAAAAATTGGCCTTTTTTACCATTTTATTTTTGGTAGTAAAAATATCTATTTTCGTGACCATCAATTTTTAGGCAAAAACCCAAGGCTATAGCCTTACTTTTTGCCTAAAAATTGGCCATTTTTACCATTTTACTTTTGGTTTTAAAATATATTTTTTTGTGACCATTAATTTGTAGGCAAAAACCCAAGGCTATAGCCTTACTTTTTGCCACAAAATTGGCCTTTTTCTACCATTCTATTTTTGGCACTAAAAATATCTATTTTTGTGATCATCAATTTTTAGGCAAAATCCCAAGGCTATAGCCTTACATTTTGCCAAAAAATTAGCCATTTTTACCATTTTATTTTTGGTAGTAAAAATTTCTATTTTTGTGACCATCAATTTTTGGGCAAAAATCCAAGGCTATAGCCTTACTTTTTGCCGAAAAATTAGCTATTTTTTACCATTTTATTTTTGGTAGTAAAAATATATATTTTTGTGACCATCAATTTTTAGGCAAAAACCCAAGGCTATAGCCTTACTTTTTGCCAAAAAATTAGCCATTTTTTACCATTTTATTTTTGGCACTAAAAATATCTATTTTTGTGACCATCAATTTTTAGGCAAAAACCCAAGGCTATAGCCTTACATTTTGCTGAAAAATTAGCCATTTTTTACCATTTTATTTTTGGTAGTAAAAATATCTATTTTTGTGACGATCAATTTTTAGGCAAGAACCCAAGGCTATACCCTTACTTTTTGCCTAAAAATTAGCAATTTTTTACCATTCTATTTTTGGTAGTAAAAATATCTATTTTTGTGACCATCAATTTTTAGACAAAAACCCAAGGCTATAGCCTTACTTTTTGCCTAAAAATTGGCCATTTTTTACAATTTTATTTTTGGTAGTAAAAATATCTATTTTTGTGACCATCAATTTTTAGGCAAAACCCCAAGGCTATAGCCTTACTTTCTACCTAAAAATTAATCATTTTTTACCATTTTATTTTTGGTAGTAAAAATATCTATTTTTGTGACCATCAATTTTTAGGCAAAACCCCAAGGCTATAGCCTTACTTTTTACCTAAAAATTAATCATTTTTTACCATTTTATTTTTGGTAGTGAAAATATCTATTTTTGTGACCATCAATTTTTAGGCAAAAACCCAAGGCTATAGCCTTACTTTTGGCCTAAAAATTAGCCATTTTTTACCATTTTAGTTTTGGTAGTAAAAATATCTATTTTTGTGACCATGAATTTTTGGGCAAAAACCCAAGGCTATAGCCTTACTTTTTGCCTAAAAATTGGCCTTTTTTACCATTTTATTTTTGGTAGTAAAAATATCTATTTTTGTGACCATCAATTTTTAGGCAAAAACCCAAGGCTATAGCCTTACTTTTTGCCTAAAAATTAGCCATTTTTTACCATTTTATTTTTGGCACTAAAAATATCTATTTTTGTGACCATCAATTTTTAGGCAAAAACCCAAGGCTATAGCCTTACATTTTGCTGAAAAATTAGCCATTTTTTACCATTTTATTTTTGGTAGTAAAAATATCTATTTTTGTGACGATCAATTTTTAGGCAAGAACCCAAGGCTATAGCCTTACTTTTTGCCTAAAAATTAGCAATTTTTTACCATTCTATTTTTGGTAGTAAAAATATCTATTTTTGTGACCATCAATTTTTAGACAAAAACCCAAGGCTATAGCCTTACTTTTTGCCTAAAAATTGGCCATTTTTTACAATTTTATTTTTGGTAGTAAAAATATCTATTTTTGTGACCATCAATTTATAGGCAAAACCCCAAGGCTATAGCCTTACTTTTTACCTAAAAATTAATCATTTTTTACCATTTTATTTTTGGTAGTAAAAATATCTATTTTTGTGACCATCAATTTTTAGGCAAAACCCCAAGGCTATAGCCTTACTTTTTACCTAAAAATTAATCATTTTTTCCCATTTTATTTTTGGTAGTGAAAATATCTATTTTTGTGACCATCAATTTTTAGGCAAAAACCCAAGGCTATAGCCTTACTTTTGGCCTAAAAATTAGCCATTTTTTACCATTTTAGTTTTGGTAGTAAAAATATCTATTTTTGTGACCGTGAATTTTTGGGCAAAAACCCAAGGCTATAGCCTTACTTTTTGCCTAAAAATTGGCCTTTTTTACCATTTTATTTTTGGTAGTAAAAATATCTATTTTTGTGACCATCAATTTTTAGGCAAAAACCCAAGGCTATAGCCTTACTTTTTGCCAAAAAAATTGGCCATTTTTACCATTTTACTTTTGGTTTTGAAATATATTCTTTTGTGACCATTAATTTGTAGGCAAAAACCCAAGGCTATAGCCTTACTTTTTGCCGCAAAATTGGCCTTTTTCTACCATTCTATTTTTGGTAGTAAAAATATATATTTTTGTGATCATCAATTTTTAGGCAAAAACCCAAGGCTATAGCCTTACTTTTTGCCTAAAAATTGGCCATTTTTTACCATTTTATTTTTGGTAGTAAAAATATCTTTTTTTTATGACCATCAATTTTTAGGCAAAAACCCAAGGCTATAGCCTTACTTTTTGCCAAAAAATTAGCCATTTTTTACCATTTTATTTTTGGCACTAAAAACATCTATTTTTGTGACCATCAATTTTTAGGCAAAAACCCAAGGCTATAGCCTTACATTTTGCTGAAAAATTAGCCATTTTTTACCATTTTATTTTTGGTAGTAAAAATATCTATTTTTGTGACGATCAATTTTTAGGCAAGAACCCAAGGCTATAGCCTTACTTTTTGCCTAAAAATTAGCAATTTTTTACCATTCTATTTTTGGTAGTAAAAATATCTATTTTTGTGACCATCAATTTTTAGACAAAAACCCAAGGCTATAGCCTTACTTTTTGCCTAAAAATTGGCCATTTTTTACAATTTTATTTTTGGTAGTAAAAATATCTATTTTTGTGACCATCAATTTTTAGGCAAAACCCCAAGGCTATAGCCTTACTTTTTACCTAAAAATTAATCATTTTTTACCATTTTATTTTTGGTAGTAAAAATATCTATTTTTGTGACCATCAATTTTTAGGCAAAACCCCAAGGCTATAGCCTTACTTTTTACCTAAAAATTAATCATTTTTTACCATTTTATTTTTGGTAGTAAAAATATCTATTTTTGTGACCATCAATTTTTAGGCAAAACCCCAAGGCTATAGCCTTACTTTTTACCTAAAAATTAATCATTTTTTACCATTTTATTTTTGGTAGTGAAAATATCTATTTTTGTGACCATCAATTTTTAGGCAAAAACCCAAGGCTATAGCCTTACTTTTGGCCTAAAAATTAGCCATTTTTTACCATTTTAGTTTTGGTAGTAAAAATATCTATTTTTGTGACCATGAATTTTTGGGCAAAAACCCAAGGCTATAGCCTTACTCTTTGCCTAAAAATTGGCCATTTTTTACAATTTTATTTTTGGTAGTAAAAATATCTATTTTTGTGACCATCAATTTTTAGGCAAAAACCCAAGGCTATAGCCTTACTTTTGGCCTAAAAATTAGCCATTTTTTACCATTTTAGTTTTGGTAGTAAAAATATCTATTTTTGTGACCATCAATTTTTAGGCAAAAACCCAAGGCTATAGCCTTACTTTTTGCCTAAAAATTAGCAATTTTTTACCATTCTATTTTTGGTAGTAAAAATATCTATTTTTGTGACCATCAATTTTTAGACAAAAACCCAAGGCTATAGCCTTACTTTTTGCCTAAAAATTGGCCATTTTTTACAATTTTATTTTTGGTAGTAAAAATATCTATTTTTGTGACCATCAATTTTTAGGCAAAACCCCAAGGCTATAGCCTTACTTTTTACCTAAAAATTAATCATTTTTTACCATTTTATTTTTGGTAGTAAAAATATCTATTTTTGTGACCATCAATTTTTAGGCAAAACCCCAAGGCTATAGCCTTACTTTTTACCTAAAAATTAATCATTTTTTACCATTTTATTTTTGGTAGTGAAAATATCTATTTTTGTGACCATCAATTTTTAGGCAAAACCCAAGGCTATAGCCTTACTTTTGGCCTAAAAATTAGCCATTTTTTACCATTTTAGTTTTGGTAGTAAAAATATCTATTTTTGTGACCATGAATTTTTGGGCAAAAACCCAAGGCTATAGCCTTACTTTTTGCCTAAAAATTGGCCATTTTTTACAATTTTATTTTTGGTAGTAAAAATATCTATTTTTGTGACCATCAATTTTTAGGCAAAACCCCAAGGCTATAGCCTTACTTTTTACCTAAAAATTAATCATTTTTTACCATTTTATTTTTGGTAGTAAAAATATCTATTTTTGTGACCATTAATTTGTAGGCAAAAACCCAAGGCTATAGCCTTACTTTTTGCCGCAAAATTGGCCTTTTTCTACCATTCTATTTTTGGTAGTAAAAATATATATTTTTGTGATCATCAATTTTTAGGCAAAAACCCAAGGCTATAGCCTTACTTTTTGCCTAAAAATTGGCCATTTTTTACCATTTTATTTTTGGTAGTAAAAATATCTTTTTTTTATGACCATCAATTTTTAGGCAAAAACCCAAGGCTATAGCCTTACTTTTTGCCAAAAAATTAGCCATTTTTTACCATTTTATTTTTGGCACTAAAAACATCTATTTTTGTGACCATCAATTTTTAGGCAAAAACCCAAGGCTATAGCCTTACATTTTGCTGAAAAATTAGCCATTTTTTACCATTTTATTTTTGGTAGTAAAAATATCTATTTTTGTGACGATCAATTTTTAGGCAAGAACCCAAGGCTATAGCCTTACTTTTTGCCTAAAAATTAGCAATTTTTTACCATTCTATTTTTGGTAGTAAAAATATCTATTTTTGTGACCATCAATTTTTAGACAAAAACCCAAGGCTATAGCCTTACTTTTTGCCTAAAAATTGGCCATTTTTTACAATTTTATTTTTGGTAGTAAAAATATCTATTTTTGTGACCATCAATTTTTAGGCAAAACCCCAAGGCTATAGCCTTACTTTTTACCTAAAAATTAATCATTTTTTACCATTTTATTTTTGGTAGTAAAAATATCTATTTTTGTGACCATCAATTTTTAGGCAAAACCCCAAGGCTATAGCCTTACTTTTTACCTAAAAATTAATCATTTTTTACCATTTTATTTTTGGTAGTGAAAATATCTATTTTTGTGACCATCAATTTTTAGGCAAAAACCCAAGGCTATAGCCTTACTTTTGGCCTAAAAATTAGCCATTTTTTACCATTTTAGTTTTGGTAGTAAAAATATCTATTTTTGTGACCATCAATTTTTAGGCAAAAACCCAAGGCTATAGCCTTACTTTTTGCCTAAAAATTAGCAATTTTTTACCATTCTATTTTTGGTAGTAAAAATATCTATTTTTGTGACCATCAATTTTTAGACAAAAACCCAAGGCTATAGCCTTACTTTTTGCCTAAAAATTGGCCATTTTTTACAATTTTATTTTTGGTAGTAAAAATATCTATTTTTGTGACCATCAATTTTTAGGCAAAACCCCAAGGCTATAGCCTTACTTTTTACCTAAAAATTAATCATTTTTTACCATTTTATTTTTGGTAGTAAAAATATCTATTTTTGTGACCATCAATTTTTAGGCAAAACCCCAAGGCTATAGCCTTACTTTTTACCTAAAAATTAATCATTTTTTACCATTTTATTTTTGGTAGTGAAAATATCCATTTTTGTGACCATCAATTTTTAGGCAAAAACCCAAGGCTATAGCCTTACTTTTGGCCTAAAAATTAGCCATTTTTTACCATTTTAGTTTTGGTAGTAAAAATATCTATTTTTGTGACCATGAATTTTTGGGCAAAAACCCAAGGCTATAGCCTTACTTTTTGCCTAAAAATTGGCCATTTTTTACAATTTTATTTTTGGTAGTAAAAATATCTATTTTTGTGACCATCAATTTTTAGGCAAAACCCCAAGGCTATAGCCTTACTTTTTACCTAAAAATTAATCATTTTTTACCATTTTATTTTTGGTAGTAAAAATATCTATTTTTGTGACCATCAATTTTTAGGCAAAACCCCAAGGCTATAGCCTTACTTTTTACCTAAAAATTAATCATTTTTTACCATTTTATTTTTGGTAGTGAAAATATCTATTTTTGTGACCATCAATTTTTAGGCAAAAACCCAAGGCTATAGCCTTACTTTTGGCCTAAAAATTAGCCATTTTTTACCATTTTAGTTTTGGTAGTAAAAATATCTATTTTTGTGACCATGAATTTTTGGGCAAAAACCCAAGGCTATAGCCTTACTTTTTGCCTAAAAATTAGCAATTTTTTACCATTCTATTTTTGGTAGTAAAAATATCTATTTTTGTGACCATCAATTTTTAGACAAAAACCCAAGGCTATAGCCTTACTTTTTGCCTAAAAATTGGCCATTTTTTACAATTTTATTTTTGGTAGTAAAAATATCTATTTTTGTGACCATGAATTTTTAGGCAAAACCCCAAGGCTATAGCCTTACTTTTTACCTAAAAATTAATCATTTTTTACCATTTTATTTTTGGTAGTAAAAATATCTATTTTTGTGACCATCAATTTTTAGGCAAAACCCCAAGGCTATAGCCTTACTTTTTACCTAAAAATTAATCATTTTTTACCATTTTATTTTTGGTAGTGAAAATATCTATTTTTGTGACCATCAATTTTTAGGCAAAAACCCAAGGCTATAGCCTTACTTTTGGCCTAAAAATTAGCCATTTTTTACCATTTTAGTTTTGGTAGTAAAAATATCTATTTTTGTGACCATGAATTTTTGGGCAAAAACCCAAGGCTATAGCCTTACTTTTTGCCTAAAAATTGGCCTTTTTTACCATTTTATTTTTGGTAGTAAAAATATCTATTTTTGTGACCATCAATTTTTAGGCAAAAACCCAAGGCTATAGCCTTACTTTTTGCCTAAAAATTGGCCTCTTTCTACCATTCTATTTTTGGTAGTAAAAATATATATTTTTGTGATCATCAATTTTTAGGCAAAAACCCAAGGCTATAGCCTTACTTTTTGCCTAAAAATTGGCCATTTTTTACCATTTTAATTTTGGTTGTAAAAATATCTATTTTTGTGACCATCAATTTTTAGGCAAAAACCCAAGGCTATAGCCTTACTTCTTGCCTAAAAATTGGCCTTTTTCTACCATTCTATTTTTGCTAGTAAAAATATCTATTTTTGTGATCATCAATTTTTAGGCAAAAACCCAAGGCTATAGCCTTACTTTTTGCCTAAAAATTGGCCATTTTTTACCATTTTATTTTTGGTAGTAAAAATATCTATTTTTGTGACCATCAATTTTTAGGCAAAAACCCAAGGCTTTAGCCTTACTTCTTGCCTAAAAATTGGCCTTTTTCTACCATTCTATTTTTGCTAGTAAAAATATCTATTTTTGTGATCATCAATTTTTAGGCAAAAACCCAAGGCTATAGCCTTACTTTTTGCCTAAAAATTGGCCATTTTTTACCATTTTATTTTTGGTAGTAAAAATATCTATTTTTGTGACCATCAATTTTAAGGCAAAAACCCAAGGCTATAGCCTTACTTTTTGCCTTAAAATGAGCCATTGTACAGGAACGAATTTTCGTTGGTAAAAATATCTGTACTTTCAAGGATCAATTTGTTGACAAAATCACATGGCTATAGCCCTCCTTTTTGTCCAAAAATTGGCCATTTTACACCACTTATTTCTTAGCTGCGAAAATATCCCTTTTTGCACACAGAATATTTTCATGATTCTCAGTATTGGTGTCAAGGTCTGGTTGCACATCATCATCTATTTTTATTTTAACGGTAAAAGCACGATAAAGAAATAATGCACTTTGGGGAACAACCCTTTTTTAACTTAAGCTACTGATTCCATGATTAACTTTAACAACAATAGTGTATTCACTGATTTTGTAATCAGGCAAAAAAATAGTTCATTTTCGAAATAAAATTATGGACAGACATTCAAATCACGGTAAAAAAACCCATAGATATGTGATTTCATAAAATATGTTTGTTGTGATTTGATGATTTCAACTAGTAATGTATTCTTTATTTGATATGCAATTGGTATGAATGTTACAATAACAATCTGCTAAATACAAATCTGTTGGCTCAGTCATACCTGGTGAAGCAGGAATGTTAAAATCGTCAATATCTGAAAAATTCTCGTTCACTTCTTCTAAAATGCTTTTTCTTTTGGTTTGTTGTTCATTTTTAAATTTAAAGCAATGTTTTTCATAGTTATCTATGTTTCTAGGATCTATTCCGTTTATCAAAAACTCTTCTGTATCTTCTTCTTTTTCATTATCTTCATTGTTACTTAATTGTTGCAATGATGCCATAACTTCTATTTTTGATAGGCATTCTGTGCTTTTCGCTTGATTTCTTCTCTTACGCCTTGCTGATGGCAATGATTCAATTGAATATTCGTCGTCAATTCCAAGTTTGCTATAACAAACTTTCGCTGTCAATAAAGATTTCAAGATGCCATTAAATCTCTGTCAATAGCAAAGATTTATTCAGATAGAACAACAGTTCATTGCTCTGCTTCTTTTAAACAAACAAACAAACAAACAAACAAACAAACAAACAAACAAACCAGATTTAAATTGTAAGAAACAAAATAATTAAATGTTAACTATCAATCAAATTATCAACCCTTTATGAACTAAACATTTCTTAAAATCACATGGAAGGTTGATTTTGAATAAAATACCTCTTTTAGGTGACAAAATCAAGTTTTGATGAAGAGATGAGCTCCAATCGTTTTTTACACCAATTAAATTGTCTTCTTTCACAGCAATTTTGTCAACTTTCCTTGGCAAAAAACGTTTTAATCTGAAAAAGATGCAAAGAAATGGAAAAGAGAAATGTATTCTTTTATCAATCTGCCAATTTCTTAATTCGTATGTTGCACTCATATCCTAATGTCTAACAAAATTCAAGCAATTTGTAACATTAAGATGATGATCCTGGAAATAAAATATTGAATAGGACATACCTCTCAAAAGCAACAATGACATCATGAGCATCAACCGGAACGACAGTTGGGAAAATATAATCAAGTTTCAAATATGAAACGACATCAATAATCTGAAATTATAATATGATTTATGTAATTATAATATAAAGGAAAAAAAAACGAAAACATGCATTAAATTAAACGATAATGTAGATCGTATTTTATTAAAATAAAAACAATTACCAAACAAATAAAACAAGAATTATACCTCTTCATAAGAAGCATGCATGGAATACAACACTCTATGCAAATTCATTCTCTCATCATAACTGTAACATCAAAAAATATAGCAGATTTTCAAAGTTTCAATATGTACAATCAATTGCAAAATTGTTGCATGATATTAATATATTTTCTATGCGCTTGAAATTGAAATAGAAATAATTAATAAAGTCATTGTTTAAAGAAATGAGTTTAATACCTTAAAATTTCATTTGATTTTTCTTTGTTTTGGTAAATCCACAAAGTGGATGGTTTGACTCTTAAAACTTCCATTGATTTCGCATTTGACGTCACACAAGGTAACGATGAATGGGAACAACCTAAGCTCTAAAAATTACAAATTTTGTTAAAGAATGGATTTAACGAATAAAGATGAAAGGAAAAGTATCATCAAAATAGAGTGAAAAAAAAATAAAACTAATTTTTGAACTGAAATTACGATTATCTAAAACCGTACAACTTTTCTCATTGTGTCTTTTTTCTTACATACTTCCAACCTTTACCATTTTATCTAAATGACAATCTTGCTACTAAAATGCTGAAGTGTAAAAATTCTGCAAAAAATAAATTGGAATACCTTCCAAGAGCAAGAATGTATTTTTGTAGATTTCTCATCTAAAGTAACAAATTCTTTCATTCCAGGGATGCTTGAATATAAACTGTACTTTTTACGATCAACATGGATCTGAAGAAGGGTTAAATAGTTATTGTCGATAATCATTCAATTGAAAATTTGAGAAGGAAATTAAGCAATCGAGTATAAAGACCAAAATGCTTATGATAATTAAGGACTGAGGCGTGGGACTTGAACATGAATCTATTTGGGGAGGCATTTGAAATTCACAGGTTTAATAAAACCCTTAGATACTTTTTAACTCAAACAAACATATCATATTCTGCACTTTTTACGCATTCAAATATGAATAAAATATCACAAAAATGCAAAAAAAAAGCAAAAAATATAGAGACGCAAACAAACCTTGGTATTAAATTCTTTTGCTACTTCTTTAAGTATAAATTCATGTCCATATTTAGCAGCACATTGAATGAATACATATCGATTTTCACCACTATTGAACCAACTAGAATGCAATTGAATACAAAAAATATTAGTTTGCTATTGAAATGTCAGGCTCTTTTGGGTGTGGCTTGTAGTAAAGGCATGGTTGCAAGAAAGAATAATTGAGATTGTTGATTTCTTTCAAATATACAATAACAGTTAACAGACAAAGTAATTTTTCTATTTCTTTGTTTGGATATGTGGTGTAAATGTCTTCTCTATACCTGTTCCTTGATAACTATTCCAAATTGTTTTCCTTTCAAGTAGTATATATATGTATTCATTTGTCCAAATGTGGGAAGCGATTGTCAAGGGCCCATATTCATCAAAAAGGGGCCCTTTTGGAAGAGGGGCCTACAGGCCATGGGCCAGTGGACAGGTGGGACAGTCTGCCACTGTATTTTAGATCAAATATCAAATTAATGAAAAACTCTCATGCACAAACATCTATTTACCAAATAATTGAAAATTTATTGCGAAAAAACACAAGACAGACCTTTTCATTAAATTAACAACTGCATTCTTTGATTCCTCCTAAAAATTAAAACATTTAACCTGATAACTACATAACAGTTAGAGTTTTTTAAATTCCAAAAATTCTTCATATTTGATTTTCCCACAAAATGCAGAAAACATACCCTTGAAGGAAGATTTGGAATGGATGGAGTACAAAATGTAGTATCAATGTAGAGCTCTTTTATCTTTTTCACTCTGAAATGTAAATAATTGAACGTTAATGGCATGGAAAATCTAACAGATTGATGAAAAAAAAATGTGCTAAATAAAAATTTTATACAATGTTATATTTACCCATTTTGCGTCTTTAATGACTGAACTTTCTGAATGTCTCCTTTAGACAGCCTAAAATCGCCTATAATAACAATATATATATATATAATTTCAAATTAAACAAGTTATAAGTGATTTAAAATATATTTAAAATAGCAAAAACAGGCAATAAAATTTTCTTTCAAAATACTTACCAGTATATAATACTGAGCTTGTTTTTCCTTCAAAAAGGAACCTGCAAAATGAATAAAAGTCAAAATTAATGTACTAATAATTGCGATAGAAGAATGTAAGATTAACAGGCATGAAAAAGCAAATGATAAAAT
Organism: Catostylus mosaicus; assembly: GCA_964019065.1. Lineage (NCBI taxonomy): Eukaryota > Metazoa > Cnidaria > Scyphozoa > Rhizostomeae > Catostylidae > Catostylus > Catostylus mosaicus. The sequence goes on from OZ025202.1 coordinate 59,553, forward strand.
TTATTTAACTTACATAACAGATCCAACACAATGACCAGCTGAGATCAATGTGACTATTAACGTGAAAAGACTTTGCTAAAAGAGGATAAAAGCATTATGATAAAATATAGAAGAAGGTGAAATGATGGATGATTTATAGTAAACAGGGCAACCTACTGAAAATCCAGCAAAACATTTTATGGCATGCAACAAAGTAGCAGAATAGTAGTTGAGCAACATTCATAATGATTGTAAAAATACTATTTATAATATTGTTGATGCATTCTAATATAGCAAAACAAGAAGATAAACATGGGAAAGGAAGTGTGAGGAAAAGAATCAAATAAGAGTGAAAAAGCATGAAACAACATATTTTGTTTCCCTTTAAAGTGATGACCTATTTAATTAAACATTTTCGCACAAAAGTTAAATTGTAGTAAACGTTCCTTACTGAGTTTTGGTCAAAGATTGAAACCAAGGTTGGCTGACTTATAGGAATTCCCTTCTACAAAAAATAACATCATTATTTTAACATTTCAAGTTTATAGATTGTTATGATTAAAAATGTAGAGGGGCTGAAATTACAAATAGCATTTCACATTGATTTTAAATAAAATGCTTAAAACTAAAATGCTAAAATTTTGAAAGTGACTATAGGCAATAAGCAAGGTTTTTCAGAAACAGGCATCTTTACTCATCAACTGGTTTGTGAACTTATCTCTGCACCACAGTTATTTTTACAATTATCATTAAATGTTAAAAAATACATACAGTATAGCAATTCAAATGGTTCAATGCATCATCATTTTCAATCAGATTCTTTGTTGTCTCTGAACAATACAGGAAAATGCTGTTGCTGTAACAAAAGTAACAAAAGATCTTGTACCTTAGAAGACAATATTTGATAAAAAAATATGTGATATAAAAAAAGGAAGCTAATAAATCTAAGGATAACATTGAGGTGTGCATCGAATCAATTGCACTCCATTCTTTGTTAAATAGATGCATCTTTTGTGGTGCAAAACCTTCTGCTACAAGGTGCACTCTGTTTCCCGTCTCAAAATTACAGATGTTATTTCTCAAGGCAAATGTGTAATCATGGAAAATTAAATTCATACTTTGATGAGCTCAACATTTCAAGAAATTCATTGGATTCCAAGCCTTCCATATGATCTAAAAAAACAATGAGAAATCAATTTTTTAATTGATTATTTTTCTATAAATTTTATCCTTTTAAATCAAACTGCATCAAATGAACCATGTAATATTGCTCTATTTAAAAGTAATTATATTAATAATATTAAATTTCCTCAACTCTTACATTTTCACACTAAATATTTCCTCTCAGAAATAATAATCAACAATCGTTCAAGGAAGGAGCCTAAAATCACAGCTGAAGAAAAGGCAATCATAATGTTGCAAATTAAAATGTATACAGCACGTTTTCACCTTTGTGACAATGAGATAAGAAAAATGCAGTGCATTTGTGTGTTTCAGCTGTGAAGTTATCGACAGCAATTTGAGGAAATTCATTTAATTTTCCTTGAAAGATGCTCATCTTGTATTTTTGTTATTTGGCCAGGCCCTCCTGTGCTGCAACGCTATGAAATGCGCGCAGCGTCCAAGCAAAAAAGTACTTTGATGTGAATATCTAACACGAACTAAAGTTAAAAGAACATAAAATAGGGAAAATTAAGGCGGAAAATAAAAAGAAAACATGCAACATACTAAATAGAGGTTAACAGTAAATTTTGAATACCTGTAAAATCATGATTCTCATTTTTACGAGGTTTCTACGAAAGGGTACAAGAAAATTGCCAAAAAGGTAACTTCTATGTAAAACTTGAAAACATATCAAATTACAGCATATAAACTCAATGGATTTACAATACTGATAGAGAGTATTATTTCTAAATCTCAAATCGAAGATAATTAATTGTTTTTAATAGACTATAACTGCTTAGTTCTGCTTTGGTAGCTGCAGCTCACTTGGGCGCCACTTCATGCTTGATAGGCAAATTTACATCATCATGTAAAAATTATCATTTGCCCTGCCAAAACTCAAAACGAAAATGGAGCAAACAATTTGTCAGCAGCTCACTTTTTCAAGCAAACATCGTTTTTTTCTCTGCACAAAATGGCATTTTTTTGGTAGATTGGGGAGAAAATTAACTTATTCAAAGTTAAATCTTGTGACGCTTCACTTTCAAAATCTAAAAATATTAACAATCAAACGGTAATTACGGCGATAGAAAAGTTTGGTAATTTAAGCTCTTATTGATAAATCTACAAATACCATTTTATTACTAAACTTATAAATAACGATGAATACATGGCATCGAAAAGCAATGTTACACTTTCGCATGACGGATGCCAAATCGTTTGTCAACGGTGACAGTAATGTTAACAAATGCTGGATGGGAAAGGATGTCAATACATACATAACAATAAACAAAATATTAAGGAAATTTAAGGTTGAAAAATTTATTACAAAATATTTCGGGACTCTTTGTCAACAGCAGCTCAAAAAAATAACGTAAACTTGATGACAAGTCCAAAATTAAGAAAAAAGGTGCGATAAAAATGATAGAAATATCCTGCTAAAGTTTCCTTAATCTCTACAAAATGTAAGTGTAACTTCGAGACAAATATTTTTATCAGTATTTAAATGTTTTGATTGGATTTAAATCTCTGAATCATCGCTGTCTTCTTCCATATTTTCGATCAATTTTTTCACTTCATCTGAAAATTCCATGGCAAATGTCAACTCTTCCTTGGGTTTTAATTCTTTGGAAGGATACATCGGCATTAATTCTTTGTATCTTTGGGCAGCAGTGTAAAGGTATTCATACGAAGCCTGTTAAAGGATAAAGAGAAAGTTTTAATCTGATAAAAATAGTAGCAAATAATTTAGAAGTAGGTATTTACAGACACAATGGCAATCAAACTTGAAGACAAGTTAACCAACAAAAAGAAAAATGAGTAAATGAATTACATTTCGAATCTTCATCACATGATAACAATGAGCAGAAATCATCCAATGCAGATTTATTTCAGTGTTCTTTGGATATTTAAATAAAAACTTTACAAATGATATTGCAACAGTTGAGTGAAAAATGATCAATTGAAATTCACCTTATTTGGGATAATCAAAGGTCTTTGACGCCTCATTAACCTCACAATTGAAAACACATCCACCGTCTCTTCAATGTCATCCATTTGCTCTTTTATGTTCCATAAAGCACAAAAAATTCCACTTCTTCCCACTCCACAACTAAAACAAATTTTATTATCAATTTTAAAAATTTCACTTAATAAGTTCTATATCATCTTTTACTTAAGCTTTTATTATTTCATATTCATCAGATATTGGAATTAAGGATGTCAACAGTATCTAGATCTATTCAAAAATTGAAACCATGAATTCGTTATGTAAAATGTAAATATTTATAATTTAACTGATCTCAACAGATGTATGTAAAATTTTTAATGTAAAAGATGTAGAAAATTAGCTTTGTTTTGTCATTGTACCTGCAATGAAGAACAATTGGAGTATTTTCTGTGTTTGCATTCAAAGATGCTTTTCTTTCTTTCACGCTGTCAATCATTTCAAATACGTGATCAGCAACAGGCATTTTACTTTCAGGCCATTTCAAATACTGATAATGATACACTTTGCGTTTTTCACTTTCACCCTGGGATGAAAGAGAGGCCATTAATTAATACTGCTACACATATAAATCAACAAATGATATTTCAATTTATTGCTGACTTTGTTGACTACTTTATTCATGGTTTGTTTACAATTATCAATCTTAAGCACTCAAAGTAGCAACACAAAATAGCAACACAAAGGGAAATAATACTTGCATGTAAAGGCGTCAAACTTCAAAATAAAACTATTACAAAAACACATCAACGAATAATGTAATGTCTGAGGCTTTTCAAAATATCAATTTGATTCTAATTTTATAAATTGCTTACCCAGTCGACTCTGCCAACAATTTCTAATTCTCTCAATCGAAAATTACTTTCATCTTGAGTTGATATGCAATGGATTTCAAAACTACCAAAATTAATTGGATTGCAATCGGAACGAGGCAAATAGCTTAGCACATCCTCCTATAATTAACATGAAAAATAACGATAAAAAGCACTCTAATAAAATTCATACAGCAGAAGTTTATGAGGCATCGGTAATAAAATATATGAAAAACTTTTGGTCATCTTTTATGTTCTGCAAGGAAAGTGAATGCAAGTGGCACTGCGTCCTAAGGAAAATTAGACGCTTAAAATGGTAAGCAAAATTGAAAGAAACTAGAATAATAGAAATAAACTCTTGACTACTAAATTATTTAAAGGGTTGCAAATAAATTGGAAGCAGATTCTTACCATGTTATGTTCTTCATCTGTAAGCAAACTCACAATTATGTATGAAAAGTTTTCCCAAATCATTCTCCAGAAATCTTCGACAGTGTCATGTAAAGGCATTTGAGTAACAATGAACGAATTTTTACGAAGGTAACCCTAACAAAAATAACAAAATATTCATGAGCGTGTTAAGAACAATCAACACAGAACTAATACATAAATAAACAAATAGATGAATAAAAAAATAAATAGATAAATAAACAAGATAATTTCTATTCAATAATGTGGAGAAACAGGTATTTTTATATTTTTTCATCGTTTGAAAACTCACATCAATATAGTTAGCATTGATATAATCCGTTCCTTCAGTTGCACCCTTCATTGTCAATCGAACACGACTTGAATCAACTGAAATACAAATTTAAAAAAACAATTACTGATAAAATAACAAGAGTCAAACAAAAACAAAAATTAAACATGTTTCTTAAGAATAAATTTTTAAAAATCTCACTCTGCCATGGATCAATCAATCATTTCACAATTGTATCAAACTGGTTTACTTATGAGCTAACCTCCATTTAAAAATCAGAAAATTGAAAATGGTATTATTTCCCATCTCCATTACATTTCGAAGCAAACAACGAAAAGATTTCATGGTTAAAAGTAAAAAAATAAGCAAAAAATTATAAACTCACTCGGAATGATAAACGAGTCTCGGTTCTTCTGTTGATTGCAAGGTCTTTTACCACACAACATTTCATATTCATTTATATTGAATTCATTTATTATCTGAAAGCAACAAAATAATCTGTATCAAAACGGATACAACATATTGCTTTTGTTACAATATTAGCCTTTCAATCTGCTTCATTCCTCCGATCAACGTTTCAAATTTTGACATTTTTAAGATTTATTTTGACCCTGCTGTTCCCTTTATACTTGATCAAAATCAACCAAATATCAAGAATTTTTTACAGCCAAGAGAAACATGACATTACCTGCCATTCTTCATCAATAACTGTCAGACCTGTGTCCGGATTTATTGTAAAATAATCCTGTTCCAATGTTTCCTCAAGCTCCCCAACTGGAATAGCAGTCAGTCCGCATTTTATGTAGTCAACCAAAGCATCGTGAAGGAATATGTACTGAACCTAATAAATATCATAACACATTACAACTCTATGGCTGTAGGAAAGGGTGGAACAGCAAACAAACATTCATAATATAACTTTTTATATTATAAGATAACATTTAACACCAATAAGAAACGAAGCTTTTAAAAACATTTTAAATCAACAACACAGACGTAAAATAGCCAATGATTTTAGTTCAGAACTACTTGCGATAAAAAAAAAATTTACAGGAATAAAATCACAACCGCAAAATATCATTTTAAATTGAACAACAAAATTAAAAATTATGAAACTTACTTCTTGTTGCACAAGATAGTTTCTTTGGCTTCTTATGTTTTTTAAATAACCATAAACATTGACATTTTGTTTCCGATTTATTCTTTCGATTTGTGCTTCAATTACTATAAAAGTACCAGATCTGCCTACACCGGCACTAAAAATAATATAATAAAACAAGTAAGAATAATGCAAAAATTGATATGAATCTATTTTCCTTGGTACGACTAAACCGAGGTCTAATTAAAAAATAATCGAATTACAAAATTGACATGAAACCTACCTACAATGAACTATTGTAGGACCTTCATTCTCTTGCATGTATCTTCGAACCATTTGCACAAATGACAGCATCGTTGTTCTTTCTCTTGGTACTCCAAAATCTGGCCAATCAGTGAAATGGAATTGTCTAACAATTTTCCATTGATCTTCATCATATCCATAAGCCTTTCCACTTGGAATATCATTCCAGCAAATATTAAACACACGATGAACATAATGGGCATATCTATGTTCTTCAATCGTTCGCACTGTTATAACTCCATAACAAATGTCACCATGATGGGGCCAATATTGGTCACATTTTCTCTAAAAAAGGTGTTACCCATAAATCAAAAACGATTCTTGAATAGCAGATTATCAAAAGCAACAACATTTCAATCTGACGGAGCGCATGCATTGAATTAAAAATTAAAAAAGACTTGAACAAAAGAGCTTTTTATTTGAGCCAGAAAAGCATGGTTGTTTGATGTACTTAATTTTTCTAAATGAAAGTTATCTGATCTGGAAATTATGCGTAGAAATATTACCTTTCCTCTCTCAGTTAAGTTGGTCAACATGACAATAAGTCTGACATCTTGTTCCCAAACCATTCGCCAAAAATCTTCAATTGTATGGTTCAATGGAGCTACGAACAAAAGTATATCATGTTAAATTATCATCATATCATTCTTACATTATTACTTAATTAACGAAGTATATAATTTAAAAACACCTTTATCAGAGAGAAATGTTAAATGCTAATACCTTGAGTTGCAATATAGGCAGGCTTCTTTTGAAAACCCTAGAGAAAAGTAAAAAGATGAGTCAGTTTACAACTCTATGGGTAATGTTTGTAATTTATCAAAAATACTAAAAGAACCAGCCAAAATATCGATTTTTCTCAGTTGCATAATTTCTTTTAATCAGGTCACGAAACATCATTTACATTACTTATGGTTTAAGATACAATTATTTATGACACAACAAACAATGACTGTCCACAACACGACAAGAACGGTACTTCCATGAAAGATAACGTGAAAAACAATATTCAAATATAATGTAAACTAGATGGAGAACATCTAAACACAATTTATTCAAATAGTATCTATAGTTGAAAGGAAAATTGATGTAAAAGTTACATCGATAAAGTTGGCATTGATGTAATTAGAAGCAGGAACTCCATCGATTGACATCAAACGAACTCTGGAATGATCATCTAAAAATTAAAAGAAAAACAATCAAAACTTCTCAAAATATTTGGCTTAATAAAAATTGTATCAATGAGATGTTCTAAAAACGTTTTTTGATTGATGAAATTATGATGAAATTATGATGATAGTGAATAAACTGTTGCCACTGAAACAATTAACTATGTCGCAAAGACGCAAATTAATGCCTAAAAATATATGAAAAATGAAACTCACAAGCAACGATATCCTGATATCTATTTTTGACTTGATTGAGGCGAAGTGTGGAATTTTCCCATGTAAAATCAGGTCGATTTGCTAGCGACTAAACGATAAAATTTATCATTTAAAAAACACCAATTTTCAAACTGGTAAAGAACTGCTACAAACGATACACACTCTATAAATCAGCCTTTCAATCTATGTCTGGACAGCAGATTGTGTCTGAGATAAAAAACAGAAGAAAGTAAAATGAACTTACATGAAACTCTTCTGAAAACAAATAATCTGAATCAGCATGCAATCTAGCCACATGATCAGGAAAATCTTCTACAGTTATTGCAGCTGGCTTCCTCTCTAAATGTAAAAAATAATAAAAAATGTAAATGGCAAAATTGCAAAGGTAGCAGAATCGCAAAAGTGGCAAACTATAAAATCAGCAGAAATGTTGAGAAGTAAAGAAAATGGAAAAAACAATAAAAGTAAATAATAATACCAAAAAAAGACAGTTTTAAAAAGCATTTATCCACATAAATGGAAAGTCAGAGTTGAATATCAATACATAATTATCAAAACTAACCAGCACTACGCATGCTCAGACGAGATGCTAATGGTCTATTGCCACTCTCCTCAATATAAAATATTGACTGGTTTTTCAGTGTGAATATTTTTTGCCTCCTGAAAAGTAAAATTCAGTAATGTGACTATCACCTTAAACTAATTAAGACTAGGTCTACGTGGTTTGAAAAATGAAAAATTGAAAATTATACAGTTCATCATAAAATGATGTAACATTACAAAACGTTGAAAAGGGACATGGTAATGTATGTTTAAAAAAACCGCATTATGCTCATCCAGATACCTAATGACAAGACTTATCATAAAAATTCCACATCACGAGGCAGGAAATATTGAATAAATAAATAACTCACTTGCAGTAGAAAATTGCAAAGCCAGCAACAGCAAAAATAATAAAAATGGAAAGGACAGTGACCAAAATTAATGATGCGCTACTTGACTCTTTTTTGGGTGTTTTCTTTTCTGTAGGCTTTTCTGGAAAACCTGTAAAGAAAGTGATGAAGAATTTGTAACTATGCCAGAGAAAAGAGAAGATGAAATTGATATATATATATATATAGCCTTCAATGGAAAGAAATCCAACTTCACTGCTGGTTTCTAAATGAAATTTAATTAGCATTCAAAATAACAATTTAGAGAGAATCATACCTGTATTGAAAACTTTTTCAATACTTTCCCCATTCAAATCTTTTTGATCTCTTGGTCTTTTTATTGAAGCATATACACTGACAACATATGTTGTGTTCATTTTCAATGATTTTATTTCCATCTGATTCACACTTCTATTACACACTGGGGATGAATATTTCACATCATCGATCAATGTCTTTGCATCAACATGATAGCAAACTCTAATAGAGGGTGGCAAATTTTGAGGTGGACTCCATCCAATGAAAAGTGATGAAGGGGTTGCCTTAATCAGAGTGATGTTGAGGGGCTTCTGAGGAGGAGCAGCATCTGTTTTAATCACCTCAATGGATGAGTTATTACTTCCAGCCTTGTTGAATGCAGAAACCATAATTTCATGTTCTGTCATTTGTTTCAAGTGACGAAGCTCATGACGGTCATAACTCCTTAAAGATCGGTGGCCTGGGATTGACTTTTTCTCAACTAGTTCTGGATTCCATCTTGAATCCCCTTTGACTCTGAACAAAACCTTAAAAAAAGATGACAACAATCAGCAAATGCTAGGCCAGAAAACTGACAAACCAAATGCAGAAAAGCACTAAAATTATCTTATATGAAAACCCCTGATTTCAAGAATGCTCCTTGCTGCCTTTTTTTCTCCTATAATAAAACCAACACAATTTTCAAATAAAAAATTCAAATCAAATGAATAACTTTTGAAAAGCATTTGCTTAGCTTATAAATGACAGCACACCTTGTATGCAACAACAGGTCCATTGGGGAATTCTGAAGGCAGCCATTCAACTACGATTGATATCTCATCTGCGAATGTGTTCTTTGGTCGCATGATTGTTGGTGCACTTGGTGCTTTTGAAAAAAAAGAAATACTAAGTTAAGTGCTAAATGTAATTTTTTGAAGAATGTTTGGATATCAATTTAATGTAAAACTTAATGCAAATGACACATTAGATGGAAAGGCAGCTTCAATATGAATTTAAGGATGAAAGCCACAAGGAGCCACATAACAGATACATAAAAAAATCAGAAATGCAAATGGTTCTGAAAACCAGCAAAAATTACCTGCGATATCTGTGGTGACCAATAACTTCTTACTTGGATCACTGCATAAAACTAAATTTTTAGTAACTTGCACGCAAGTAATCACTGTAAAGGTATAATTTGTGAATGGTTTCAAATTCTTGATTTTGTGTGTATTGTTCTGACCATCAATCTTCAATGTTCTTTGCTTCGATTTTTCTTCAATGCAAGTTATATTGGAATAAAACACCTCTTTATAATGACCTCCGTGCATCCATCCAATTTCAACGTCATATGAACCTTTTGACATCACTTTAAGATTGACTGGTTGCATTGGTTTTCCTTGGAAGGTAAAGTTTGTGATTAAATTGTTTTTAAGCACTTAAAAAGGGTTTATGCAAATACAAAGCAAATGAAAAAACCATATACAACATTATCTAACATAACATGTAATATAATAAAATTTATATTTTTTTATAATGAACTGAACTAACCTGGTTCGGCAGTTGTGAAATTCTTAACTAATGATTTACTGCAGACAAATGCATTACAAGCAATCAATTCAAATTCATATGCTCTTGAGGGCTCAAGGCTGCTAATCACTTGTTTGAAAGTATTTGATTCATTGATTGTTGCAACAAATCCAATTGCATTACATTTAAGTTGGAAATACTTTATGACATTGCCTCTACCAACATATTTTGGCTTTTCTCCATGCAATTCCAATGAATTCTCAGTACGATTCTCAAGTGTAAGCAATGGTAATGAGGGATATTTGTCTTTTACAACCATTTTTGCTACCTCAGACACATCTCCATTTTTATTTCTTGCTACACAAGTATATAATCCACTTTCATTTTGCTTTGCATTCTTTATTTCTAATCTTGGCAATTTTGTAATTAACCTTTTGTCAAATTTCCATTCTATGGTGGGTGTTGGTATTCCACTTGCATGGCAATCTATGCGAATCGCTTCCCCTTCAAAAATTTCCTCAGAAGTGGCATTCACTTTGATGGATGGTTTCGCTAAATGAATGAAAATGAAGAAGTTATCAATAGTTCTATTGCTGTTGTATTTCTTTTAATATAACAAAAATCAGCAAAATAAAACCAAAATGGCAAAAGGTTAATCACAATGATGGATCCTTGCTAATACTTGATATTTTTTTTATGCTCTCAACTATACAATGCAATATATTGATTGAATATTGACCCTGACCTTACATCCACAGCAGAGAGGCAAGTATCTACTTATTCACAGTTATCAAATCTTATAAATATATGCCATTAATCCTTGCGTTGCATATATTCTTATACATTCTTTTTTTCATTCTCCTTTCTGATAAACTTTCATCATAAAATAACACTTAGTAAAACAACAATTAAAGCAAGTAATTTAGATGGTAATTCAGCTTACTGGATATTTTCAGCATGTAAATATTCCCAACGATTTCCGTTGTTTTGTTGAAAGTTATACATGAATACTTTCCTTCATCTGTCAATTGCGATGTCTTCAGTTCTACCAATACTGTTACGTTACCAAACAAAGTAGCTTTGAAATTTGAGTTGATTTTGGTGATGGAAGAGTTTTCTATCTTCACCAAAGTAATGTTATCTTTCCTGAGCAGGATAGATAGTCCTTTTTGTAAATCACATTCGAATCGGACTGGTTGTGGCACAACAGCAGTGACATTATCTGTGAATGAAACATTTTGTCCAGATCAGAATTAATGGCATCATCAGTTCTTCGTTGAGTACAAGTATATGTTTGCCAAGAAGTGTAATGCATTTTGCTGAATATATCAAAGGTGAAGCAGAGATGTAACAGTTGTAAAGTTACTCACATTCTAAAGATTCTGTTTCAACTGCAAACAACAGAATTACAAATGCAGAGATGAAGAACTTGCCAACCTCTGAATGCATTTTGATCTCCTAAAAGCAAAATCACATTAAATCAATAAATTATTGAATAACATCTCTGGGCACCTATAACCAGAGGTTTTCTCATAAGTCCTAACACAAATAGTTACCATTATATATCATTATTTTTATCCTGCCATTAATTCATTCCCTTTCTCGACCCAATGTCATATCTCAATCTTTAATTATACGAGTCGATCAGACTTTTAACAACTATCAAATCATTCATATCCTTAGTTTGACAGTAAACTATTCCACCATAATATTACCCAACAGAGTGAGGGAGAGGGGGCACTTGAAATACAATTTAGGTTTCCTCATGCCATACCTATGTAAACAGAAATCTCTTATGCTTTAATTTGATTTGTCTGTTCTAACCTATCCTAATTTAAAACAATCTCGGCTCTTTTCAAAAGATAATTGAAGTCCTTCTTCGAGGAATTTAATCAGAAACGAGGCCTTCTGTCTTCAAGGGCAAGCAATTTTGTTTCCCTTTCAATAAATTTCAAACGCATGAAAAGCAAAATCAATACGAATATAACAAAAAATATAACACCTTTTACTGGATATTGAAAAACGATTTTTCTTGTACTGTTATTTCAAAGTAACCCATACGCAAACCAACTCTCATATTGACTCGAGCGTTATTTCTTGCAATTTCCGCTTTTCTCAGCGACGTTGTGAGTCATCGGTTTCCCCGTTAAATTCGTGAATGTAATTTAATGTAATTTTGACGACAAAAAACTTATGCTTCTGTTCTTTTCTTGCTTTTCCTCAATAAAATGCAGACAAACTTCTTTTATATTTCCCCGTTGAATTCACCGCAACATTCAACCGGAACCGACATTTTTGTTTTCATCATAGACCCACCTTACGCATGCTCAATACCTCAATTCAATGATAAAAGAGGGGGTGTGAGAAACAAAAAGGGGGGCAGTTTCACTTTTTCCAATTTGTCAATCTCCCCAATGCAGTTTTTTAGAATTGCTCATGCAAATTACAGTAAAATTGCATCATTTACAATTTCCTTTCATTAGCATTTATGACAAGCCAGTTAGCGGTGAAAACAACATGCACAATGAAGGCAGAACACAGCATTGCAAAATTGGGTGGCAATTATAACATTTTTGATCAAATATATCAACAATACACTGAACAGACTGTTAATACTTAAAAATCATTACCAACACTCGTTATTTGACATTTTACTAAGTTTTGGAAATTTAAAGTTTTCTTTCCTAAATCCAGTTTTTCTATTGCAAAGCCGCAGCACCAGAGACAATTTCAATCAACTCTTTCGTAATTACTGCTTGTCTTGTGCGATTAAATGTTATTGTCAATTTATCAATCATTTCACCTAAAAAATAAGAACAAAGTCAATTGAATTAGTCATGTCATTGACGCAAATGATCAATTTCTTAGCAAATGTTTTCATGATATACTATTTTACAAAAGTTTAAAATAATGCCCATTACTTACCAGCATTCTTACTAGCTGATTCCATGGCAGTCATCCTTGAACTCTGCTCACTGCATGCAGATTCTTTCAACCCATAAAATATGGTACTGGCCAAAGTAAATTCATGGTAATTACGAAGGACATCTGCATCAACATCATCATAAAGATTTATGTTTTCTGCAAAACAAGAAAAATTAATCATGAATAAACAATATCAAATAAAATAATATAATTCAAAAATAACATATAATTTTTCTTACGACATGAAATTGTCAGCAAATCATCTTGTTTTGTGCCATTGTTTCTCACCTTCCATGGTCATGCATTAGACATCAATGTATTTGTCACAAACTTGAGCCAATAGACAATTTCTTTTCACATTTGTTTCAACAAAACATACCTGAATCAGAGACCGCTTGAAGAGGTGGGATATCTTTGGTCTGGACTTTGTAGGAGACAACAGATCTGAAAATGATTCATCACAAATGAGTACAACATTTTCTTCAGAAATTTTGTCATTCAAATGGGAAAGTATTTTCAATAAAACCCTTACAAAAAAGTTTAGGGTACAAAATGATTAAACTTAACAAGATTTTCTAAATTGAATGTGGGACAATAAATTAAGTGGAATAAAAAGGATGTAACTAACTTGAAATAAGTATAAAACATCTGTCCAGCATCAAATTCAAATCCACTGTCAATAATTTCATTTGCAATGAATGCTGCTTCACCAAACACTGGTGGTTTTCGGCCTGTTTCACTCATATGCATCAGAATTTTATCCCCTGCACAACAAATAATTAGCGTGTCAATTTCTTTCTAAATAACTAAAGACAAACTTCTATCTTTAGTTAATCTTGAAACATTTTTCAAGAAAAAACATCAATAAAACTTCTTGAAATGTGTTAACTGATAAAAAGAGTGCCACTTTGTTAAATTGATAATTATGTTGCATTATATTAAGCATTGACCTACCATGAGTTCTTTGCAAAATGCCTCTTACTTTATCACCACAGATAATGATCATGGGATTGCATCCACTACTTTTTGTCTCCATTTTGGCTTTAATTGCCTTGGCCATACCCGAATGAATTCCACCACACAATCCTCGATCTGATGATATTGCAAACATCAAATGATTTGGTTTCTCCTCATCTGATCCAATTTCACCCTTATCATATAAAGCTGAAAGGAAACAAATAACAATGATAACTATAATGAAGGAATTTTGACAATGAGTTGCAAGTATAGTGTATGCAAAATAGCCATCCTTAAATAAAGTAACTTAAACAAAACACCTGATGCTAATTTTGCATCAAACAATTTAATTACCTGTGGCTCCCTTCCCATAAACCCTTGCAGGTCTCAGTTCTCTTTCAGCTCTTGCAAATTTTGCTGCAGACACCATCTTCATTGACTTTGTAATCTTTTGGATGTTTTTGACAGATTGCAATCTCAATCGAACTGTTGAAATGACAAACATTCAAAGGCTGTAAGATATGCATCTGGAAATCAACTCGATAATATTATCTATAACATTTACTACTTTTTAAAGTCCCAAAAGTGAAACTATCATATAACCCTTTTCAGGCTTTTATGCATATACCCAAAGCTTCTTGAGGTTTCTTAAAATATACCTCAAACACTAGCTGAATAAATATATACATACTATCTTTCAAAGTAGCCATGTTTCTTGCACCAACACTAAAAATTAGAAACGTATTTAAATTATTAGACATAAATTTGACCTAAACAGCAGCTACATTCTTTCCAAATCATTATTTGATTTGCCACATCTAAATGAGTTGGAAACAGAATGGACTAAAAATTGCTCCAATATTAAGAGATATTTTCCAGCAAAACATAAATGTTATATTCTTACCATGCTTGTGTTTGAAACAGGGAGACCTTGGTGAAAACGCTTGGCGCCGCCATCTTTGGAGTGTGTCCGAAGAGGAAAGGACATTGCAGAGGTTCATGGGAAATTTTACCTCCTTCTGATAATAAATTACAATCGAAGATGAGGCTGAAGCATACTCTTGCAAATCTTGCAATAAAAGTGAAGTGGAGGGAAACTTGACAAAAGTTGTTATAAGTTAGGGGAAAATGTCTGGAAGGCAGGGTAAGATATGTTGTTAATTTTTACTCGGAAGAAATAAGAGCTATAGTTATGTAAAACTTGATAATACTTATAATGTTGTGGAAAATGTTTTGATTTGACATGTGTTTGCTTTTTGTGTTTTGGAAAATTTGAGAAAATGGACTGAATAAATTATTGCTAAGTTTGTCAACCGCAGTGGATGTTGGTGAAATAGAACTTTTATTTTGTTATATTTATAGTTGATCTAATTCTGATCTAATCTTTATTAACAGGTGGTAAAAAGAAACCTTTGAAAGCACCAAAAAAGGAATCAAAAGATTTGGATGATGTAATATTTTAGTTGTTATGATTATGATCATTTTTCTTATCGTTGTGATGTTGTAATTTTTCAAATTCAAATGTCTTACTAGTGATTGTTCTTATTTTCAGGATGAAGTTGCTTTTAAACAGAAACAAAAAGAAGAAAAGAAACAGTTAGAAGATCTTAAAAAGAAAGCTGCTCAGAAAGGACCTTTATCTGGAACTGGAATTAAAAAATCAGGCAAAAAGTAATGCCTGTTAGGCAAAATATGTGTTAAAGCAGGAATTTTGGGTACACATGCATGTCAGCTTTTGCAAAAAATGGTTGTCATCTTTTGTTGAATATGGTCAGATTATTTGTATTTAAAACAGGAAATTTTGTCTTTCTTAGCCTTTTTTACTGAAAGTAGTCAAATAGACATTGGAAATTTTTACTTGCAAACTTACTTATTTCACCTGGTGGTGTTTGGATAATTCCATCGCATGGAAGGGAATGATTCAATTATGAATAATCAATTGAAATAAATTTTGTATTAATCTAAGGCTTGGTGGCAAGGGCAGCAGTCATCCCCCATACCATGCCCCCATTATAAAGGTATGTTTGCAAGACTCAAGCCATATGCAATCAACATTTAATGATTGGCAATATTCCGGAAATTCCAGAAAGGCCTGAAAATTCTTGTTTTAATTGCTTCATTTTAACGATAATGGCGTACAATTAACCTGTCAAAACAAGTTAAAACCTCTTGCTTAAATGGGGTTAGTCCAAACAGTTACTAAGCCCCTTTTTGGTCATTAAAAATCATAAATTATCAGTTTTATCTATTCTGGGATCGATTTGCACACCCTCGTAATTTTATATTCATCTAAAACCAATTTCGATGCACTAGGCCACATCCATGAATCGCTTTGCGCTCTGATTCGGTCATGGAAGCCAAGCTGTTCAGCCAAGAAAACAAGAAATATCAGGTTTTTCTTGATTATGCTCTAACGCGCGTGCTGCTGCGATAGTTCATCCGGCAAAACAAGAAATGTCAGGTTTATAACCGCGTTGCTATAAATTGCGAGCTCCCACGAGAAAGCACTATCACAAATTTTGAGTTCGTGCAAACGTTGGTGGTAAACACACAGACAGCTAAACAAAATGCCTAACGGAGAAGGTAAGACAAACTCGGCTGACATCATTTCATTACACCTACACAAGATTTTTTCATAGAATTTTAGATCTCGAAATTTAGGAGTACTTCAGTCGTAGCATGTGTTTACATGATTGCTAGAAAGACAGATTTTCGCCGTAAGAAAGTAAAATAACTTGAATGTTGATTACTTTTAGGGGACAAAGACAAAGGCAAGAAAGGGAAGGAGCCAAAGGAGGCAGGTGACGAGGTATATTTGCAATTTAACTTCGTTTCGATGCTTATCGGCTAATATTGACATGCTTATGCCAGAACTGGGCGGGAAAATATTAAAATCGAACTCTTATTTATCCAGGCAAAGGAAACGAAAAAGGGAGGAAAGGACGCTGGCAAAAAAGAAGCACCTGCTACGAAAGGTTTGTTGAAAAATTAATTGATCGCTTCTGTTTTGCATAATCAAACCAACCAGCTAGCATCATTGACCTCGTTCTTAAAGATTGTCAACATAATCAAATTATGCGAGTTTCTAATTGTCCTTCATTTCAATCTGTTTGCACAGGTAGAGGAAAGAAAAAGTGAAGATTGCGAACGAAACTGTACGATGGAAAAACATTTGCATTTGAAAATGTGAAAACAGAAGAGTCAAAAGGGTCACCCGACATCTCGAATAAACGCTATTTGAATAAAATGATTATGACGGAGTTGCACCCTTAATATTTAATTCATTTTCTGTAAAAATGTATGATGCATGTTTTCTTTAATAACTGGTACATACATTTTGTATTTACATGACTTTTTTTCTTCATACTGCTCTGCATTCCACTGGCGTGCTTGTCTTGAAATTACCAAGTATCATCTTGAAAAACCGGTATTTCAAAACGTTCGCTAGATAACGAGAGAATATCATCCACGCCCAACCGTTAAGGGGCAAGTCTAACCGCTAAAATACATCAATAGCAGAGCCGGTTTTACAGGGGTAGTGAACATGCCTGTTACTGTATTATCACATCGTAAGCCTATATTTAGTGACTTATTGATTTTTGATAGAAAATATATAAATTTCCTCACTTTTTGGAAAATCACTAATACTGCAAACATTCGATATAGGCTAATTATACGTCTAATATTTCTGTAATCACCAAGCACTACCTTCATAGGCACGGCAACTCTAAAACAAGTCTAAAACACTAAAAACTAACAAAAATGAACATTTGTTAAAACATCTTTACTCCTCAATTGATTCAGCAGCCAGAATTTTGAGGTCGATGCCCCCCTACTCTGGGGGTATCCTGATTTCTCCATTTTAACTGCCGACTCTTGTGAACCTCGATGGCGTCTTTCCATCTCGTCTCCAACCGGCTAGTCATTGGCGATATAAGAAATTTTGCTTTTCAAATGCCCATAATTTAGGCTGGCAAATTCTCAGTTTGTGCCCCCATCAAATTATCCGTAACACCGCCATTGATATATAACGCTCCCCACGTTAGATAAGTATAGGCCTTATCCGGTTTTCAACAAACCATCTGACAAAGAATGAAGCTTGAAAATCATACCATCTTTTCTCTTTAATGGGGGAGACTACAAAAAGGAACAGGACATTAAACACAAAAATAGACAAATTGATAAAATTATCAAATTACTACATGTTATATTAAATCTAATCAATACATTACAATCTGTTCCACACAAGATCTTTACCTACTGATGGTGCTCCAATATGCAATGCTAAATCTATTTCACAAAGACATGATGAATACTAACACTATGCTTCTAGTTTGACACGGATATTATTTTTATTAAAAAACATTTGCAAAATTTCTATTTAACTGGCAAACTGGCTTTCTATTTCCGACCCCATTATAAGGGACAAATTTGTAGGTTTAATCCTATTTTCAACAAATCACGAATGAAACCAAGCCAACCACTTTTGATGTACAAAAACACTAATATAAAAAATAAGTTATTACTTCAGTTCCGTTGAATTAAGAACTGTGGCATGCCTTTGCACCTTTTACTCTATCAATCATTGGCTGTTATCTCGTCTATGGATGACATCATGATCATCATTAATAAATGTGTCACATGCTTCATTGTCCATTAAACTGTGCAAGACAACTTCGTCATCCGAAAGGTTCACATCATGTGGTCTTGCCACAAATTTTACAGCATCTTCTGCTTTTAGGGCGATTCCTTTGTGAAGTTTTCTGCGCATCAGGAAGTTGTCAACAATCCAAAACATAAGAGCCTTGAAATAAGAATAAATGAAGTACAAAAAATTCTTGAATTTTTTATGTTAAAGGGCTTACAATGTAAACAAACAATCTAGGGTGAGAAATATTATCTTCAATCTTGCATTTATCAACTGTCAATGTTAAATTTGGGTGAGGGGGCAAAAGGGGCTTGTCCTTGGATAACATTGGTCACATAATAAATCCACTCCCTCCCCCCTCCATTCACCATGATGCACTCTTGATATAGACATCGATATAATTATTTCAAATAATCATGTACTTACATTCATAACAAAGGGAACTATTAACATGACAACTCCTGCTTCTAGCTTTGGATGATATTTGAAGGGTGTCAAAATAAACTTCCTTACATCATCCCAGAATGATAACTGCACCAATAGAACAATGATGCTTTTTTCAACAAACATTACTAATATATATACAACACATTGTTTAAACCACCACATGAGGTGAGGAGGAGTCCCTGCAAATCAAAAATAACAAAAATGAAACAAAGACACTAAATTTGCAGATGTAGAACTATCTTAAGCTTTGAACTCAAAAATACAAAGAAATGAAAGGTTTATCATAACTATTATCATTGTCATTTTATATTCATGAGATTTCAATTTTTTTTATTTTTCTATATATTATCCTAATACAGTTTAAAATTAAATTGTAACCAGGCTAGTCCTTTACAAAGTACTTAAGTTGCAGACTTTGGATCTGTTGAATTTAAATAACATAAAATGAAAGTTTGCATTACTATACTTTGCAATGGTTATTATATTTTTTTTTTATCTTATATTTTTTTTTGAAATAATCATGATTTCTGAATAGTTTGGTGTCTAGGGCAGGTTTATAAAAAAGATAAAATTAGAAGACTTCCGATTGCAATACACAACTTTAAAATGTAATTACACACCATATTCTCCAAATCTTAGAGATCGCCAGCCTTTCAGTTTTGCGAAAACAGATGTTAGTTTCAGGCAGAGCCATATGATAACAAGACCAATTGTTGTATCTAACAAAAAGTTGATGAAATACCTGCAACAATAATTCATATCACACTATGAAATTGATAATCAATGCTGTAAACCAATTCTCTTCTTTGGGTACCATGTCAGAGGCTGACATCAGCTACCATTTCCCTACCATTTACACATCCACAGCACCACACCCAACAGCCGATGCCAGCTCCCCCCCCCATAAAGTTGAGCCTTCTTTTGCTTCTTTAAACCAATCACCCACCTTCAAAATCATCACTCTGCTATAAACCATATTTGTGAACCTTTTAGTTATTGGGAATATTTCTTTTTTATAAGCTATATATAAAAAATGGAAAGTATGTGATATTTTTTCATAAAGTTGAAGAATTTACAAACCATGTGCATGGATCTCCTTTAAAAACATTTGCCAAAAAGACATTTGCAAAATGGATAATTATTGCACCAACTGCTTGTTTTGAAGTGTCAAAAAACCTTGAATAAGCAAATAAAAACAAATTATTTAATCATGTGAAATTTGTTTTAATTGGGAGGTTTTGGTTTTCACCTTTTCTTGGAATTAATAGTAGATTTTCATTTAAAAAGGGTATTTTGGTTCGTAAGGTACTTTAGCAAAAAAAGATACTTTCATGGTGAGTTCTGCATTGGGATGTTTTTGTGAGGTGAACGGGAAAAAGTTTTTAAAAGAAAATTTCTCTGAGCATTACAAGATTTTTGGTGGCTGGTATTCATTACAAAAATCTGAACCGTGCATGTAACAAATCTTTTTTAAAACTAGAAAAAAACACACACCCATCCTCACTGGAATTGAAATAAAACAAATTAAAGATAACAGATTACCAAATATTGACAGGTCGTCTTTCTGATGCAGGCTCTCTGTATCTTTTCACTGAAATGAAGGGGCAAATTGGGTTAGAGTTTTATCTATGAGTTATGGTTTGTGTTTTTGGTTTGAGGTGGGATATTGTTGAGCAATTTGAGATCTATTGTGGCCAATCCATACAATGTTTGGAATTTTATGTAAACTATTGGTGAATCAGAACACAAAATTGCTTAAACAAGTATTAACCACACATTAAAAATACTAAAAGCAACTTACATATGAGAATGCAAAAGGCTGTGAAGGCAAGAATTCCTTGCAAGATTAGGCCAAAAGCGTCGTTCAGTTCACATCTGAAAACATAGTCTTTTGTGCCACCACCTCCAACTTTTGCTTTAAAAATCATGGTTCCATTCTTAAGCTGCATTTGTTTATAGTTATTTTATTTAATTTATTTAACTACAGATATAAAAAGTGTCATAAATGGCTCAAAGTAATTGTTACATTTCGCACCAAATCGCTTCCACTTAACGAGAAGCACCACCGGCACCACCTAGGAATAAGGCTGCGCAGTGTCATCACACAACTATCAATGACGTCATAATATTGTTTTTTGTTGTCAATCAGAAAAATTTCAGTGAAAAGCACATTAAAAAGTTAAAAAATACTGAGAAAAATGCTGTAAATATGACAATAATTACAAAGATTGTTAACCTACACAACAGTTATGTTGTATCGTACGAATTTGATGAACTAACTACATAACTAACTACATAACAACGTATTTATCCTGATTAACTGTTTTACATATTTTTTGTGGTCTTTGTAACCATGGATTGTGGCTTTCAGCAATTTAAGCAATTGACTGGGCCGATAGTGTTCTTCGTAACTTTCTTTGTCCTCCATTTTCCCCCTGTGGTACTTGCAGCACTGCACAAAAATAAGAACAACCTACACATTAAAACAGAAAATATTTTGAAAATTCAAATCAACAACACACTAGTAAAAGAAATGTGCATTTTCAAAAGACGATATGAATAAAAAACGATACACTTACAAATACTCTTGAGTAATTTTGTGACATTTTCTTGTGTTTTTGTGACTTCATCTAAAGATTGTTTCATCTGATCGAGAAAAGATTGCTGGTCTTGTCTTAGAATTCTACTTTTCAATTTTAAATCTTTGACAATGGTTTCGTTTTTCTCTCTTTCATCATCCATTGCACCTTTTGTTTCTTTCGATTCAAGATTTGCTGTTAAAGTGGTCAACTGTCGATCAACGTTGCCAAGTACAACTGCTGTTTCAGTCTCGAGATTTAATGATCGATCACTTGATTGGACGTATCCACGTTGTTCCTGTAAAGCATTCAAGAATGATTAGGTCGATTTAGTGATCACACATGACTATCTGATATACTGATCTAATCATTTTTATTGAAAAAATTATGCGACACCATCATTGCATGTCAACAGATTGATGCAAACAATTCGCTGTTACTTGATTTCGCTAATCACCATTGATTATATTCACCATCTATTTTTTTGCGAATTAAATCAAAATTTTTCTGTCCCATGAGTGTTTTGGTGCTGTTTTTATATAGCTTTTAATTGTTTAAAAATTTTCAAACTACATGTAAAGATAGTTCTACATCAATTGCAAAACAAATCTAATTTATGAGTGAATCAATTGTCTTAGGCACATTGCATGTAGAAAGCACCTTCAAAATGCCTTTCAGCCCCTCGATTTGGATTATTATTTAAAAGCTTGTTACACTTCATCGTTTTTAAACCTTAAGACTGCCTTCGTTTATGAAGAATTCATATTCTCTTTCTGGCTCAAGACTCCTCCACAGTTAATGATCAACAAAAGTTGATTTGTATGCTTTGGTTTGATGCGTAAGGATCGCAGCAATCAATCCGCCTTTAAGATCGTTATTAGTTGAAGAGAAATGTTGACGATTTGCATTTCATATCAAAATTAAAAAAAAGCATGAACTTACGAGTGGTGAGCAATTTTTACGAAAATGTTTTCTTATTCTTGCAGTTTCTTCGTGGCCCAGTTGCCTTTCGATGTACAAAATCAGCAGTGCTTGCTGCAATGAGGCATTTGCTTCGGCGTTCTCATAAACACGTGTAAATGTCTCTGACATCAATGCAATGTACAAATTTATGCACACAACTGACACAACAGCGTAATATGTACCAACGATAATCATTGATAATTGTCTGTCGTAACGAACCATTGCTGTAAATGGAATATCTGCTGTCACTGTCATCAACCATGTGATGTATACCTAAAAAAACAAGCATTTGCTGGTTAACAACCCATCTATATTGCAATAGTGCTGTTGTGGCTAATCCTAAATGGGAGTTCTTCATTCACTCTAATTTCAGATGTAAGTAACTTCCTTTTTCTATTTTCAAATCATTTGAGTTCTTACAGAATCTCACTAAGCAAAATAACTTACAATATCTCCAAAACTTTTAAACTGTTCTCCACTGTCAGATGTTTTTTTATCGATGGCTGCTGCATTTTCCTCTCCTCCAAAAATCACCCAGAGAATGCAAACATAAGGAATGAAAAACTCACAAAAGAGAAAGGCAAATTTCAATGTTGCACCCAGCACATGACCTGAAAGATACCAAAATTAATTAATTGAAAATTGTGTATATATTTTTATAAGTCCTAGGCATAAGGGCGCTACCCAGTTTTAAAATATTTGTAGTCTCAACTGTGATTCGAACCCTCGCTACCTCCTTTGGAGTCAAACGACCAATCCACTGCACCAAAATGGGATTGGCATTAGTTTCTCTAAATATGATAGCTGTAAGTTCCAATTAGGTTCAAAATCTAATCTCTCGTCTGCAAAATCAGCTCCCTGTGTATCCCGTTCAAAAAAATAGAATCCCAATGTAGAAAAGGATGTAAAGAACTACATAGTATCTAATGAAACGTTAACATTGCAAATTAACAAAGATTGTAAGTTTTAGAATAAAGAAATAAATGAAAATAACACACCAAGCAGAACAATGAAAGCAGAAAGGAATGTAAATGCCCTGCAGATTTTCATGAGCCTTAAACAAATCATCATTACACTGATACTGATAACAATGGAGAAGATTTTCATCGCAGTTTCATTGTTTGGATTCAATTCATAATACAGCTGTTGATAAAAATAGATAATATCATTGTTTGCAAAAGCTAAAAATAATTATTATTTTTCAAGTCAGTGACTTAAAGATCATCCGAATGGCCTGGTAGTTTTATTAAGACTGCTATAAACGAGGCCAACTAAAAGTGCATTAGAATTGATATCGAGATTAACAAGGAATAATGGACCTAATTCAAACTGTTTTCAGGAAAGCAGATCTCTATAAAAAGTAAACTAAACTTAAAATATGTTGCATGGGATATTTGAAAGTAGTGAAAACATTTATCTTGATATTCGAGTGGAAAGACCAAGGTCGTAAGTGAAAGGCTTTTCAAAATAAAAGTTGAGTCAAAGGCTGAAAGTAATTGTTAATTATGTGTCATCCTTAAAATGATAGCCAAATGCCTAAAGTTGTTTAATAGAAGCTTGCTTTATGAAAGCTACTGTTTGAGAATGGCTAAAAATATAAGACCGAAGTAAGACTGCCGACATTTTACCTTCTGCTTTGACTATAGTTTTTTTACATTCTCTTTATCAATTTGTAATTCCCTTTTTTAATAACACTTTTTCGTTTAACTTCAGAAAGAATTTGCAAAACAAACTTAACGAACCTCAGCAGCTGCTGTTGCTAGGATACTAACATGACACGCCCATTCATAAATGCTCCACAGCATATTCCTTGAATACGTTCCTCGAAATTTCCAAAGTCTTGCTATCTCACTCTCGATGTATCGTCTTTCATCCGGCCATTTTGGATGACAATTTTCCAATTCGTTTTCAAGATTTCGTGCCACCCATTCCCGCCATTGGCTGTCTATTCGGTACATGTTACGTGACGTCAAAGCTTCCTAAAATAAAAATAACACCCTTATAACTTTATCCATATTTGTTTCCTTTCTTTCATTTTTTTGTTTAATTCTCTCCTAATTTTAATTTCTTTCATTTTAATGTTAAACGCCTTATCTTATCATTTTATTTCTCTATCTTTCAACGTTACTTTTCCAATCACATCTGTTAATTTTTTTTTCCCCTTGTTCTTCTCTTTGCTTCATCATCTTCATACATCCCTGATTCACAATTTCATATTTTACTTGCTGATTGTATAGATAAAAGTAGAATAATAGTATAATAATATTGACGTAAACACCTTGACTGCAAAACAAATGCTCATAATCAAGAACACTGCTTCTAGGACTATTCTCCACGCTTTGCTTCCAACTGGGGTGTGGAATTTCCCATCACGTGGTATAAGAATAGCCAAAATGATCCAAAGTAATGTAAAAATCAAATTGAAAATCAATTCTATCCAGGAACGCTTTCTAGCAAATAAATTCCATTTGACGTTGATCAATTTTTGTACCACTGGGTGCATCACCAATGCTGTCTCTTTGTAAACAACTATCATCTAGAATGCATCAAAAATATAGATTTATCAGCAATAAATCAAACCATATTTTAATTAGAAATTATTTTGTCAAAAGCAGTTTAAAGCATAAATCACACATGTTAAAATGGATGAATATGATTAAATTTTACCTCAAGAGGTGTTTTTGCATAACTTTTGTTTGGCTCTTTTTGGTTCTTTTCACTTTCAAGTTGATTCAAATAGAAATACTTTCTTCTTAATGCTTTATCGTCAACATAGTACTGGGCAAGGGCTGCATATGCAACATTGGGCATCTTCTCAACCATATGCGCCATCGCAGAAGTGCCTTTATCATCATGTACCCCGGCTGGCGCATCAAGGTCAAGAAGGGTCATCGCAGCCTGGGCACGGCCTAAAAAGTATCAATATTTCAATCTATATTTATGTAAAACTCTCATAAAATACAAGCTAAAAACCTTTTCACCATTTTCGTCTTGGTAGCAAGTAGCATGTACCATATTTGATATGGTAGAAAATGGTAGAAAACCGTTTACATTTATAAATGTAAGATTTAAAGACAAATTGCTCAATAAAGGTGAATGATAATGGGAAAACCTGACTCAGCAGCAATAAACATTGAAGTTCTTGAATTATGATCTCTCATGTTGACATTTGCACCGAGGCGTATCAATGTTTTTATTGAATTTATTGCACTGTTCTTTGATGCAAAGTGCAACGGAGTTTGACCATCGTCTGTCTTCTCATCAACGTTTGCTAAAAATGTTTTGATATTGTAAATTAAAATTGAAGTTAAAGGACTAATGCACCAAAATGATAATGAGAAATAGAAAAAGGATTGAAGCGAAAAACTTGTTAAAAACTAAATTGAATGATCTCAACTTTGTTGTTCATCGTTTGTGCAATGCCATGATAAAAAATAGCAGTATGCGACATTCTTGCTCTGCCTGTCAAAAACATTCTGTCTCAAATAAATCAATCAAGTTTTATCAAGTAGAAGAGTGTAAATAGATTAAGATCAAGAAGTAAATCAATTTCTAAGGCATTTAATTTTCAAAAAAACACTTGTAAAAAGACGTGAAGTTGGATGGGACAGTTTGATGTTTTTAGTATAAGTTGATTCCGATTCTCCAGAAAACAACAAAAAACATTTTGATGACCAAATCATTATCATAGTAGAATGATTTTTTCACCTCCATTTAGCACAAGGAATTCAACCATTTGATGGTGGTCCACTGCTGCTGCAAGGTGGAGCGGCGTTCTGCCATATTTGTCTCCTTTATCAATTATTGCACCATGTTCCAAAAAGAATCTTGCTACGTCAGTGTGCCAGTCACGTGATACGGCATGTAACACAGTTTGCCCATACCTATGAAGAAATGAATACAAAGGGTACAAAAAAGCGCCAGTGGTACAAAAAAGTACCAATATTACCAAAAAAAATGCGTCTATGGGATGAAAATACATTGCATCAAATGTGTTAAAGTAGCAATAGGGTTAGCTTAATTTAATGCCAAAATTGGATAGAAATTTGCTGCCCAATTAACATCTTTTGAAATGAAATTAAAAACACTAACCTATCCGCATGGTTAGCATCCGCTCCTGCTTCAAAAAGCGAAGCAACAAAATCCAAATCAACCGTCTCATCTTCGTCGCCATTTTGGCCTAACTCTTTGAAATATCTGAGCAAGCCCTTGCTACTAGGCCTGCAAACACGTCCATCTTCATCATCACTGTCAATCATTCCATGATTTGTCTGATGCATGTTTCGATTTCCATTTGGAAAATCTTCAACAGCAAGTGGTCCTCGTCTGTATTTATTTGAATCGTCACATGACAAGTTTTTTGATGTAATGAAATCCTTCTTTGAGTTTTCTTTTGCTATTCCCGTAACTCTCTGCCAATTTTTTGTAATTTTCTTCGCTAATTTCTGTTCATTTTTCTGTAAAACCTTTTTTGCATCAGATTTTGCTTGACTTAACGATGAATTACTTAAAATATGAGTTGCTCTTTTTTGCAAGCCTGACAGAAACCCCGATGGGTCTCTCTGCTTTGTTCCACTGGTCCCATTTGAGTCGTTAAATGTCGTTGTCTTTGCAGCGTTGTTCGTAACTGTACCAGAACCACCAGTTTCTTGGTTTATTGAGGTTGAAGGCACATCTTCCTGATTAGAACTGGCTGCTTCGTTGACACCCGCAAGAAACTTTGCTTCTGGTAAATGATTGTTGGCCATGCCTTTAAATCAATACGACTTTCTCAATGCTTGTTAAAATAAGATTTTCTCAATTGCGATGAAAAGGCAAATGAAACATCCAAAATTCAAAACATTTATGCTGAGTTTATTAAAATTGTTTTCCGCTTAGGTCAAACATAGTTGAATCTTTTTGTAAAAGAAAACCACGCATTGTTACAAGGAGAAAGGAAGCTACAGAAGCAAACAATTGTGGTGAAATAAAGGATTGAGAACTATCAAGCATGACAAATAAGAAGATTATTAAAACATTGAGCTCTCAGTTGCGTAACTGAAAGTGTTGATGGAAAGGAAGATATTCTTAACTCGCACAAAACTGAAGAGATGACAGAATATTTGGAATGAGGAATCTGGTTCAGAACGATACGGAAAGAAAATGAGTGAAGACGAGAAGAAAAATCTAACAAAACTTCCAATTATAATAATCGAGAATGCGACCAGCGCTTTTTCGAAGCTTAGAAATTGGGTTTGGAAGCAACGGACGACGGAAAGCATCGAAAATGATGATGAAATAATCGAGAACAAGTATGCTTCAATAGCATTGAAAAGTATTTTAAAGAACAACGATAAAGCAAAGACGAATGCAACCAATGAAAAACCTCCCTCCTTCTTAAGAGCAGTAAAAGCCATTACAGATTTTAGCAAGATCAATACAAAGCGCAGGGAGCAAAAACGAGGCTTAATGCGAAGAGGGCCAATACCAATTGCAGAACTTCCAATATCAGAACGAGGCTCAGCAGTCCTGACGCATGCAACATTGAACCCAAATTTTCAAACGAAAAAAAATGGTAGGCATCTGGCTAACTGCATCAAACTTTAATTGTAAGCTTGGGACAAAAATTGGCAAAGAACTGTGAATAAGGCATTGTCCGGAATGTTTTATTCTTCCATTATTCTGTCAACACAGCATTCAATGAATTGATAGCAGGAACGTCTTTAGTACGGGGGCATGGGGAGCGCGGGGGTGCGGAGTATATGGGGGACATGGAGGGAACACATCTTTTAATTGGCAAGGGAAAAAAAGACTTAACGATCATTGGTAACGATTGAAATAAAAATACTGAGAATTAGAGAGACAATATTAAAATCACCTGACATTGTTGTTCTTTACCTAGTCGCTGTGTTGACATCATCAGTAAACAAAGGTTCAACTAAAAACAAGAGAAAAACATGAGACAAATATCGAAACTGATGATAAATTATCAATAATTTGTATCATTACTTTTAGAAGAGGGAAGTGAAGGTGAGTTACCTAGCAACAGAGGATTGCTCACATATTTCGCAAGAATTGGAATTTCTGGCAATGCTGATGAGGAGATTGATTTGATTTTTATTACGTCATTGCTGTCGGCTGGTGCAGACATCAACGTTGGTGACAAATATGGTCAAACAATCCTGCACGCTGTAGCACGTGACTGGAACACTGATATTGCAAAATTTGTCATTTCAAATGGTGGTGATATAAATATTCCAGACGAATTTGGACGAACTCCAGTTCATGTTGCTGCAGCTGTCAATTATCCTGAGATGATTGAATTTCTTGTTCAAAATGGTGGTATGCAATTCACCTAACCTGTAAATGGTCATTACAACTGGAATCATGATTAATATGCATCAAAAATGGGGCTTCTTATTGTCACCTAATTCACTTGAATCACTTTAAGAGTTTTCTTCTCTCTCTTTGAAATATCCCTTAGAGAGGGTTTTTTTTTAATAATTGCGAGGCTATTGGCACGACGGGCAACACCACCCCAATTACTTTTGTAGCTCATTGCATTATTTGTTATATGTTAAGTGTAAGTCTTAGGAATGTCATGTATTTCCATGCTCCCTTTGCTTTTGTATTGTAATTGTTTGTCAATGTAAATTTTATGAGAATAAAAAAAAAAAAAAAGTTTTCTCGTTATTTTGATCCTTATGTTGATTCTTTAATCAAATGCTTTCAAGGAATACATTAAGTCCTGCATCAATGAATCTTGGCATTTATTGCTTGACCTTTTTAGATGCTTTTCATTGCTTTGCCTGCTTGTATCCACCTTACGCGTTGTTTCTCTTTTGTTAAAAATGCTTTGTTTGTTTGTATTTACTAATATTAAAACACAAGAACTCAGAGTTACCATTGATTTACTTGATTGAAATTTCAGCAAATCTTCACGCAAGAACAAAAGGTGAAATGCAAACACCAATTCATTATGCTGCAAAGTTCAATGCTGTTAAGAGTATGAGATGTTTAGTTAAACTCGGAGCAAAAATAAGTGACCGTGATTATAAGCAAAGAACTCCTTTGTTTTTGGCAGCTGAAAATGGTAAGGTTTATTCAGTGCTGGAAAGATAGAATAAAAAATATGAAAAATCATAGATAGGCATAAAAGCAGAAACTAGGATGCGCGAAAAACAAATGATTAAAAAATGAATGAATGAATAAATGAATGAATGAATTAAAACATTAGCTGGCACAAAGAGCCTACGGTTATATTTACAAGTTGATGTACCTGAAACTAGATGTAATAAAATATGGAAGATATCATTAATATATAGATGAAAAGGACTGATAAACAGATTGAGTAAACCAAACAATTAATAAGATGATTTGTTTTTTGAAATATTAAATTTTTAGGCCGTCGTGACGTCATTGAGTTCATGCTCGATATTGAAGCTCCTGTTGCTTCCTATGATGATGTTGGCACATGCGCAGTAGCACTAATGGTGGAAAAAATGCCTGATTTGGCATATAGAGCAATGGATCAATTCCTAATTGAAGATAAACCAACAAGAACTGATTATTATCATCTTTGTGCACTCGAGTATGATACAAGATGTAAAATTGGACAAACACCTGCTAAGTCTGTCCTTGAGGTATTAATTGTTATCATTATCAAAATTAATCTGGAGACAAATTGTTAGTTGTTAAAGTGGTATTTACATATAAATTTGTGTAAAAATCAATCCGTGATATCATGAACACATCCACACATGTACAAACGTATTTAATTTATTTTCTTATTCTATTATTTCAATGAATTACATACCCGCATGCAAGACAACGAAAACTGTTTATACTATTATAAATGATGATGGGCATACAATTGAATTTTCACTCTAGACTTTGGTTTTCGAAGAGAACAAAGACCTGGTGCAGCATAAAGTAATTACAAAATTGATCGAAGTGAAATGGGAGATGACAACAAAATGGCAGGCAGTTTTTGACATTGCAATTAATCTTATTCATGCATGTCTATTTACTGTGTTAACAGTTACATATGACAAAGACGGCATTAAACGAGCATACTCAAATTTGAAAGAAGATGGATGGAAAATAGCATTGGAAATACTGTTTGTCATCATTACAGTCTATTTTATTATCAAGGTATTAATTTGATTTGAAAAAAATTATGCAAAATAGGATTTTCAATGTGATGCAAACTGTTAGAGAAAATTTACAAGTACTACATTTCTTATTGATTTAATAGGTTAACTTTTATCTTATGCTTCTTTTTTTCATATCATTTGTAAAAATGCTCACATATTCATATAATTACGACAGCAAATCAAGACGGGCTACCGTTCAAAAGAAAGACACGTGAGATGGCAAAGATGGCGGATACATCACATGTCAAAAGATTATCAGTACTGCCACCCACAATGGCCAGAAGAGAAACGATATCTCAAAAGCGAAATTGAAAGAGTAAGAAAGATGCAGCAATCTTCAAATAGCGCATGGGCCTATTATGAATGGCTAACTGTGTTTGGTATTGTATGTATCATTGTACTACACGTGATCTATGTTATTGAACCACTCAAAGGAGTTGCAACTGCGGACAAATTTGCACACTTGATCGTATTGTTTCTGTTGTGGCTGCGACTTTTAAAGCCGATGAAAAGCGTGCCTGCAATGTCTAGTTTGATAGTAATGTTGGGTACGTCATAATAAACATTTTTACCTTGAACCTCAAACATTTCAGATTGATTAACAGTAACCTAAAGTTGTCATAAACTCTGCATGTGCCAGATTAATTTGTAACAACCTATGCTTAGGTTGCCAGTCCAATACAATTGTCAGCATCCAGATGTTTCTTCGGGATTATTTATGTCCAATAACCCTAATAAATTGCTTCTTAATAAAGAAAAAATCCTAAAAGAGTTAATTATTTCGTGAAAGAACTGCTGTTGCATCAGTGAAAGAAGTAAGAAATGAAAGAACGAGTGAAAAGAGAGCTCTGCTGATGATAAATGGCAGACATGGAAAGTGTAACAAGGTAAACGAAATTTAAAGTAGTCATAAACACATAAATGTGAAAGAGATTTACAAGTAATGAAGGTAGGATTCTAATTTGTTGGCTTTTGCTTCGAACAATAAAATGTTGAAATTGTTATAGAAAGATGACCACAGATAAACGAAGTTTCTCCCCTAAACGAAGGCTATGATTTATCAATTTCATTGTTGTTTAAAAAACCTATTTCATTTCATTTAGATTTAGAGCAATGTTTATCACGTTCAATTTAATAACTTCTTTTATCTTTTCAACTTAAGCTGACATCGCCAAAGGAAGCGTGCAATTTTTGTACGTTTTCATGGAGTTTTACATTCCTTTGGCAATAGCGTTTCACATCATGTTTGGAGGTGATATTAATATCCAAATAATGAAAGATAATGGAATTTCAGATAAGTCAATCACAAATTATGAAACAATCCAACAAATGGTAATTTAGCTAAATTACTTATTCGACACTTTTTTTACTCTTATGCAAGCCAGCCAAAAACAAGTTAGTGAGAATGGAATTCGTAAGATTAAATGTTATAAGTACGAATTAATAGGAAATGTTATGATGGGGCTGACTGAGTCAATTGCAATTTCAACTTAAACCTGATATTTTTTTCTAAAAAGAACCTTAGCAAATGCAGTCACATTTTGCTCACACCGTAGAAAATAGCCTGATTCTGTTGATTTATATTTAACTGTTAAATCTTTAATTTTCTAAGTAAATGCGATCACTGAACATTGAATAAGAGAAAGTTAATCATCTTCTTGTATACAATATTTGAATCGTAAATGATTGTCATTGTATAACCCAGTGTCTGTTCTAGCCATGATAGGCAGTTTCTTTTGAAATTACCATAAAAACGTCATTTCAATATTTTCATATTTTTAGATGTTCAGTGTGCTTTGGGCGACACTCGGTGGTTCATTTGAGGCCGATCCTTTGACTGCAGTTGATAAAATCATGGCTGAGTTTATGGTGTCCATTCTCTTTGCAGTTCTTAAATTGGTGGCGATGAATCTTTTCATCTCATTGATGTCATATTTGTTTGGCCGTGTTTATAACAAAGCCAGAGCTACAGCATTGCTCCAAAGTGCAAATTATATTTTGATAGCAGAGAGAAACTTAAATATCAAAAATTCAAAAAGAGCCAGGAAAAGATTGAGAGCAGAATGCAATCCTTTGGTATGTTATTATTTCCTATAAATGATAGCAAAAGAGGTATTTTCTTTGTATCTAGACGTTTTCGTTAACTCGATTGCTATGATTATAAAAACTTCAAAAATTTGAGGAATTTAGCATTCAATGAGCATTTTGCTGGATTTTCAATGTGGTGTCAGACTTGAAATGAAAGAAATGAAATGAAAACTCAAAAGAAATAGGGGCCAACCTTATGAAGAATCATTCCTGTGTTTTATGGCGGGCAATCTTTCCTCCTTGGACTTCAATCAAATCATTCAATCATTCAAAGCGATGAAATTCTTACCAAAGACAAACTCAAATATAACATTAAAGAAACTGTTAAATTGTTTTGATAGGCAACATATGAGACGGGGCTCCTGAGAAAAGATGAGGAAGAAAATGAAATCGAAATGAATGTGAAAAATATAAATATGAATATTGCGAATATCTTGAAAGCCACCTCAACTGGAGAAAAGGAAAATGGGGATAAAACTGATGATGATAAAACGCACAAAATTAAGATAATCATGGAAAATGTGCAACAAATCAAAAACTTGCAAACAGAAGCCGAAAATGAATTCAATGAAAAGTGGACAAAGATTCAGGAAAACCAAACATTGATAAATAAACTGTTGAAAAGGCCAGGTAACCTACTTCATATTTTATGATTGATTAGAAAGTGTGTTTAATGGAAGAGTTTATGCTGTTTGATTGTTCTCTCAGAGTTGAACTAATTGCAAAGCATTTACATTTCGATTTAAACACCAAGAATGCTCTTTCCTGCCATGAGATTATATATTCAGAAAAAGTTGAAAATTAAAAACAATTCAAACATTTCAAACTAGAGCTTCGACGTTCCTTTTTATTCATCAAATGTTTTTTTTGGTTTTAGAAGTCAAAGAATTCATTTTGAGAAAATCTGCTGGTAAAAAAGTTGTAAGAAAACGGCCATCGTCATTGTCTCGTTAAATGTAAAGAAGAAAACGAAGAAGAGTTTCATTCTTAAAAATTTCATTCATTGCGCCTGGACATTTAAAATTCTTCTTAAAAAAACTGTTTCTCATTAAAAAATGCAATCTTCTAAAAATACCAAATTAAAACAAACTTTTTACTTGAATGCAGCATGCTTGTTGTTTATTGGTCCTTTAAAGCATTTATCAGACTTCTGAAATTCAGCGATTTCCGGAATTTCCTGGAAAATAACATTTCAATTATTTACCAAACAGTACTTGATACAATATAAATATTCCTTTAAAATAGAATGGGTTTTTATCTATATCGACAATAGTCCATAATGTTTCAAATCATAATTCATTTAGGGTTTTTAGAGTGCAACTCAATGCATCCAACAAAATTCAGAATGTCACTTGTTTGTATACACGATTAAATAGATTTTTATAAACAAAAAAGTTATAGTTAAAAGTTAAACCAATTAGACTATTAATGGAAGAGAATATAAATGTAAATGAAAATTGAAACAAAAAACACAAGAATGTCATAATTCCTATAAAAAAGAACCGACTAGAATAAAAAAAGATCCAACGGGCGAAATTAAAGCAACAAGGATCGATATAAACAACAAATATATTTTACAGCTATTTTTCTCTCGGTATTTTAGCTGATTGTATTTTTATATGGAAAACTTTTGTGAACCTTTTTCTAGATTGTAAAGAAAGTAGTTTTATCATGTAAGTTAGTTTCAAGTTTGAAGTCACACTGGCATGGTTTCTCAAATAGAGATCTGCACTTTGCCAAAATTATTGAGAATCTTATGTGCCATGAAATTTTTGAGTAGAGCATTCTTTTTTATTGCTACATAGAGAAACGATTCCTATATCATTCAATTTCTAGCTATTCATTCGCATTAATTTTGATTCGTATTACTTCTTAACATGGCAATCTGAAAATGTTGCTTCCATTCCTAACTCCAATAAAAACGCAAATTTAGGATATGGTCTTTCTGTGATGTCAAAAGTGAGTTAAATCTCATGAACAAACATACATGTAAACAAGTATTGGAAACAGTTGGAGATCTTAACAAAATAGAAAAATGAAAATGAACTTACTTCGAATCTCTTGAGGAATGCCTGAAAAGTAATTAAAATACTTTATTATCATGTAAGACACATTTGTAAAGTGATAAAGCTACAAATCTGCTTCTCTCTAAACTTGAATGCAAACAAAATATTTCGAAAATAAGATAATAATTATGATTGCTTAAAGTTATGGCAATCTTTAAATCTCACAATATTTGTAAATGTATGGAATTTGATGAAAATTTACTAACCTTTAAATTCTCATACGGCTCTAGCAAAGCAGCATCAAATTGTTTGTGTTGATCAAGTAGTTCATACATGACAAAATCAACCATCGTTAACTAAAATAGATTTAAAACTCAATTATAAGATAAAAAGAAGTCACAACATAGAAATAAACAAAAAGCATTATGTCTAAATAATACTATCCTTCATTCAATTTATATCAAAGCCGTGAATCTCTGAATGAATTTAAAATACCTTGTCTCCTGCAAAGAATTTTTCCTCGCCCAGAAAGTCATTGAACATCTTAAGCAAAGTTACCATGCGGTTCTTGTAATCATCGACAAGATTATCCTAAAACATAATAAGTTAGAATCACAAAATATTGAACAACTCTTTTAACTTATCACTTTTATGCATGTTTAATCATCAATTGACCTTGACAAAAGCAGACATTCAAAATAGCAAAATAAACTGATAGTATACTGGTCTTGTTCAATCAAAACTAATCATTGAAATCACATTACTGTGATCATTATTGATCGCTTCAAAATGTGATCAATCATAAATTCCAGCAAAAAAGACATTAAATTTTTATTAAAACTGAATATCATACAAAATTAGGGTTGTAGCAAAGTTTGACAAAACGATTTCTGGAATCCATTGCCTAAAAAAATGAATAAAACAAATTAAATAGTAAATTATCAGATAAAATGATGATGTTTACTATTTGTCATAATATTCATTTCATGCTGAAATTGAAACACTTGCATCAAACAATGCATCTGATTACAAAACAAAACATTTATCAAAATACCAATCTACTTAAATTTGAATAAAATTTCACTTGTTACAAAGTTCAAAAAAACCCAATGATTAAAAATTCTTTCATTCGTAATAACAAGAGCAACGAAACTACCTGATTTTCTATCAAGTCAATGCGCCGCTTTTCTTCATCAGTTTCACCATCTGAGGAACACAAAATGATTTTGAATTTGTTCCA
Organism: Catostylus mosaicus; assembly: GCA_964019065.1. NCBI lineage: Eukaryota > Metazoa > Cnidaria > Scyphozoa > Rhizostomeae > Catostylidae > Catostylus > Catostylus mosaicus. The sequence continues at coordinate 95,687 of OZ025202.1, forward strand.
ATTTTAGCAAGAAGTTACGTAAGTTTTGAAAATATGAAAAGATTGTGAGAACAACAAAATCATATACCTAGATTGAACTTTCTTGCAAGATAACGAAGAATCTGTAAATGAAATTGAAAATTTTTATTCATTTCTGGTTGAAAGAAATATGAAGGATAATTCATTTTAAATTTGTGCAGAATGCTTATTGGAAATGTGCAACGTAAAACCTGTTTGTTGTATATCCAACCGAATTCATAGATCATACATCCTTTCATCAAAATTAAGATTAGAAAATTGACATAAAAATTAATTAAAACTTTCCTAAGTCTTTTAAATTTGGGAAATTTATAAAAAACATTAAAATTAATGGACTCACTGCATTGCTTTGTGTAATTTTAACATCACCATCAATGAAATATGGTAACTAGAAAATAGAGAAAAATGGACATAGTAATAAAATCACAACGATTATCATTCGCATTTTAAACAGTGCAAACATAATATAAGATAATATAATATAAAATAATAATATATAATATAATATAATAAAACATAATATAATATAATACAATATAATATAATATAATATAATATAATATAAAATAATATAAAATAATATAATACAATATGGCATAATATAATATAATATAATATGATATAATATAATATAATATAATATAAAATAATATAAAATAATATAATACAATATAGCATAATATATAATAATATATAATAATATAATATAATATAATATAATATAATATAATATAATATAATATAATATAATATAATATAATATAATATAATATAATATAATATAATATATAATATAATATAATATAATATTACATAATATAATACAAAATAATATAGCATAATATAATATAATATGATATGATATAATATAAGAATAGATTGAATGCTTACATTTGGAAAATCGAGTCCTAATGAAAATTTTACTGATCTCCAACTAGATCGGTCAAAAACAGGACCTGTGTAGTACCAAAATAAAACAAACATCACTCGCTTAACAAGAGAAGGTTTCATGTTGTCATGGCTTCATTGATGCTATTAAAACTGTTTCTAGCAATAGCACATCCGTAATAGTAAAAGAAATTTTTGAACTGATTTTTCCTCTGGGTACATCATGAAAACGGCTATAAACTGTGAAAACCATTTCAAGAGATGCCAAAAGATTTTAATCCAAAAGAAATGTGTGTTTAATTATTCAAATATATCAAGGTTATGGATCTCAGTTACTTGCAAACCTAAGGAATTAAAATTACAGCTGCAAAATTGTCATTAGTTCCCCTAATTATCTAGGAAAAAAGGAAGCAATCATGAAACTTATCATAATCGAAATCAAGTTCCATTGACAGATTTGTGATGCGTGACTTTGTAAGTAGAGATCAGTAATATAAAAATAAGAGTAGGTTCCATTCATTTTAACCATATGGACGAACTTAAAAAATTAAGGAATAATAAATTATCTAAAAAAGCAGAAGTGATTATGGAAGACTTCACAATACAATGCATCTTCTACCCTAGGCCCGTACCTACAGTGGGTTGACATGATTGTGCGAGCCCCCCCCCCCCCCTCCAGCCCAAACAAATTGTTTTAATTCAAAACAAGGTATTTTGGCCATGAATGTGGCCCTGTTACAAAACTTTTTAATGCAAAAGAATTCAGCTTTTGTAACGTTCTTGGCTCCTTCTTACTATGGTGAATGTATTTCGTGATAGTATAAGGGCCTTTGCCAGTGGGCCTAAGAATCTGATAAGAATCTTTAAAGAAGACGTGCGGGGTAACATAAAGTAAGGTTAAAGAGCCATTTTGAGAAATCGTATGATTGGTGGATTGACCTCGAACTAATCATCGTAACATTGGCTGACGTAGTGACTTTCCGGCGCATTCACAACGTTGCGAAATACAGTTCCCTGATCGCGTGATTCATTCAATGATCACCTCTGACGTCACATTTGGGGATTAATTCATGGAAACAAAAAAGATCCGAAATTTTGCATGCGAAGAAACGAACAATTGAAAACCAAATAACTCAAAAACGGATTATCATTTCTAGAAAATTCTTTCACGTACATTGCTATCACATTCAATTACAATTTTTTTGCTATTAGAAAGTGATTTTGAAATTGGACATTCAAGTTTTTTTCTTACCATCACCAAGCTCATACATCTTGTCTTCAAATTCGGTTTTTGTATAGCCAAGTATTAACCTCAAAGGTTGTGCAAGCTAAAAAAGTTGAAAATAAAAGATAAGTATTTTTATCTTTAATACGCACCAAATAAAAATATTTGGAAACAAGATGAAACTTAGATTAAATATCAAAAATCATTTAACACCTACCCCTCTCATTTTCCAGTATGCCAAGGTTGGTGCCATCTCTTGGAAAAAGCTTCTGATCGAACGCGAAAAGTGAAAATGTGGAAATGCGACAAGTCACGAACTGCTATTGCGTGATATGCTCTTTTTTGACGCTGTTTAAGAACAATGGACTTGCTCCTCCACAGCAAGGCTGCCGATTGGCCAGTTTGATCATGATTTGACGATTGAGTAGAATTTGGCTGAATCTGACCGTAAGTTAGAAACTAGTTAGATACCCCCTGGACAGATCTTTATTGATTTCTACACTGGGAAACAATGGCTGGAACCTCATTTTACTCAATTTTTATGAAAGAATGTTGCAGAAAAGTTGGGCCCAACCTCTTTCAATGGCTTTACCTTATTCACACAATACCACATACATACATTTTGTTTTCTGTTTTGGAAGCTAAAGAATTCATTTTGAGAAAATCCGATGGCAACATTTGTTAAGAAAATGTTAATGGTCACTTTCTCAAAAAACTTGAAGAAGAAAATACTCTGAAAAGTAGTTAAGTTTCCTTTTCCAAAATTATTTTCATTTTGATCTAGCATTCACGTTTTATCTAGAAAGGCTATTAATAAAAATCAGTATTTTCAAAGCTAAACTTTCACCATACTCAATTTGCCTTCATAAAAACTCATCATTTTAAGATCATATTTTACAGCTACCATGATTATTACATTACTTCATAAAAAAAAATCCTTTGTAAACTAATCTTTTATTTGAATTTAGCTTGCTTGTTGTTTATTGGCCCTTTAAAACATTTATCAGACTTCTGAAATTCAGCAATTTCTGGGACTTCCTGCAAAGTGAATTTCTCCAAATTACTAAAGAATTTTAACTCTTTGTCTCAATTGAATTAGATCAGATCACTAAGGGCAATTTACGATGAAAATATAATGAATGAAAATATGAATATAAGCATAATGAAATTATGGAAAGTAAACTCACTTCAAATCTCTTAAGGAATGCCTGAAAATTAATAAAAATCATTTTAATTTAGGATTTACAGAAGAAATTTTTTCTCCCTGGTAATAAAAGGTTATACTCCCTAAATGTGAATGCAAACAAAATACTTTGAAAAAAAGGTAACAGATGATAATTTTGATTGTTGAAAATGGTTATAATATTTGTAAATGTATGGAATTTGATGAAAATTTACTGACCTTTAAGTTCTCATACGGCTCTAGCAAAGCAGCATCAAATTGTTTGTGTTGGTCAAGTAGTTCATACATGACAAAATCAACCATCGTTAACTAAAATAGATTTAAAACTCAATTATTAGATAAAAAGAAGTCACAACATACAAATGAACAAAAAGCATTATGTCTAATTATTACTTTCTTTAATCTATGTCAAAGTCGTGAATTTCTGAATAAATTTGACGTACCTTATCTCCGGCAAAGAATTTTCGCCCTCCAAGAAAGTCATTGAACATCTTTAGCAAAGTGACAATGTTCTTTTTGTAATCATCAGCAAGATTATCCTAAAATATAACACAAAGCATTAAAGTAATAATTTTTAATCATTTCAACGCAAGATCCGTCATGGTCTCCAACAAAGAAGAGGGTAAACTTTTATTTGAAAATAAATGACTTACAAAATTGGGATTGTAGCAAAGTCTGACAAAACCATTTCTGAAATCCATTGCCTAAATAAATGAATGAAAAATTTTTAAAAAGTAAATTAGCAAATCAAATGATTATGTTTACTTTTTGTTACAATATTCATATCAAGCTGAAATTGAAACACTTCAACTAAACATTTTTTTCTGATTAAAAAGACATTATCGTTTCTTAATAGGGCCACTGATTAAGTAAAACAATTATTTCATTTGTGATAAAAAAACTACACAACTATATACCTGATTTTCCATCAAGTCAACACGTCGTTTTTCCTCTTCAGTTTCTCCATCTGCAATGCGAGAAATTATTTTCAATTTTTCACAACTTAAACAAAAAGTTAAGAATTTATCATTCATTTACGATGCTTTTTGTTTTCAATCCGTTCCTTTGATTTGAATTTAGTTTCAAGAAGTAAATACAACATAAATGTAGATGGAAATAAAATAATGTACCTAAATTGAACTTTCTACCAAGGTAGCGAAGAATCTGCAAATAAAATTAAAATTTTTTATTCATTTTAGGTTAAATATAAACGTAAATGAAAGATAAATGATATTATATTTCACATTTGTGCAGAATTCAAAGTGTAAAATTGCAAATCAATCAATGGGCTTACAGCATTGCTTTGTGTTATTTTAACATCACCATCAATGTAATACGGCAACTACAAAAACAGAAAAACAGCAATAAAATCACAACAATTTTGATACACATCTTATAAAATATTTAACTTATTGCATCATATAATGTAATTAAATATAATACAATTTTACATGATAATTCAACAATTGATGTGATATGTCATAAAATAAAGTAATATGACACAGTTTAATATTCGTGAATGAAATATAATTCTTACATTTGGAAAATCCAGTCCCAATGAATCCTTTTCCGATGTCCAACAAGATCTGTCAAAATTTGGGCCTATTGCAGACAAAGTCAGAATTTGAGACAAACAATTAATGGAATATCCACAATTTACAATTTAAAAGAAAGGAAAATGCCATGCCCAATTGTCCCAGCAGTAAAACTCATTTCATGGTGGTGGAGCATGCATCAAGCTATACAATAAAAAGATTACCAAACAATGCTGTAAAAAACATGGAATCTTTGATGGGTGTTTTAAGGATTCATTAATACTCCACTGATTAAATTTTCTCAAATGGTCAGCTGAAATCTAGGGAAACATTTTCTGAGTGGTGGGTGTTATTCTTAATCAGGATTTTGTTCAATGGTCCCTGGGGGTGGGCTCCCAAATTGAAGCTGTTCCTCCTTCCTAAATCTATCAGCATGATTTTGCATCCTATGTTTCGTCCCTTATCATTAAATTAACTCACCATCTCCAACTTCATACGTCTTGTCTTCAAATTCAGTTTTGGTATAGCCAAGTATTAACCTTAAAGGTTGTGCAAGCTACAAAAGATGAAAATTAAAGCAAACTACAGTAGAACAAACTATGAAAAAGGAGAACATTTAAAGTTGATTCTTGGAAAGCTTAATAAATCAAAGTTATCAGAAGGTTGGGTTGAGACAAGAAAAATCAAAGCAGTACGTCAAGGAAATTGATGCACTTTGGAAATAGCTGTGGCATTTCGATGAGAGGCCTAGGTGGGTTGGTTCCCCTGCAACAGAACATATCAATGAGAATTAAACTAATGATCATAAAGGCATTCATGCACTTTTATCATTGCATTTAATCACGATTTTTGGTATTAAAACAAATCTTAAATTGAATGACAATATCAAATAACCCCTCTTATTTTCCAATATGCCAAAGTGGGTGCCATCTTGCAGAGCCTTCAGTCGAAGAGGCGGAGCATCACCCAACTCAAGAGAACAATGCCATCGCTCCTCCACAGCAACTCATCATCTCGAAAAGCACCCAGAGGTGAATGGATACATAAAATGATTGCCCCCTTTTATTATGAAAAGAAGAATTATTCTAATCAATGGAGAATATAATTTTTCGATGGACAATTTTTTGGCAAATCATTGCATTATTTCTTGCATTTTAAGCCACAACTTAGGCCAGATCAAACAGTGATTATAAGGGCATTAATCAAATTCAAAATCATTGGGTAAAAAAGCAAAATGCAAAATTAAAATAATAATTATGGTTATCATTCAAAAAACTCAGTGATGCTCCTTGATAATTCTGCTGAAAATTTAACATCATATAAAGCAAAATTATTAGTGGCAAACGTTGTAAAAAGTTCATATCAAGTCCTCTATGGTTCATACAATTACGGAAAATTAGCTCTACTAAATTTGTACGATTTATTTTTCCGTTGGATTTATTATCAATTTCTAATATAAAAGTTGCATCATGAAATCTAATATTTAAAGTATGAAAATAAATTCCCTTTTTTACAATGATAATACATTCATGATTATACATCAAGTAGTTCAAAAATATTAGGTACCTTCATAAAAAATATATACAAAATCGATAGGTTGATAAATAAGTGATTTATACAAAGATTATACAATGCATACACGCATTTTCACAATAAGTTGGATTTAAGGAATTTACTTCTGCATCAGGCACAACTTAAAGGAACTTCTAATCATAAAGGCGTAGCTACAAAAAAATTTTTTAAATGGAATCTTTGAATGAACCTTTAAATTTTGAGAATTAAATCTTTAAAATGAAAACACTATTTAAAATAGTGTACAAAAAATTGCTAAAGAGTACAAATAAAACTATCTAATGGTCGGAAACATTTTTAATGATCTGTTTTTTTTTATTTCTCTGAAAACGAGAAGAATTTTGATCATTCATCTTTGGCAGTCCGTTAACAAAATAGTTAATCATATTCTTCACTCTTTATTAAAATATGTACGAGTAAATATTAAAATATATTGGAACCAAAACAATACAAATGGTCCAAAAAGAAGAAAAATCATTTAGAATCTTTTGGTCCATTCAATTGCGGAGCTTGATTAACTTTTGAAGTTAAGTACCAACTAGCCTTGACTTGCCAATTATTAGGTTGACGTTTATTATTTTGAACTTTCGAATATTTAACTTAGACGAAACAATCATATGTTTAAGGAAACTGATTGCAACATTGACAATCACGTGATTATTCAAACTTCTTCATCATCAAAATCATGATTTACAACCCCATATCTGAATGGATCTAACTCATGATACAACGGATCCTGTTGCGAAACAATTCCTGTGTACAAATTATCTCCTTCTTCTCCTTGTTTATTACAATCCAATTCCTGGTATGTCGCTTCTGATTCGACAACTTGGTAGATAGGTGACTGGGCTCGCTTGCCATCCATCTCATTATCATTTTCAAGCACTTGATAAACAGGGGCAGGTGTTGGTGCCAAATAATCTGTGTTGTTAGGCCCCTCATAAGCCGGCGTTTTCCTCCTGGGCAGCGTCGATGCATCTAATGGCTGATAATTATCAAATTTGCCAACTTCCTGCTCTTTGATTGGTTCATAAACTGCATCTGTTTCGGCATATATTGGTCCTTCTTCGTCGACTTCTCTATAAATTGGCTCATTGTTTGGCTTTAAAAATAAAATCAGAGGAATGAATTAGTTTCGGTAGAAAGTAATACGCACAATGACGAAAAAATTACAGATAGAGATGCAGATAGAGATGCAAATGAAGAAACTTTATTCATTTAGCCCCTCTTTGTCCTTGTATATCGATTAGTTTTCTGTATCACTGAATTACTTTCTGCAACATTATCATTGTAGTTTAGTCATTCGTTTTTATATTTAGGACTGAAAATTGTATGCAGTGGAACTTAAAATCATATGCAACTGAACTGAACTGAACTAAACTGAACTGAATAAACTGAACTCTACAAACATTTAAAATGGAGGTTTCCGGAACAACATATCTCATGCGTTTGAAGGTAAATGTAATGTTTGCTAAAACGTTCGAGACATGCCTATGGCAAGTGCCTTGGAAACATGTGATGAAATTGAAACAGACGTGGAGCAAAAGAAATGAAAAATCAAATAAAAGAAGATATTTGCTTTTCAGAAACAAAAGACAAATGGTTCGGAAAATTCTTGTCATTTTGTTAGAAATTCCTTTATAATACCAGGGATATTGTGTGTTTATTTATTTTATTTAATGTTTATATTGAAAAGTCCACGGTATTAGATGTCACTATTAAAAACAACGAAAAAAAGGAAAGCGAAAATATAAGGAAATTCAAACACAAATACCGTTGTATGTGTTTAGATAATGATTTTAAGCGGTTGTGTTGATGTGATGATGACAAATGATGGCGAATCTTTCAGAAGGTTAAAACCAAGATTAATGTGACATATATTCGGCACTTTGAGTCACGCATTCATGCATTTAGGAATATCATGGCTCTTGAATCACGTCTTTATATATATATTATAGCTCATCTTGTAGGCAGTGCTTTTTAATATGTGGCTTTCTATGTTCATAGGGGGAAGGGGGGGAGGAGGAAGGGGGAGAAGGGGACTCTTTGTCAATTTATTTAACGGCTTTTTAATGAGCTTCTCCTTAACCAGTTTATGCGATGCCTGATCTAGTACTACTGGCAGCTTTTAGCTTTGTATTTATTGATAATAATAATGGCATTGTCTTGTATTTGTATCTATTTGCATCGCCATTGATCGCATATTCAAGTTGATTGATTGATTATTAGATGAATCTGAAAGTGAAGCAGTTTTGCTGTCGTAATGGTTTCTCGGTCGCCCTTGTCACATCTTACTCGGTATTTTTCCATGCAATTAATAACGCAAATTAAAACTATTATGACCAGCACATGTTTGTCTAATGAAGGCTAGATAAAAACAAAGCTTAAAGAATCAAAACATCACTTTGAAACTTACAGGATTTTTAACTCCATCAGTGCATGCATATTCGTAAATTTCTTCATTGGAAGATTTTCCATTTTGTAAACTCAAGCGGATCTTGTCAGCATAAACTGGATTTCCTGGAAACGAAAACAAATAAATCATTTTAAATTTAAAAATATGTTTTTAGTGCCAAAAAATTTGATCAAATAGATTATATACGTATTTTCGAACAGAAAATTCAATATTGCGATAAGTGATTTTTTTGTAAATTCTCTGTCTATGATGCAAAAGGAAGGCATTTAAATAACAATTATTTCAAAAACCCTTTCAGACAGAGAATGTTGAATTGATGCTTGAATGGAAGAATAACTTTGAATCACCATTTTGTAAGCAACTTAGCCCAATCTGAAAACTCTTATGGTTATTGCTTAAGAAACAACTGACAAAAAATAAAAAAAAATAATAACTGAAGTTACCAACCAATATTTCTTCTAGTTGATTCGTTTCTTCCATTTTCATTTTCATTCATAAATGTATTTGTTGTTAAATTTAAAGTTAATGTTTCCTAAAAGTAAGAAACATTAATATAAGAAAAAATTTAATATTATTGACTTTCATAGTTTATAAAGATGTTTAAGGAAACAATGCAAAACGAGCAAAAATTGTTTTTCTTTATTCAGAAATTTATAAAAATCAATGAATTCTAAGTTTTGAAAGCCACATAAGAGACACATATTTGAGTTTCATTAAAAAATCTTGAAAAGTCAGAATAACTTGTTCAACAGTAGAAATATTAAGTTAAAAAAATAAAATGGGAAAAATTTGCATCAAAGCATCATAACATCTAAGATAAAAAATCCTACCTTTCTTTTCTTGCTTCCAGATTTCAATCTAAAATTAACAGATTTTCACTTTTCAGCAAGAGACAATGGTTTCTTAAAATATAATGTTGTTTTCATTCATTTCAAAACAATGCATTGGTGATAAACATATTCCAAAAAACTCATTTAAACAAGGCTTATATATAGTTAATGTTCGGTAAGCAATGTTTCAGCATGTTTTTAATCATAAAAATTATTATCCAAATACTAAAGATTGAAAATTATTTGTAGGATACCATTATTAAATTTTGAATATAACTGTATATAAGGAAGGAGTACATTTTATTGCAAACTGAAGAAACTTACATTTTCCTTTTGTGATGCAAATAAAATACTGCTATAACAGCAAAGACAGTGACAAGAGCAGCAGCAACAACACCAGCTATCAATCCACTTCCTGATTGGCTTTGCTTCTGTTCAACAGTCCTTCCTCCATTTTCTTTAGATTTCGATGTGGGCAAAGGAACATATTTTGAACTTTTTGAACTCTAGAAGATAGAATATTCTTTAAGATGCAGCTATGAATTGCATGTTTTTAGTCTCAAGTTAACTAATAGTCGAGTATCTATTTTATTGATAAGAAGTCACAAACCCAAATCAATAACATACATGAATGAAAGTTTCATTCACCTTTGAAGTTTTGTTTGGTTTATCTTTGCCTTTAGTTGGCACTACAGAAGTTGTTGACACATAAGACTTTGATGGTACAACAGAAGTTGTTGGCATCATGGTTGTTGAAATCGTTGGTTGTTGAGATTCTGTCTTTGATTCTGGCACGAATGACTTTGTTGATTTCCATTTTGATGTCATTTTGCTTGTTTCAATTTTTGAAGAAGTTGGTAAGATCTGAATTATGCTTGTCATTGATGTTGAAAAGAACTTTATGTTTGTTGTTTCGTCCGTTGATGGTTTCAAGATGGTTGTTGTTGCAGCATTTGTGGGTGATGATGTTCTTGAAGGCTGAGAAGTGGTCACTATTGTTGATGATGATTGTTCAACAGTTGTTGTTGCTGTTGACAGAGGTCTGAATCTTGATGCTTGAATATTTGTTGTTTTTATTTTTGGTGTCTCCATTGTTGCTGTTGATGCAGGGCTTGCAATCAAAGTTAGTTTAACGCTAGATGTGGATCGCCGAGTGCTTTCATGATGTGGTGTTGTAACATGGACATTAAAAGATGTTGACGATGAAATAAAGATGACTATTGTACTGCTTCTTGGATTGTTTTGCAAGGGATCTGAAAAAAGTCATAACATTTATTTACAAAGTGAAATACCATCAGTAACAATACCAATGTTTAATTGATATTCAATTCCACCACTGGTAACCAAAGGCATTTCCTCTCCATCTACATAAAATGTTAGGTTACCTGAACTTGTCAACATCTACAAAAGCCTTCAAAATATGCCATCTGTTTAACAATAATGTTTAATGTTGAACAATAGAAGAGTTAAGGTATTTAAATTAAACAGAGACTTTTATTACAGAACAACATAGAAGATGCTTCTAATTGTAGGTCAGAAAATATCTTGAGAATTTTCCTTAACTTAATAAATTTATCAATATGAATGGATCTATTTTATCATTTTTGTTACAAATATAGATATCTATAATGGTGATACTCACATGATCTGGTACCAAGAATTTTAAATAGCACACAGTCATCCTTCCTCTTTCTACCTTCATAACATCTCAATGATATCTTGAAGAGTATACCAAGATACTGCTGGGCAACTAATCTAGGGCTAGTTGATTTCCACTGCAAATAAAACATGTCAAAAAATTTCCACCTTGAAAAATTGCATTGAATAATATGCTGCCTTTTATCCTTTATTTAAGAATACTTTATTCTAAAATCAAATGAGCTAAGTAACAAAATTTATAAGGATGATTATTTCAATTAAAGCTTTTTTACAAATGTTTACATTTCATGTGAAACATATGATATACAAGCATAAAATGATTTTTGATTATTATAAAACATGCTTACCATCAGATTGTTACCATTTTGTATTTGGAATAAATCTGGTAAATTCTGCCAGCCAGCATTCCATAAATTTGAACCAGTAATTAAACAACTGCTTACATGTTTATTTTTATAAAGTAAAGTGCCAACAATTTGAGTGAGACTTTGATCATCCAAGCCTTTGACATTGGACACATCATTAAAATGAAAATCACAATCTGTTTGAAATAAAATAATGTTAGATGGTTATAAAAAGTAGCAGTATATTGCTGGATGATAATGAAAGTTCTTGCATGAGTTATAGCAACAAGGATTTTGAAATCAAATAAATTCACTTCTAAATATCTTAATTAAACTGAATTAGTCTAGTATATCAAAGTTTTTCTCTCATGGTTCAACTCCTCCATTAATTACATACTCACCTAAGTCATCTTTGTCCCCTCCGTAGTTTTCGAGACATTTTGGTTCTGGCGGGCTTTCGTTTGGGTCAATTACAAAGGTTTGACTATGGCTGCACTGGCAATGCGTGCTGTTGTACCAATACGCGCTGCCTTCTCCCTCAACAGCACAGCCTGGAGGCACCGACACACTTGTCCCCGCAACTATCAAAGGTGTGTTTTTCTCAAAAATATCTCCATTAGGAGAGACCCTCTGAATCCTGAAACCATATCTGCTTTCAATGAAGAGTGTAAGCACAATCAAGGTAAACAATAACCAGCATAAACTAAGATGATATTTCATTTCACTTGAGAATATTATCGAGTTAACATCGTGTGATCGTCATCCATTTGCAAATTGAAGTCCTTCCGTATTTTTGGTTTGCAAAGGTTTATGGGATAGCAGATCACGAGGTCCACCTGTAAAAGGAATGTTGGACGTTCTGGGCTGCACATGACATTAGTTCATTTGTCATTCAAACCGAAAATCAATTTTTGATAAATTATTCAATATTTTAATTCTATAAATTAATTCTATCAAAGGGCTTATGAATTTAAAATGGAAAGAACAGGGTATCTTATCATGTTGATGCTTGAAGCCTGTAAAATACAATATTTAACTTTAATTATATGCATTTTTGACAGCTCTAAAACAACTTGGATACCAAGAAGACATGTTAGCATATTAAATGCACAGATTTTAAACAAACCAATAGTAAAACAACTCTGATCTTGATTAGAAATATTTTATTGAAAACAGACATAAAAATGCAATTTATGAACGCGAATTGAATTGCAATACTTGCTACAAATATTTACAAATTAAGCTAAAAACTGTTTTAAATATTTACCAGGTAAATGGAAAGATGCTCAGCACTATAATATTATAAATTCAAAATGTTTCTATGATAAAAAAATACAAGGAAAATGAATAGATACAAAATTTATCTTATGTAAGAAATATACGAGATGAATTAAAATGAAAGAATACAAAATGAACTAATCTCAAGTTGTATACAAAAAAGTAAATTTGGTCATGCTAAGCGTTCAAGCAATACGAAATACTCTACAGAAATCATTTTTCAAATTCAGTGTCATTTCGCAACAACAAAGCTCTACAACTAACAACTTATAGCAAAAAATACCTCATGTTGGCGAAGTACAAAAAATTGAGGCGGGTTAAATGATACCAATGGTACTTTTACACCTCAAATTCAGTCTCAGCATTAATTTCACGATAAATTGGCTCATCTTTAGGCACAACAGAATTTCCTGCGTTTGGTCCACCATTCTCTGGTTCAACTACTTGGTACACCGGAGACAGTGAATCGTCGACGTGAATTTCCTGTGGTGCAAAAGTCGGCTGTTCACTCTGATTTGCATTGATTTTGAGAGTCTCATAAGCATTTGGGTTTTCTATGACACCGCTATCAACTGATTGATATGTACCATCTGTCTCTTCATAAACTGGCCCATCCTCTTCAATTTCTTTGTAAATTGGTCCATCCTCATCAACTTCTTTGTAAATTGGTCCCTCTTCTTCAACTTCTTTATAAATTGGTTCAACGTCTTTGCAAACAGGCTCTTTTGGTCCATCTATTTCGCTATAAACTTGATCCAATGACTACAAACAAACATTTGCATTTCAAATTCTTAAAATGGATTTATCATTGAGATACTAAAAGGTTTAAAATTTAATGGCTTTCTAGGTCGTCTTACATCAGGTAAAATTTGAACCAAAACTACAGACAAGTTTGTTCCAATGTTAAGAATAAAACTTGGATAAATTCGACATGTTTAGACATAACACAATAACACAAATCAAACTAAAGAAATGGGCTGGATCAATTGAAATTTATTAGCAGATTTTCAATTAGATTTGCACCACAGTTACCCTTTCATTATCCATAATAAAAGTTGAGAACAAAATGAAATGTTGATAGATAACATAACTCACTTGATTTGTTCTTCCATCATACGCCATTTCATACAAATCTGAGGTAGGTCCATTTCTATTCGTTGCCATGGATCTCATATTGATCCCCTCATCATATGTTGGGTTCGCTACAAAACATTGTATTCTGTTCAAATACTTAACAGTTAAAAAGGCCTAGGCCTCTTTATGTAGTTTTCTTTATGTAGTTTAACTTTAAATTGCATCGAACAAAAAGTAGATGCAAAAGCATAATTCTTGTTGAGCTTAGATTAGAGATGAGAAAGGAAAGTATAGAAGATAAGAGAATGTCTAGAAAGGAGGAAAGGAGAAATGAAAGATAAAGAAAATAATGGTGACAATAATGATAAAGTTTCAGCGTGATAAAGTGATAATGCATTACCTATTCTTTTCTGTCTTTCATCATCAACTGTTCCACTGCTATGGTAATTATCTGATGTGAGTTGAAGTTTCAATGTATCCTACAACAATAATTCGATGAAAATGAAAAATCAAGCATCTGCAGTTTCTAACTCTGGCGATAAAACAAACTCAAACATTTACCATTTATTTCCAGTAAATTAGATTTACATTACAACTAAATTGAATGGAATTATAAAGTAGATTTACAATTGAGTGGAATTACTTTTAACATTACTGACAAGAGATTTAGCAATATGGCCTATGCATTCAATAACAATATGATGGATTTGACAAATAATTGACTGACCTTTTTATGGCTTTGCTTTCCATCATAGCTAAAAATATGAAATGAATCTTTATGCATTTTCTGTTTTATTTTACTTACACGTGAACACCTAATCAAAAATGAACATCAGCAGACAAATTGCTGAACAGTTTTTCCAGTGCAACAGAATCCAATGATATATAACTTTCTTCTAGGCACCTCTGAATAATAAGCTTTCCTATGTTAGAAACATAAGGAAATGGAAAGTGAAATTACTCACAATCTTCTTCTGCATAAAAGAAATCCAGCCACAACTGCAACCATGCCAAACAGACCACCCAATGAAGCTCCAACAATTAAAGGGACCTGATCCCCTTCTTGTTTATCAGTACCCTTTTTATTGACATTTGGAATGTATGATGAAACTGTAATTGACGATGGCTATCAGTTGAATGAAAATGAAATCAATTATAATCATAAATTAAATTAAAAGAAACTATATTTTCAACTAAATGCAATTCAGAAAATTTGGTTAAAAAATAAGAAGGCTTTTCTAAACTCACTTTTGATTTTGAAAATACTGAAATGCTTCTTGCTGTTACCTTCTTACTTGGTGGATACGATGGCTGGAAACTGGGGATTGATTTCTTAGAGCTATGAAGAATGTTGGAAGTGGGTGATGACTGAACAATGCTGCTCATTGGAGCAAAATAAGACTTGGTTACATGCTTTGCAGATACCATGGATCTCATTGATAAATCAACAAACATTGATGATTTACCCACTGGACTTGTAATGGAAACAAAAGTTGATGTCAATTTGTAACAATTTGTAGGCAAGTATAGTGGTGATGCAGCATCAATTGATGATGAAGAAATAACTTTGGATGTAAAAGATGGAGTTGCAACTGGAACACTTGATGATGTCTTGATTTGTGTTGAAATAAGTGAACTTGTTGCTGGTATGTTTGTTGTTAATTGTGATGTTATGGAAGTCAGCGGATCTTCAAAGCAAAACATAAAAATACAACAAACTGACAATGAAAATGTCTTAAACAGAATCATCAATGGCGTATATAGCCAGGCCTTATAATGTTGTATCATTGTGTTCAAATAATGTTGTGATCACATTGCACGGTGTCTGCATTTTCAACATGTGAGCATAATGTTGAGCAAAAATCTTCCATAAAAAGGAAGTACATTGCCTCAAAATTAATCATAATTAAGGGTTTCAGAAAAAACTGCAATATATATATATATCTCACAATTTTTTGTTCCAGCAATTTTCAAAAGCAGACATCCTGTATGTGAGCTCCTTTGATAAGTAGCAGCTATATCAAACTTCAACAAAAGTCCTGCAAAGCTCTGCAATGATTGTCCATAACTGGTCCACTGAAAAATTGGTAAGAGGAAAGATGATTAAAGAGGATATCCATGTGTGTATAAGATCAAATAATTAAGCATGCTGTAAAATCACATAGAGTCATATATGAAAAAGAAAACTGATATAAAAGTGACAGACTACATGTAAGATTCTATCAAAAAATTAAGATTGAATATATATTAACATTTTTTTATAAATTTGGAAAAAAAGTTCATCAAATGTTCCCTCGAAGGCACAAAATTAGGTTTTTTCTGAACATAGTTGTGCAAAGTCAACACAATTAAGTCTGTTGAAATAAAGAGAATGTAGCTCACTTTTATTTGATTTGATGTTGCAGTAAATGGAGGACTAGTTATTGGAACCCAGCTCATGTTCCAGAAAGATACACGATTGATTGATGATATGGATTTTGTATTCTGGTAACGATATTGAACTGTATCGATTGCTTTCTCAGTATCGCTGAGCGGAACTTTTATGGCTTTGACATAATTAAAGGCTTTCCAGCGGAACTGACAATCTGAAAATAATTTGAATATGATATTAATGTACAGCTAAAGGTGGACAAAATTTATGATATCATGGTCTTGATTATCACTATGATGATATTTCCAACTATATCTTTCATGGTTTTTAGAAACTCTTTTTGTGGCATTAGGCAGTGACATAGCCAAAGTACATTCTTTGAGGGGAGGAGACAAATAGCCAATAAAGCAAGAATCCTGTGTGAGTAGAGAAGATCTCATAGATAATGGACACTTAACTTTTTCCATATGGTGTGTGGGGGGGGGGCATCTGCTATGATTTTACAGTTTGATTTCAACCATTGGTTTAAGTTGGCTTTTCGAAGTCTGATAAAATGTCTGATAAAAGGTCAAATTTTTCGACTGACGAATGAAATTTCCTTGAGTTGAAGAGAATCATTAGGGAGATAAATCAAATTTGAAAAGGGTCAAATGTTTTTTTTGACTTTCTTACCACATGTTAAACAGTTTATGCGCGACGAATTGCACAGTTAAATGCTTTTGCAATTTAACCGTAAGGCACTTTTTGCATGCCACCGCATGCCAATAAGGTTAGATAAGGTACTTTCCACTTCATTTTCAATAAAATTGAAACAATTTCGTAAGTAATAATTTAAAACAAAATAAGAAAGATACCAAATTCTACATCGTTGAATGCTTCAAAGCATTTTGGTGTTAATGTTGATCCTGTTGATAAGCTACTAAAAACAAACGTGCGTCCCCAATTGCATTCACATTTTCCATGTGGTTTATATGAACAGTCAACTTGAACAACAGAACCATTGTAGGAAAATGTTCCAGCGTCGTAAACGTCGATTGCAACCTCATCAGAATTCGGCTCTCCCCTGACAATTTGGTATGAGGATGTTGAAAGTGCCAAACATAATAAAATAACACCAAATAACAGCAGAACGTTATTTGCCAAAAAGATCAACGCATCGCCATTAAACAATTTTTGCATCTTGCAAGTATTTTAATGGCACAATGTCTCAATATTATCATATCAATTTATTTTTTGCTTGCTATTTCCGCTTTCGATTTCAATGACGGTTCCTTGTTGGCAACTTTTGTTTCCAAGATTTAATCTAACCTCCATTTCAAAACGAGGTAAACATTATCTCTTCGGGAAAGGGGACATGCGAAAGGAGAGGATAAAACCCCCAAAGATTGCCTGGGGGAAATAGCTTGACGTCATAAAAATGCACCATTAACTAACATTGAAACTTTTCTTTTATTTCTCGGTTCCCACCTCATCAACAATCTTTTCTAAACACCTTCAACGATTTCTCGCCAGTTTATATTTGTTCATAAAACATTTAGCATTTTCATTCATACCAACAAAATGATAAAAGGCGAGTAAATCCAATAATTAATATTCTACTTTACTTCTTGCTATTGTCTATAGTTACTTGCAAATCTAACAATCAAAATTGTTCCTTTCATTTTTGGTTCATTTGCATAACCTGGGCTTGGGCAGACTTTTTAGCTTTGACCATTTCAACCAGTTCCTGGAAAAAAAAATCGAAAAATGTCACCAGAATTTACTTAAACAGACGAAATGTTATTGGTTCACGCAACTAACTTTACACCAAGCAACATTTTAGAATGCTGGTTGTAGAGGTGAAGACCACAAGAAAAGTTAAAAATTACCTTGTATCTTTTCATGCATTCCTTTTTTGTTCTAGTTGTGATTGCCTCCGCAATTCTATCCCATCTTTCTGGCGTACTTGATGGAAAAGTTTTTAGGGCTTGTTCTAACAACTGAAAAATCGAAATAAAAATAGTTTAAAAGAAGACAGAAAAATATGACACAATAGATTCATTATTGTGAAAATGAAAGACGCATTTACCGGAAAAATATACCAAAAAGAAGAATCTGAATTTGCCCAATGAAACAGAGGTTCTCTGAATTTTTGAAAATTGGAAAATCCAGTTAAAACACAGTTGAAATAAACAAATATAGAGTAAGGTTAAAATTTAACTGAATAACATCATAGTCGTTATAATTAGTTCAATAAAATTGGTTGAACTATAACCAAGTAACTTGCTTTATGCGATAACAAAAAGGCAGTGGAAACACGCATTCCGTATGCTCAAATAAACCTCAAATGATATATCAATAAAAACCTTTTGCTCCTCTGATGTCCACGCCTGTTCTTCCTTTTTATCCCCTTAAATAACAAACAAACAAACAGACATTGTAACAACAATTTGAATAAATCTAAATATTATTATTAAAATGCAACATTGTATCATATATTTCACACAATATTATGATTTACCTTACTAATTACATCGAAGATAGTTGAATTTTTTAACACCGAGTTGATAACAGCAAAGGTAAACAAAAACGTGGTCACAAGATATAATTAAAAAAGACGTGAATTCAAATTGGTGTGAGAGTAAAAACCAAGAATAATAAAAATGAAATTGATTGACAAAACCTCCATCTCTCATTGAAACACCTCCAACTGGCTGAACCGCAACTTTTTCTGATGTTTCTTTTTTGAGTTTCTCAAAAGCGCGTTTATTTACCTCTTCCTTAACACCAGGATCTGCAAGGTTTTAATAAACGTGAAAATAAGTAGCTTCAAAATAAAAATATATCACAAGACATTCTATAATATAAATTTATTTACTACGATTAAAATGGAGACGGCTTATATGAGATGATAGCAAAAGATGAAGAAAATAAGATGAAATGAAAAAGAAAATTATTTACCCATTTTTTGAAGAGATTTTGCTTTTGCTATTATTTGCTTTGCATTTCTATTTTGTGACTGAGCAGCATGTTCATTTATGTACGTTGCTATAACTTGCCATCTAGAACAATTAAAAGATATAAGCAGACTCATTTTGTGTTTTTCCTTAAGTAGCACTTGACCACTAGTACCCTTGGTACGGGAGGAACAAAAAGATAACAAGGAAAGAAAAAGTTTGCTTGTTGATTGAGCATTTTAAAAACTGCATGTCGTTCTCAGGAAGAAAGACAGAAATGGAGAAAGTTCCATAAAGCAGCAATTATGGGGATAGAAGAAGAAAAATAAAAAGTGCGCGATGAAGGAAGGGGAAGGACAATGTGGCGGAGGGCAGGATAAGAATTGGTAAAAATGTTGATAGCCATGGGATCTGGACAAAGGTAGAATTTTACAAATAGAAATTAAACGAATTCTGGTTGGTTGTGCTTACCGAGAAGCAGTACCAGGTGGAAACAAAACGGTTGCTTTGACAAGAAGTTGCATTTCTTCTTCAGACCAAGGCTTATTTGCTGATTGTGAAGCACTTTTCTCTTGGGCCAATTGTTGTTTAGCTTCTAAAATGGAAATCAATCATGGAAACACTCTAATGAATTGACACAATATAAACAATTACATCGTTCAAACAACATTTTAGTATCAAAATATTAACAACAATTTTTCTCACTTTCTTCTTTCAATTTTTCCTCTGCCTGTCGTAATTGTTCTTCCATTATATTCACCTACAAAATTTAAAAAAAATTTCTATGATTTCAATCTCGCATCATGCAAAGAGTAAGTCCAACTAAATGAAATTCAATGAAATGCAGAGGGAAAATATACAAGAGTGGATATAGATTATAGATATAGATATAGATTATAAAAAAAACTATAAATTGATTGAAACTTACGTGATTATGGTAGGCCTTTTTCAACTGATCAATTTCGTTCTTTTCTGACATTAATCTCATCTCCTGTAAACTATGGATTGAAGGAAAAAGTGTTTTAATGATATTGTAGTAATATCAGTACTGCAAGGCAATTACAATGGAAAGACAAATAACTAAATTTGCAAAGCATAAGGACATAGTTTCATTTACAAATACAAATGATACCTTTCAAGTGATAACGTCTCCAACGTTTTTTCTAACTTTTCTAATTCTTGCACCATGTCATCTCTGGAATCAGCAAAAAAATTGTTATCCTGAAACGTTTTAAGTCAATTCAGAAACATTGAAAATGAATAATGCAGTATGAATAAAAAATTGGTAAAGCGAAGAAATATGTAAGAATGCAGAGACAGCATTGATGGTGAAAATTAAAAACAAAACATCCAATTACCTTAATTATTTGCCTCAAGTTTTTCCTCTCTTTTGCAACCATCTTTTTGATTTTTTCCCTTTCTTTCTTTTCTTTTGTTGCCTGAGTGTTAAAAAATGATAAAAACTAATATAGAATATTCAATAAATGATTTTCATAAGTATTCTGTTTATTACAAGACAAACTCAAAAGGGAGATCATTAGAAATAGGACTTATACAAGAAATTCACCTTTTCTTTTGCTTCTTGCTCAGCTTTTTCTTTCAACTTTCGTTCTGCTTCTTCAGCTTCAAGTCTGAGCTAACATCGAATAATTAAAACAGAATAAAATTCCAGTTCATTTTAAATAAGATTCTTAAAGAAAATGATAGAATTAAGCGCAAGTGCAAAGTAGCTGGCAAACTTAGGCCATTTAAAAGTTTAAATCAGATAGATATGCGAATGCAAAACGAATCAACTTACTCTTTCCTTCTCTTTTAGTGCTTCTTCTTTTGCTTTCTTTTCTAGAAGTTTTTTTTGCTTTTTCTCTTCTGCAAATTTCTTTGGTCTAGGATCATTTGCATACGCGGTATCTGAAACCAAAGTCCAACTAATGAAAAATATAAATATAAAATACAGGCCACCATTCCCATTCAAACATCTGATAATTTGCACAAGAAAAGAAACTACCAAAAAAATATATCACTTCCAACAAAAAAGTGTTCAAAAATTTGAGATTAAATAGAAAAAGAGGAAATGATATAAGGATTCATTTCAAAATCATATGAAATTTGAATTTAAATGATTTTTTACCAACTAAAAGTCTAATTCTGGTCAATTCTTCTTTTTTCCTGGCTTGCCTTTTTCTTCGATTCTGTTTTTCCATCCAACGACGCTCTTCACGACTTCAAATTAAATAACACTTTTGAATTCAAGAGGCAATGATGGCAACTGATTGCAAAAATCAAAATTGGCAATTGATTTCAAAAGTGATTAAACTGGATAACAAACACATTTAGAGAGTAATTGAAACATACCTATCTGCCATTTCCTTGTCTTCTTCATCTAGATATGAGTATTCTCGCCAAGATTCAAAATCATACCTAAATTCAAATGGTTTTAAAAAATCAACGATAATATGGTTTGTTCACTATTTTAATTAGTTTATTTGGAGCAGACTATAGTAAAAGTAATTTTAGTAACTCTGTTAATCTTCTTTAATAAATTAAATTTTCTTGTGTCAACTTAGGTTGATTTTTCTAGTTAATTAATAGAAAATGATACAAAAAATAACTAAAATTAAATCAAATTAAATAAAGTGTACCAGAATAAATAGAATTCATTGACATATTCTTCAGAGCAGTTTGAATCCCCAAGGATTGGTACCGGATGTTTGACTGACCACCTGAAAGTAAAAAGTTTGGATTATTTAGATTGAAAGATTATTGAAAAAGATTAATAATAATTTACTGTAATCCTTGTAGTTAATTGTAAAATTTTAATCTAAGGTTAAAGCAAGTTTGGCCAACTGCAACTGTAAGACAATTGTATTGCTATCAGTCATGTTTCGTTTGTGTGGAGCCACAAAAGCAATCCAAGCACATAAAGGTTATGAAACTAGATGTCTCATTTTGCGTCAAAAATTGAAGTAGCTAATGACTAGATTCTGGCTGAAAATTCAATGGTAATGATAAATTTAGACATTTGCTGGAAAGCAAAGTTCGATGATAAATCTAAGAGCAAGGATAACAACAACAACAAATCATATTGTGCTTGTTCTCTCTTAACATCCTCTTTGCTGTCAGCTTATAATGATAAATTTACAATTGACAATAATCTGAATTAAGAATGAAATGACTTGCCTTGCATTTCTTTCAAAAACTGATCCAAATGTCTCAAAAAAATCTCCTTTGACAGTTGTTGGTACATCATCATTGAATGTGGGATCAATGCTGTCATATGCTCTTCTTGTTACAACATTGCTTAGAATTTCATATGCTTTGGTTATACAAGTAAAGTACTCATGCTGGTTTAATCCAGGAACATCAAATTGTTTCTTTTTTGATCCTTTCTTATCAGGGTGGTGCTGTAAGACTTTCTTTCTATCTAAAATGGCACACAATTTAAGGAATATCATAAAAGTGTTTTGCTGATTTGATGAATGGTTTGAAGCATGTGTGTGAAGAAATAAGAAATAAAATTATCAAAATCTATGAGGTAATCCAAAGACAACTCACAAGCTTTTTTGATTTCATCTTCAGAGGCAGCAGAACGATCTTTTATTCCAAGCACTCTGTAATGATCTTGTTTCTTCCATTCATTCGAATCAAGGCTTAATAAAAACGCTTTATCATCTTCAGTTAGTTCATTCTCTGTGTCATCATCAATTTCTTCATTATCATCATTTGATTCAGAATTTAATGATGTGGATTTTTCATGTTTCTTTCTTCTTAGGTAAGCCTCGAACCATCTTCCAACCGGCTCAAATCCAACATTTATTAGTCCTTGAAAGCAACAATTAATTTAATGGATGTGCAAAACAATTCAGACATTACATCAAATTGCTGATCGCCGTGGTAATGGTTTTGATAATTATAAGATGGCCCTAACCTTAGACCCCCACCGCCCCCATTCTTGAATATTTTTGGAAGTTAAGCATAAAACTGGAGGTACCATAATTTGTGTAAAGAGACCCCAAGGTCCCCAAGAGTTAAAGGCCTTATCCAACTGTCAGCAATTGTTACGTTGATATTGAAAAATAAATAATTCAATATACCACTTGAAAGACTGTATGCTTCTGTTCTCTCTTCAGCATCACCTTCAGGTATCATTTTTGGCAAGAAATCAATTAATTTTTACACGCGAGATATTTTACTGTGACTTTCTGGAAGAAGAAGTGCCAAGTGTGTGTGATCTCGTAATGGAGATGAGGTTGGCGCGTAATTTGAATAATCATAAATTCAAAATGGCGCTAAATGCTAAGCAGTGAAAATGTTGATCTTTAAATCGTGTTTTAATCCAGCCTTTTTATTTGTTAAAAACATTAGAAGTACAACAAGATATAGTTTTGGATACTTCGATAGCAGGTTTTTGTCATCGTGTTTACCAGATAATATAAAAAATTACTGGAAAGAAAGATTGCAAGCAGAAGGAATTGATGATGCCGAAGAATCAGTAAACTGGATTGCTGAACATGTCATGAAAGCGAAAAACGACAATGATTTTATTGCGCAATTTGATAAATTATGCAAACGTCGATTAACAAGGTAAACTGGACCATCAAAATACAATTTATCTATTGCAAAAAGCACACCAAAAGCTTGAGCTTTGTGTTATAAAACCAGGCAAAATTGTGCAACTGGACATCTTATTTTAAGATAAAATTAGATGGAATGTAGTGACCTAAACAACAATGCAATACTTTGTCTTAATAAATTTTCAGTACGTTGCAAACATTGGCTCAGATCTTTCTGATATCTTGCAGAGAACCAGTTCAATACATTATTGGTGATTGGGATTTCCGTTACATCAATCTTAAAATGCGGTGTCCAGTGTTTATTCCAAGACCGGAAACAGAGGTAAATTCTTTAGCATCTAAACAAGTCTTATTTTCATGTTTACATATAGGCCTTTTTGTAATGATCCCTCTCAAATATGAAAAAGAACGGAAAAGTTATATGTAGGGTATGTTTTCTAAGGAAAGGGATTCAATTGGAAGATGGATCCAATTATTTCAAAAAATTGCTTTATTATCTTTCTTCAGTTAATCCAAATATATTTCTGATAATCTCAATTCCACCTTAGACAATATGCACATATCATACAAATTTCCGAGAACATATTGCATTGTAATGTGGAGTTTTCTACTCTTAGGGATTAATTGATTTGATTCATGAAAATATAAACAAAGAGAAGCAAACTAAAATTTTGGAAGTGGGATGCGGAAGTGGTGCGATTTCATTGTCATTGGCGAAAGAGAACAAAAAGGTAATAATCGTTTTAAAGAAGGTTGAAACTTTAGAGATTTAAGGAAGCATCTATCGATTGCAATGTTTGTGTAATTTAATGATGAATTTGTAAAGATTATGAATTGGGACAATTTCATGTTCAAACAATTAAAGTTTCTTCAATTTAAGGTTTTCTGCACAGCAATTGACATTTCAAAAGAAGCCATTGAACTATCGAAAGAAAATTGTGCGAGGTTAGTTAAACATACATCTTTGGATTGGCATTTCGTCTGTTCGCATCGTTTGCCAGCGAACTTTTGCCAATATCTTTATTTATTAAAATCTCATAAAAGTTTCTATTTTCAGACTCGATTTATCTGCACAAGTCACATTTCTCAATCATTCACTTGGTAAGGTTTTCATAACATTTCGACATTCATAATATCGATAGAATTTTCAAAATGTTGATCGAAACCGTTAATGTTCTAATTTGAAATATATTTAATTTCCAGAGAGTTATGCAAAGCTGCCTGAGAAGAAATTGAAATTTGATGTTATTGTTAGCAATCCACCTTACATTCCAACCAAAGAAATGAAGAAGCTTCAACCAGAGATTTCCCTGTAAGAAATTTGCCTGCCTCTTTTCTGAACGGGCCCCTCAATATAAATACTTAATACTAAGCTGCAATCTGAAAGACTTGTCAAGTACCATATTGATCTTGTATCGTGTATCTTAAAGTCCATTTTTATTAGAGTTCGTTTGTGGCAAAGATGAGACAAATTGCAAAAATTTCTAAATGATAACAGGACAAACAATGAAAAACCAACCGTTCCTAGGTTTGTATTTCAAACTCTGTTCCCTTTGATCTTCACAGTTTTACACATATAATCTTAGATAATATTACCAAACAATTTTTTCATCATTTTCAAAGATATGAAGATCAAAAGGCCCTTAATGGTGGAAAAGATGGATTAGATATTATTCTTCAAATTTTATCAGCATCAAAAGGGTTCCTGTCAAAAAATGGGTAAGAATCTCGCTTTAAGTGCTAGATCAACGTTCTTCTTTTGAAGCACTCAATATGTTTTGGGGGTGTGGCACATGATTTACAATGGGAATTTCCATATTTGCGTTTTGTTACATTTGGAACAACAGTCTTAAACCACGGATTAATTTTAGTCAACACAAGTTCTGTTGATTTTTTAATCTTGCAGTCAACTTTGGATAGAGGTTGATACCACACATCCATTGATGATAAAACGAATCATTAAAGAGCAATTTAATGATGAGATAAGTTACATCAATACCTACAATGATATTTTTGAAAGGTAAGATTTTACTGGTCATAATTTTTGCAACTTCCTAAATTATCGATGAAATTTCAATTTCATCTTTTTAGTAATTTGCTTGAATGATCTTTTATTGAGAGGCGTTTTAATTTAATGTTCAAATTGGGTGATTTTTCGTGACTCGACAGTTTTTGCGTTTGGTTAATTTCTCAAATTTAAAACGAATTTCTTTTTTTTGCAGGCCACGATTCTGTTACATGAAAACTCTGATATAAAATTCGTTAATAATCTTAAATATTCATTGAACGAATAAAGTCTCAGATTTCAGTGATACTTGCAAGTACCTTCTTTTATTCCTAATTAGTGCAACGTTTTAGTCTGCTCTGCACGGTTACCCTCTGTGAAATGGTTTCGATTTGTTCAAATTTTTGGAGGGATTTGCAGTAGATGATGCTTAAATTGAATACCCTTAAGAGATTTAAAATCGAATAAGCATGCTTGCTCCAAAACCTTCACAATGGGAGACCCAAGCAAATTGTTAACAACAGCTGGGTTTCTATGTAACACCAACTAAGCCGATTATACACAAAACAAAACATCTGCTGGACACACATGATCGTCAGGTTACGTCTGAAAAATCGTTAAACAATTGTTATGGTCCCCAGATTCTCACCTGAAAATGCTTGATTCAAAAACCTAAAAGCCAAAGTTGTACCCTAATGTATTTAAGTTTTCTTATTACTAGGGATAACTAATCGAACTAATGATTGATTGTTGTGCGTTGTTGTGCGCTGAAACTATACAATTCCTAAGAAAGCTTTTATGCTTGGAAACATGGATTGGCTACCACAGTTGGAGTTTTGTTGTATTGTTAAAAGAATAAATTGAAATCCGTTTTGAGATAGGAAAATAAAAGAACAGTTATTTGAATTCACCATTTGTAAAGAGCTGCTACCATCTTGAGATACTCCACCCATTACACACCCCCTTTATGACGTAGTCTTTGTTATAGAGTTGTTCGTCAGTCAGACCAAAAGGTACAGACACGGAATCAATTAACGCCAAGACATTGTTTGTCTGTAAATTTTGGTTAGAAATCTCAGACAGTCTAACTGCATATCATGAAACTATACGTGAAAGTGAATAATGGATCGTGGCATACTCTGCCATGCAATGATGGGAGCAAACAGATCGCATTTATTGTGAATGAAATGAAAACAAGGCTAGGCCTAACCGGTGATGCCCAGGGCTTTATTTGCCAAACTCGAGTAAAAAATGGAGAGATGAGCAAACTTAATGTTGGTGATCAAATTAAAGATGTCCTTCAAGATGGTGATTTTGTTTATATTGGTAAGTGAATATCATATAAAGTGAAATAAGTCTTGAATTATTAAGAATAGCCTATATTGGAAAAGAAAAAAAGATGAATGATCATACGTGTTATAAAATGATAATTTTTACCAAGGGAATATTAAATCGTACCCAAGCGAAACATAAACCGCATCCATTTTATGGTTGCAACCGGAATGCATTGAATAACAGTTTGAAGGTATAGACAATGCTATAGGTTAATCATGCGATGCATGTCGTGTTGTTCTTATTAGAACTTGAGGGCATGGCAAACCCTGTTCAAACAGGAAAGGCTGTTCGCAAATCAAAAGTTTGCTGAACACGATCCTTGCCATTGCATCAAGAATCTTTAAAATCATGTCTGTACCTAGAAGAAAGTTGGGGGTTGGAGAACTTTGACCGCATGCCCGCATCAAATGTTGTTGAAAGCATTGACCAAGTTAAGACAAAGGTCAAATTTTCATAAAGAGAGAAGTGATCGCAAAATCTAAACCAATTTAAACTCAATTAAGAGGAGAGTTTTTGACCCCCCCCCTCCGCGCAAGCGCCTGGTAGCATCAATACCAGAACAAACACTGCTTAATCACTTTATAAAAATATCTCCTCACGACCGAGGTAAATCTAAAATTATGCTCAAAAAATCAATCAATAATGTATATTTTGTTTCAGGCAGCAAAAATGAATCTAATGGTATTGTCACTGATCTCCCTTCAAGGTATTTTGATAATATTTTTGTCTTATACTGTTAATAGGTTGTTTTAATTTTATTTTTACTGCTGTGACAAAATTTACACCATGAAATTAAAAAGCAGAAAATTGAAAAATTGAATTTTCATCCAAATTGAAGTAATTTTAATTAAAATTCTCTCAAATATGGTTTCTTGAATTTTTTTTTGTTTTAGAACAAATTATGTGGGAAATGTAGAATCAAAGGATGGAAAGTTTGAGGTATAACCTGTTTTAACCCATCTTCTTTTCAATTTCTTTCATTTTTTTATTAATCTTTGTATTTAAAAATCATGGTAACTTTCATTCCAGTTTGCTGGGAAAAATCATATTTGGTTATGAAGTAAGTTAGGCCAAATTCAGGAGAAAAATATTTTTGGTGCTTTCTTCAATTTTTCTTTCCTTTTTAAAGCATTTGTTGTATTATTCATGTTTTTTTAATATGGTTTTAAATATGATAATATTACATTTAATAAACAGAATATTAATCTGGATGGCAATTCATTGACAACTCAACAGTTGGTTAAACTTGGCAAAGGAAATGCAAAAATCAAGGTATTTTTTTTTCAACCTTCTGCAGTGCAAAGTAGAATTTCTGTGCCTTAAAAGCTGAAAATATATTTAACTTTTTGGCAATATTGATGAAAATGTATTTCTTCGTTTTGGTTTATTTATACACCTTGAATTCAATTATTTCCCTTTTTAATTGAAAATTAAAATAAATGTTATATATTAACAGATAACTGACAAAGCAATGGAAAATGTGAAAAATTCAAGAGATTTGATCGACAAAGTTGCCATTGAAAACAGAGGTATTCAATATTTAGTTTGAATACTGTAAACTTCCAAAATAATAATTCCATTTTTGAGTAAGAATTTCATGAATTTTCAAAACATTGACAAATTTGAAAAGTTCAAGTTAAAAAATATTTGAAAAATAACAATTTTTTTTCCAGTTGTTTATGGTGTTACTACAGGATTTGGCAAATTTGCCAATGTTCTTATACCAAAGGAAAAACTTGAGTATGAAATTCTTCATTTTTTAAGCTTTCTTGTATGAAAATTCTCTGATTGGAAATTCAAATTGATTTAACTCAATTTTTTTTTGAAAATGTTGTAAAAATTTGATCATTTAACTTTGATTTATAAAATTCTTGTTGTTTTCAAGGCAGTTGCAACTTAATCTCATCAGATCCCATGCATGTGGTAAGATATTAATTAACTTCTATTTTAGAGCAAAATATGATCCATTTTGTATTCTTTATATTGCTTCAAAATGGATAATGTCAATTGTTCATTTTTTTGTTAGGTGTCGGAAAACCACTAACAGTTGAGCGAACAAGGATGATTCTGGCCCTTCGAATCAATATTCTATCAAAAGGATTTAGGTTGAAGTCATTTCTTTTCGTTTTCTTAAATTTGAAATGTTGCAATTGAGATGATTTCCTTAGAACGTTTTTCATTTAAGTCTAGTTATAGCCAGCCTACCAAATCAGCATGGCTCTGAAATCTAAAATGTATTAAGAATGAATAAATTGAGCAAATTCTATTTGTTTTGTTGAATTTTTTGCTATCGATTCATTTGCAGTGGAATTTCACCTGATACCCTCCAAAGCATGGTAGCCATGTTTAATGGTAAGTAAAACAGAATCCTTTTAACAATATTTTAAATTTTGTGTTATCATCAGCCGTCAATTTTAAATGTGTGTTCTTTCATGTTTTTTGTACAATAATATCACAACGTAAAAAAGTTTTATAAAATTTTATTATTTGTATTATTTGCAGCATCCTGTTTGCCACTTGTTCCAGAGCAAGGCACAGTTGGTGCTAGCGGTGATTTGGCACCATTGGCACATCTGGCACTTGGTGCAATTGGAGAGGGTAAAATGTGGAGCCCAAAAAGTGGATGGGCAGATGCAAAAGATGTAAATTATTTATAAATTTTTGAATTTAAGTTTTATGTTGATCGAAGTTTTATCTATCAACGTTTCTCTTCTTGCTTTTGTAAGGCTAAAAATTTTAATGCGAGCTGATTCCATATCCTCATGCCGTTTTTATGCCGTAAAATTTTCTTATATTTTGATAGCTGTATAATTCTTAAATTATGCTACAATATTTTTCACACTTACACCTTGATTCATTGCGACTTATTTCTTATTTAGTTCTTTTATATTCGCAGGTATTAGAATCACATGGATTGAAACCAGTAAAGCTTCAGGCAAAAGAGGTTGGCACTATCCACAATATTTATTAACCATTTCTAAATTTCATTGCGAATCAATGAGAACCCCTTTCTGAACATTTTTTATTCAAATTTCTTCATTGTTATCTTGCTGTGGCGTAGATTGTGAATCTATAATGATTCATTTCGATTTGAAGGGCTTGGCTATGATCAATGGCACGCAATTAATCGCAAGCCTTGGTGCTGAAGGTAATTTTAACATTTTGTGTATTAATCATCTTCTTATGCCTCCATTTTCTTTTCTTAAAATTATCACTTAGTATTTTGAAATTCTTTTTTCACTTTCCAATAATTGATATTTTACTCATTTTCAGCTCTTGAAAGATCAGCAGCAATCGCAAGACAAGCTGACGTCATAGCAGCTCTTTCGCTAGAAGTTTTGAAAGGATCGACAAAAGCATTTCATGAAGGTATTTTAAATTAATTTCTAAATTCAGTAAACTCAGTTTAAAAAGGTTCATACACTTTGGTCCATATTTTGTTTGTTTCTAACGAAAGAATGGACTCGATAGTCAGTATTCTATTATCACTATTCAGATTTTATTTTAGTACACAAGTAGTTAGCATATTTTGGAATATATCTCATCCTTTTTTACGCTTTACTCTTGATGCAAACATACTTATTTCTACTAGATTTTTGGAAATTAAACAACCGTTTTGTGTTAGTCTTTTTCGTTTTTTTTTAGAAATTCATGCTGCTCGCCCCCACAGAGGCCAGATTAACGTTGCTGCGATTCTACGGGCTCTGCTCCATTCTGATGTGTTTCCTTCCGAAATTGCAGGTCAGTTTTTTAAATATTTCTTTCCATTTATTCATTTGTTGATTTCGTCAAAAAGTAATTAATTCATTCATTCATTCATTCATTCATACATTCATTCATTCATTCATTCTTTCATCACCTATGTAATTTACTTTTTATTCGTTATTCTACTTATTATTTTGTGTATTCATTGACATTTAGTCTTTGTATTATTACTAAGAAATACTAACTACATAATGTTTTCAGAATTTATCACTTCATATCGATTATAAACCCTTCCGTTAAAAACCTTTAATTTTTGAATAAATCGTTTTAGAAAGTCACAGATTTTGTAACAAAGTCCAAGATGCATACACTTTGCGTTGCTGTCCACAGGTTTGCAAATTATCAAATTCATTGTTATCTTTGTAAATATACTTTTTCAATGATGTGATCTATACAATTGTAATTAAGATTTATTGTCCAAGTTTCCCTATTCTTTTTCCATTTCTCTAACAAACAAGCAAGAGATTTGGAATAATGTCAGCAAAGTTACATGCTACTGATCATTCACAGACTTTTATTTGATAATAAAAAGGACCATTGCATTTTATTACATCATTTTTCTTTCTTTCACAGGTGCATGGAATATCCCATGACACAATTGCTTTCGTTAAAGGTGTTTTGACAACTGAACTAAATAGTGCTACTGATAACCCTGTATCTTTTTCTTCCTGAAACATTTTGTCTATAAAATTTCACTTTTCAGCAGTTGTTGCATCATCATGTAAATAATTTTGACTGATATAAAGGTTAAAATTTAATATCTATATTTATATTTATATTAGATTTTAATTTTTATTTAATATACAGCTTTAAAACATTTAATGTACATTTTCCTACAGTTTGTAGGCTTGAGATTCAAACTGTGGTCATTCAATCTAATTTTGCTATTGAGGTCACGGCACCATGTTTTCCTTAAATTCCTGAAGATGGTTTTTGCAAAATCGCAAGAAACAATGTCTGGTGGCAATTTCCATGGGGAATATCCAGCAAAGGTTTTTTAGCAGTTTAATTATTCCTTTCGAATTTTATGAGTCATTGTGAAATATTAATTCATTAATAACTTTATTTAATTAGTTGTTTCAGATCCTTTTTCTTCAAAATCTGATGATTAAATTCGCAGGTGCTGGATTACTTGGCAATTGCTGTTCATGAATTGGCAAACATGAGCGAAAGAAGAACAAATCGACTGATGAATCCAGGTTTGGATTTTAAAAATTAAACCTTCAGATGCATTTTGGATGAACGATAATAAATATCGTTAAAGATAATAGATTTTATCCTATTTTATCGATATTTTTGTTATTTTTCATACTTATACATAGCTTACTTTTAAAGTAGTAATCTTAGACGTCATTATTTGTGATATTATAAATTTACATGAAATTACAAATATTCAGAGAAGTGAAATATCTGCTTTTTAATTTTATTTAAAGAAATATTTCGAAGCTTTTTTTGTCTCATAGCCTACAGCGAATTGCCTGCTTTTCTCACAAACGAAGGTGGTTTGAATTCTGGTTTGATGATGGCTCACGTCACTTCAGCTGCCTTAGGTAATCTGCCAAATTGCAATTATATTTTTCAAATGCTAAACATTTCTTCACATTGGTTTCAAAATTGACTCTTTCATAATTAACATTTGCAGGTGTAAGCCGGATTGAAAGTCTGGTAAATTATAATATTTTGTAAATTCTGATTTACAATATTTTGATATAATATTATATTTTTTTGACTATATTTTGTAATAATATTTTGATTTTTCTAAATTCCATTGGATCATCGATTCTCCCATAGACATTTGTCTGCCGTTTTGAACTTTTTGACATTTAAAAAAATATTAGTGTCGAGCAATGCATGCTGGTTAACAACAATGCTTCAAGTACTACAATGTTTGTTTAAAATTTCAAAATTAACGGCTTCGGAGTTCGTTATATCAATATAAGATTCATCCTTATACTACCATTGATGTCATATTATGATGAATAAATTCTCAAATTGTCTTACAAACTCCGTGTATTTTGTTTGATTAGTTTCTGAGAACAAAGTTCTTTGCCATCCATCATCAATTGATTCCTTGAGTACTTCTGCTGGTACTGAAGATCACGTGTCCATGGGTGGATGGGCAGCAAGAAAAGCTTTGAATGTTGTTGAAAACGTGGAAAGAGGTGAGCAAAAAATGACGATGTTTTATTTAATTAAAAATTAGTAAATAGAGGAAGTGCAGAGCCGTCAATGCATCATTCAGTGCAAAGCAAAAGAATTATTGTGATTGTCTCCCTTGCAAACTACATCAATGATATCTTACCAAAACAATTGAAAATGCCAAGATACAAGTAATAATTAAAAACATTTGTTTCTTCAACTTAGCGACTTCAATTTTGTTACTTTGCGATTATTCCTCCCTGGTGGTTTTTCTCTCATTTTTTTAAAATGTTTTCCTCTTTTTTTAACTTTATTCTCTAGTAATGGCAATTGAGTTGATATCCGCATGCCAAGGAATTGAGTTTCTTCGTCCGTTGAGAACAACCGAACCATTGGAAGCTCTCCATGCCCTTGTTCGTGCAACGTGCAAGTAAGTCTGTACTTACCAAAACTTAATAAATAGAGGTTAAATGCCAATAATAATGCTCTCAATTCTGATCTAAATTCTGATCAACTCGTGCTGAGTTCTAACTTGTTATTGTTATCCTAAATCACTACATCATGGCATCATCAATGTCAGACCAAACAGATTGAATTAAATTTTCATTGCTCTCTAAACTACTAAAAATGTCTATAAACAGTGTATTAGTTATATCCATTAACTTTTCTTAATCCATAAGGAAAATTGATGGGGACAGATACATGGCAGATGATATTGAAAATGTCACAGAATTGCTAAGACAAGAGAAGGTACGTCTTTTTATTATAAGTCATAAAGGTGCATTTTCAAAAATTTGTTTCATAACGAATTTTTGGAAAGGAAATTGTCATCTTAGAGGCACGTTTTGTTGTTGTAGGTTTGGAATACAATAAAGCCGTTTATTGACAGATATAGAAAGCAAATTTTGAAAGATAATGAAGATTTTTCATTGAAATCTCCAACTTCAGTCGCATTTAATGAACCACCAGAGCAAAAGAAACAAAAGCTTGACATTTGAAGACATATTTGGTTTCAACCTGGTTTCAAAATTTGGTTTTAAAATTCATTTTTTACTTTTGGTTTCAACTTCTTGAAAGTATTTAATGGTTTTAACTTAGTGTTCAAAACATTATTCTAAATTTTTATTTATTAAATTTAACTTTTCGTTCTTCTAAAATTAGTCCTTTAACTTGGCTGTTAATTAATTCCTTCGAAAAGAATTAATGGCGACAATAATTTAGCACAACAAAATTTAACTTTCGCTGGATAAACTAGCTGTCACCCTCCACCCCCCGCCACCCTCCAACATATTCCATGTATGTCGCCTTCTTTGCGAAATTGTGCGACTAAATTGGAATTCGACGATCAATCCATAATCCAGACCCCTTGCAATGGTGGGAATCCATCGATTATTTGAACGCATTTCAAGTGCATGAAGTAGAAGCAAATTTCAAAAACCTACCGATGATGTTTTCTTTCTTGTGAAGCAGGGAAACAAGTATTCGTTTGAGTTCTCGTCAGATGAAACCGTTTTATTTCCTCAGAGGTCTCGTCCACGACAGCGAAAGAACAACTCAACTAAATCACAACTCCCTTGTATTTATATTATAACAACAATCCAAAGTCCAACTTGCTTAAGTTAGTTAAACGCTTTTGTCTAAGAAACCCAAAAGTATAACGAAAAATGTCTCAAGGGAGTTTAATCATATTTAAAACTTGAATCCTCTTTTGTGAAGAAGTGCCTTCCTCACACTTGTTGCTATAAGTCTCATGGGAATCTTAGATGCTTGTTTACTGTACATCCTTGGATAGCCCATTGTTGATAGCCCATTGTTCATAACACAACTGTATACTAAACAAATTTTCCCCAAGCTTGTTACCGTGCTATTTTTAGTGTTTTGCTTTAGATCTTTATTGTTTGTGTCAAAGATGTTGCAGGAACATTACTCAAGGGAAAGCAAAGTAAAATTGAGAACGGGAGTTGAATTACCCATGGGAGTCCAAGTGAAAGTGCTAGACTGGAAATAGTTGAGAAATTTAAAGTGTTATTTAGTTAAAGAGTTAACTTTGTAGTTTACATAATAATCTTATTTAAGGCAGGCAATATTGCTCTCTTTTCAACGTAGGACATAAAATATTATTTTCTTTCATTTCAGCGAACAACTTAATATTTAATATCTGATATTTATCATCCTTTAGCACTTTACTATATTTAAGGTTATTTCACAACATTTCAACACAAAGTGGTTCATATTAGTAATTTACTGATTAAACTTGCGTAGTTTACTCATGATGGTGTTTGCTGGCGTTAAAAACGTTGTTATGCTGTATTTATTTTTTATTATCTTTATAAAATTATTTGCGAAACAAAAGCTATGCAATGTTTTTTTGTTTTTGTTCCTACAGTTGGTCTGATTATTTTTCATATTTTGGAATTTGCGGGTTGATATTCAAAATCAGAAATGATTTTACTAAAAAATAATTGACAAGACATCCAAAGAAACGAGGGAAAGAATTATCAAGTCTATCATTAAAAGGATTTATGAAGTGCAATTCTGTTTAAATATAAATACTACTTTTTGTGTACTCTAAGCACCCAAATTAGAAGCGCAAAAATATGAACTTCATCATACGTAACAGCAATGCTAACATACCATCAAGCAATTTCGAGCTTAAATCTCAGTCAAAAATCTAAATTTTTTAAACTAGGGGCATAAATAAAAAATTAAGTTTAAATAATTTTCATTTTAATGTCAAAAATCCGGAACTAATTGCCATCTGATTTGTGCAGTTCTTGAAATGCTTTTGCTAAAGCAGTTATATCTTCAATTTGATAAGGAACAGTAACTTTTAGTTTTTCATCATCTTTCATCGCTCGAGAAATGGTTGACTGAGCAAATGAGTTGCCACACCAAGCGCGACGAGCAACCTTTACAATTAATGTTTAAAAAAATTTGTTAACCTCAAACCTTTTACTATTATGCATTTATCAAACATCGTTTCATACGAAGGTACACTGGCAATTATACCCTTGGGAAAAAGGAGTAATTGAATGATATCCTTATGGCTGTGGCTTTGCGAAGGTATCAGGCCACCCCCTTCAAACATCCAAAATACTGCAATGCTGTAACCTCCACCATTCTCATTTTTTAGAGGCCATAAAGAACAGTCAACGTAACAAAATGCTTATGCTCCTAAATAAAACTTTTACAAAAATATCCCAGATCATCATTCCCAAACAGCAACAGGTGCCTATTTTTGTAAATATTCATGGAAGAAGGCATTATTCCTCTTTCATAAAATTCATCACATTTCAATAACATTAAAAGACAAAGATGACTCACCCCATTGTTCACATCCCATGACAACATCAACTTGGCTTTTCTTCCTGCATCCTGTTTTAGATAAATAAATTGCAAATACTATTAGTTTGTGCTTGACTTGAAAAATGAATTTATTAAATATAGATTCACATAAAAATCCAGATTTTAGAGAGAGACATTTGATTTTGAGTGGGGTAAAACTTGCAATGGTTTAAGCATGGAAATATATTAAAAGAGAGTTTATTTAAGACATCCACAGACATAGACAAAACGAATAGAAAAAATAAAAACTGAAGATGGGATGAATAAGCCTTATAACAGACTAACTGAAAATGGTCGAATTTCACAGAAGAGAAAAATGTGATGTATTGTTAGGCCCAGAACAGAATTCAAGTCCATGTTAATATTTGGAGATATGAGTGATAATTTTTGAAAAATAAGAATAACAAAATGCTACCTCGGTTCCATCAAGAACCAGACCAAATCCACCATTGATCACTTCACCCCTGTAACAAAATCAATAAATGCCAATTTTAAAATCAATTGAATAAGCAATCAAAGAAATAGATCAAAAGAATGAATTGTAACACAGAATGAAAGAAAATAAAAGTCAATTTTAAAAAAAGGAGGAAATTTGTACCAGCCACATCCTCCTCCATTATGGATTGCTACCCATGTTGCACCGCGAAAACTGTCTCCAATGCAATTTTGAATAGCCATATCTTGGAACAAAAAGAAAACAAAAGTAAATGAAATTAAATAAGTGGTTATCAAGAATATACTTTATAAAAAATTACCATCAATCTTTTGAAACATGAATTAACGATAACAAATCATGAATCATAAAATGTGAAACTCACCCGCACAAAATGATGACCCGTCATAAATATTCGATGTTTCACGGAATGGACTGTCCGTTCCACTGACATCGTGATGATCCCTGCTAAGCACAATTGCGCTCTGAGGTTAAAGAAGAACAAATGAAAGGTCAATTGTAACAAAGAACAAATTTCAAAAGTGATAAATCAGAAGATACGGGTTTCTTGGCTTCTTTCTGGCTCATTGGCAAAATGTAGACTCGTTCTTTATAGCAAATTTTGAAAAAGACCAGAAAATAAAACGAACAAATGAAACAGAATATAAATAAAAATATAATAGTTTTTTTTTAAAAACCTTTATGATTTTACTACCTTAATGCGGCCATCAGCAACTGCTTTATTGAATGCCAATGCAATAGATGCTCTTCCTTTTGCATCAGTGTATAAAATTCGAGCTTGAGAACCTACAACCTGGGATAAAAGTAAATTAAAAATTAAAACACAGCAAGCAATAAAAATAATAATAATCATAGTTTAGAGTAACAATTAAACGAGCCACACAAAAATTTGAAATTACAATCTGATTGTTTTGCAAGAACAATTTGTCATTGACATTTTGTCATTTCGAATCAGCAACGTCAACATAACAATATTGAGCAGGAGATGCATACCAATCACAACCAAAATAATGTTGCTCAAAACTCGTCATTCTTGAAGTGTGTATGCAGTTGAAAATGGTAATTAAAAAATTGATAAGACATGAGAAAACTGATGACGCCATTTAGAGGGGACCGAATGAACAATAATGAATCATACCAGACCATGATCCTGTGCGGCCTTAATCCATTTGATATTATCTATATACTGTTCTTGAGAGGCGACGGATACTGAAAAATATAAAACAGAAAATGTTTCTTATAGAAAGCTATTTTGTTTACAATATTTATTTAAAAACCAAGAATATAAAAAATTTCCTCATAAATCAAAACTGAGTTCAAATATCACGTGAATTATGATAAGTCAAAGGATGATTTGTTAACTTACAATCTCCTTTGTTTAAAATCTCTTCCATAACTTCTGCTGCAATTTTATCAGTTTCAGCCAAATCAAGAGGATTGCCGCTTGTACAAACCCATCTACAATATTAGAAAATTTTGGCAAATTTAATGGCTGTAAAAAACAACAACACCAAGATAAATTCAACGTAGATTCATTCAATCTGCTTTCCGCAGATAATCCTATCATAAAAAAAAGCGATTGTATGCGAAAATGTGATTATCTAAACATAAGGAACTGGTTTTATTATGATTCTCTGCTAACCATTTATGTCAAACAACATCAAAAGTTATCATAACATAAAACAGAACTATTCCTTTAAATATCAATATTAATTTTATCTTATAAATTGTATCAATTATATCTACTAGAACTATTAATTATATTATTAATCGAAACAGCAACTGCTGTCTACCATCCATTTTGTCGATGAAGCAAGAACAAGTTTTCATTCCTAACTGATATCAAAATATGAAACTGCTATTGACATTTGCTCGAGGTTCAACGATTAACTAAATCAATCTAAATTTTTTCTATCAAAATTTTACCTGAATGGTCCAAAACCCAATGAGAAAATATCGCTAAAAATGAATAAAAATCAATTATTTCAAATCTTAAAAAAAGGAAAAGAAAGGCAAAAAGCGAAGAGTTTCAAGTAAAATCTATAACTATTTTACAAGATAAAAAAAAGGAAATTTTAAAAATATAATTACCCCATTATGTCTTGGACATATGAAGGATATTTGAAAATTCCTTTAGCTGCACCAGGCTTTACAACATCAGCACCTTGATAAAAATATCATTGCAAATTTGAAAGATAGTTTCATTTTCAAAATTTGAACAAAAATGGTCTTTACTCAAAGTATATTTTCAATTTAATTTCCTTTTTTTTCACTTTTCACTTTAAATTAACAATTTACACCTTTTTCTCAACAGGCACATGCACATAAATTTTTATCTATCCCGCTAGTCATATCTATCCCAAATTTCATAGCTAGACCACAATTCATAGCTATACCATTCACCAATCAAAACTTACCAGCACGACTCGCTTCCAATAAAAATGCATTGCCGTAATCCCAGAATGCCATGCCTGCTGACGTCATTTTATCAATGGCGGCAACTTGACGTCGCAAACTGAAAATACAAAATGCAAATCAAAAAAGGCAAATTATAAATTACAAAACTATAAATTGCAAAGCAAATTGAAAACCAAACTGGCTCAAATTCTCCCCAAGTACTCACACAAGCTTTATCTTGACGAGCTTAAAATGTGAAGTGTTCCCGTCTTCGTATATTATCATTTTGCAATAAGCAACAGTAGTTGATATTTCTAAGCAGTTATTAAAAATCTTGGCATACCTTTCTTGCACCATTTCCTTAAATTTTGCTGGATCTGATTTCATTAACACATTCGCTTCATCAAAAGAGCACTGACCAATAAAAAAACAACAGAATAAGTAGATTTTTGCATGATAAATATTTCTCACTGTTTTAATTTTTTTAGTTTAATTTCTACCACAGTTTTATGAGTTCATAAGATTGGATATAGGGGTCATTAATCATCATTACAACAATGTTACAACAATTTTAATAAAAATCTTTAGTTGGGAAGATAGACGGTAAATCTTGAGAGGGATATGAAGATCAATTTTGAAAAGAAATAAAGAGGATTTTTGAAAGGAAATGAAAGCAATTCTTTGATAAGAAATTAAAAAAAAGTAAAGTTCATTACTTGCACGGGATAATAACCACCATTGAAAGGATTATGGAGGGAAGTTTGATCACTTCCAAGATCGATTAATATATCTCCTGTTTTGTCCAATACATCAGCTACACGTTCCCTAAGTTTTAAAAAGGTGTTGAAAAAACAACAGAATGAGAAATAAGCTTTGAAATTAATAGATATAATGAAAATGGAATGTTAGAAATTTGAACGAAATCATTTCATTTACGAGGTAGATAAGCAGAAGACAATTTTTAGACTGATGCAGAGCTAAAAGGGTTTGATGTTGCATCGCTGACAAAAATGAAGAAAATTCTGGAATTAAAAGACAAAGGTATCATGCTTATATCATGTTATATATTTTTATTGGTATTAGCAATGCTGTCAGATTTTAACCGCATATTTCAAAGAGTGATAAGTATTTCTATAAATCCTATTTATACACAACACTTTATACAGACAATTAGAAACTTTCCAAATGTTGGGTTTGTCAAAAACATTTGCGCACGAGAGGAAAGTTAAAAATATAATGTCCTCGTAAAATTTTAGTCGCTAAAGCAAATATTTGCATACAAAAGAACCTGAGATCAACAATGCATTAGTCGTTAGTGTAATAAAAAAAGTAGCACAGGCCAGGTTATAGCATATAATCCGTTCTTATGATGAGAAATTAATAATGGATAAGATGGAAATATTATTTGATACAAACATACCACACATCAACAATATTTCCCAGATAACCAATGCTTGTGGTTCTTCTTTCTTGGCGTGCATTTCTAGACGGAAACATTTCCAAGTAGTTTAAAAACAGTTCGTAAGAAAAGCGGACGACAGTTAATACGAATTTGGGAAGACTCTGGACAATTTGAAGAATTTGAACATATCATACTGTTTGATAATAATAAACAAAAATCATACCTTATCATATTTACTAATTCATCCAAATCTGATGTCTTCTCCTTCAGCCATCTAAAACAAAAAGTACTTTCATTTCTCTTTGTGATTATTATACTTTAGAATATTAGTTAAGCAAACAATTTACAAATATTTTCAAAACCCAATGGCAAATATTCTCAAAATGCAACAGATTTAAATTTCTATATCAAGGTTGAACTGACAATTATAAAATCAATATTTAATTTGACAACTTTGTTACCCTTGATTAAAACGTTTCTCTAGAGCTTCTTTGCTGACCTTGAAAAAAATAAGAAAAGGATAGCATGGGAAATGAATGCCAAATGCAAAATGAAAGAAGTAAAAGCATAATAATCATCTTTTTAAAGAATGACACCTCAGAACAATAAGCATTTCCATCCACTCCCAAGATAAGGTTCTCCTGCACATTTTTATTTCACAGTCCTATTGCTGTCTTGATAAATAGTATCATATGTTGTCAGTGGTATGGTATGACATTAATAAACTATATGTGGATATTTAAGACTACATTGAAGGCATGACTGATGTTAAAATTACCTCTGCAATAACTCCAACACAACCATTGATCACAGCTGCTTTTGGTTGAGCTCCACTCATTCCACCAAGCCCTGATGTCAGAAATACCTGCAAATTATCAAAATAAACATTACAACAGAACAAAAAAACAGCTAGGACCAAAGTTATTGCAGATTAAATAATCAACAATTAATGGTTGCCAGTTTACCTTTCCACTGAGATCTTCAACTTTCAAATATTTTCTGCCAGCATTCATAACAGTGATCTACAAGAGTTAAGACCAAAATAAGACTAGAAAATTAGACGTAAACAAAAACAA
This sequence comes from Catostylus mosaicus, assembly GCA_964019065.1. Lineage (NCBI taxonomy): Eukaryota > Metazoa > Cnidaria > Scyphozoa > Rhizostomeae > Catostylidae > Catostylus > Catostylus mosaicus. The sequence continues at coordinate 137,505 of OZ025202.1, forward strand.
TTGCTTCAAGATAAACAAACAAAAGAGCAAGAGCAAAACTGATCCGTGAGTCACTTACAGTTGTTCCATGGACAATGCCTTGAGGTCCAATATAGCAATAACTACCAGCTGTCATTTGACCAAACATTGAAACACCAAGAGCAAACATTCTTTCATATTGCTCTCTTGATGAGTAATTTGGAATTACCTAAAATTATGCAAATTGAATGATTTATTCAGTGAATGCAATTGTAAATTGTGTACTTTTCAAAATATTGCTTAACAATATCACACATAAATACACATCTAGCTGTGTTATTTTGAATAAAACAAAGGTTGAATACGTAGAGGTTGAATAGCATCTTAAAAGTAAAGAAACAATTTTCCTACCATTCCATTTGTTATCACAACTCTTGGTGCATCACGTGAGCTAGGGAATAACCCCATGGGATGTCCAGAATACATGACGAGTGTTTGGTCATCATTCATGATTGAAAGATAATGCATTGTCAACAAAAACTAAAGAAGACATTAAATAGTCAATTAGTTATTATAAAACTCGTCATTAATAAGGCAAACAGAAAGGGAACAAAATTGTAAAGATACATTTAACAGAAGCGTTTTTGGTGGTATTTGATTAGCTGTCTTGCAATGATCAGATGATGAGATACATCAAGCATTACATTAATATCCCACCCATTCCTAATAACTGATACCATGAAAAAATTATCCTCTTCAAAAGATTCATCTCTACCTGTGCCCAGTTTGAAAAAACTTGACCATTTCCTCCATACGTCACAAGTTCATGAGGAAACTAAAAAGAAAACAAACATGTAAAAATCTGTTAATGGTGACCAGTACAGAGAGAGCAAATTAAAAATGATGACTGGAATAATCATGACAGGTAAAGTTCAAAACATACCTGAGCAACTCTTGGGTCTAAGTTGTTCATAATCATATGCATAACAGAGGCAGCATGTCGACTAACAGCAGGATAATCAGATATTGGGTATGCTCTAAAAAAGAATAAAAAAAACTAATCATTTTGAAAAGACAATTCCTGCAAAAAAGCTTTTGGCAAAAAAACATTTAGTGTGATTTATTTAAACTTTGAGATCAATTTTTATGTTAAAATCATGAAAGATCAGTCTTAACATTAGTGACATAAGAAATGGCCAGAATTTGTGAAAAAATCACACCTAATGTAGCTTTTGTGAAATTTTTGGTTAAATTTTTTATATGCAAAATTAAATGCAACGAATAAAATTGCAGTTAAAAAACAAACCTCATTTCAATATCTGGTCGAAATCTATACATATAAATGTGTCCATATTCCCTCAATTCTTCTGCAAATTCTGGTGCCAAGATTTCATGAGTGTTAGGTGGAAAATATCTCAATGCATTTTGCAGTGCTTGCTGAAAAGATAATAAAAATGTTATTCATCATCCCTGTAGAGTGCCCTGGCAGATAGAAAAAGTGCTGCAAATTGCAAAGTATTAGCTACGGTTAGATTGGAAAAATTGGCTATAAATATACCACTAATTTGCAAAACCAAATCGCTATTTAGTTTTAAGTTCATTTTGATCACAAAACTGTATTCAAAGTAGGATTGGATGCGAGGTGTTTGTTATGTAACAACTATACTGACGTCTTTGTGCACCGGCTAGCCACAAAACAGGCCTAACGTTGCAATAAATTTGTAGCAGTTTCATACCAATTCCTCGTCTTGTGTTAGATTTGGAGTCCTGACAGGTGCATGTGGTACTGCATTGTCCCTTTGCTGTCTTCTTGGGAGCGGATCAAGTGGCAATCCACTGCAAATATCTTTTAAAGAAGGCATCCTTTCACTGAGCTGCAGAAGGTGTTCTTTTCTTTTCTTGCGGCGATAGAAACAATTTTGATCAAGCCTCCTTCTGAGTATGACACACCTTTCATTGCCTTGCTTTCGTGTACTGCTTATGTAAATATTTTTCATTCATTCGTTTATCTATGTATTTATTTTTTATTTGCTCTTTATACAATTGTACAATTCTTTATACAACTGAAAGCTAACATAACTTGTTGCCATTCCTTCTACAAGTTTTGGGATTCAAGGATAGATGGAAAAAGAAATAATATCAGATTTTCGAAATGGTTTTTTTAACGTGATCACGAATGAACAAAAAACGAGTATATCGAATGAACAAAAAAATGCACGGACACATTCATGCAAGACTAACAAAATTTTTACATTGCATTTACAAACCACTACCCACAATAAAAACGGTGTCTACGTTTATTGTCTATTAAATTGAAGTAGTGAAGATGGTTTAGTTTACAATGCCAATGCAATATCTTATAGTTACATGATGAATTAAAGTAGAATACAAGATACTTGTCCAAATATTTTAGATCAGTATCGAAAAACAAATAAATCATACGGTTGTTTGAATTCTAATTCTAGCAAAGACATTAACATTTATAAATTAATGTCTTATTTCAATTTAACAAATTAGGTAGTAAGATACTCTATAAAGAAGGGTAATATAACAAAAACTACTGATTATTTGTGTTCTTAAATTTTATGATAGTTAACTTCAATACAGCTTATTTTTCTCACATGAAATGGACTCAAATCTACTTATATCATTTTAAAAAGGTCATTCTGTGACTGATAATGACATTATGCGTTATGATATCATGACCTATATGTAAGTCTCAAGGATAGTTTGCTAGCTTAGAGAAAAAGGCAAGAACAAGGTGAATAGATTGAATAAAGCGAGGTGGGTTATGCAACTGACTTTGATCTCTTAAACTCCATGCTAGATAATAATTGTAGTTAAACAAGATTCGAAAAGCTACCTAAGGCACTATTCTCTACATCTAACTGCTAAGTCACGGAGATTTCATTGTAGCTTTATTTTCTTTTAAGTAGGGTGAGGCTTTGACTGGTTTTCATTCAAAGAAGAATCAAAAGACCTCTGACAATGCAACTGCTTGACAGATTTCCAGCTTGGGGATGCTGCCCAGTTGACTGCCCATCTGGTCAAAAAGTTAGGCAGTGCATTTGGATGATTCTGCTCCCATATGGGTTACAGACTTGCCGCCTTCATTTGTCTGTTTGAAATCGCACCCTTGAGGTTTTCCTTTTCGGTTTCATGTCAAAGTTTTCTCTAGACACCTTATTAACCATTGATTCAATGGGTACACTTGGCCTGCTGCTAACACAATTTGACTCTAGATCGTCGGTTTCTTTGATGTACTCTGTCTCGCGAGAAAGCGAGGGCGTTTCCCGTGTAAGCGAGGGTGTTTCGCAAGTGTATGACGATTCATCGTGGGTGAGTGGTGTTGTCTCATTGTCTGCCTCAGAATCCAATTCACTTTCGATATGTTTAACTATTTTAAATTTGTCTTTGTGCCTCCTGAATTGAATTGAAATGTTTGCTATGAAGAGATTGATGGTGATTGAGACAGCAGCTAGGCCAATGTACAAGAAAGTAACATTGAACCAAACGGCCTAAAAAGGCAAAAGGAGAGTGAAATAAATGATAAGATTTGACTATGAGGAAACATTCATAGTTTTCGTTGTTATTCATGCATCAATGAATCAAAAAATTAAAAAAGAATCATTTGATCCAGCACTAGTAAATAACGAGTAAGTGATTAAATGAATGAATGAATAAATTAATTAATAAATTAATAAATTTGTGAATGAATAAATAAATTAATGAGCGAATGCGCTATTCAATGAATTAATGAGTAAATGAATGACTGATAATAAATTTTGCAAACCTCTGAATTTTTAGGGACAATATCTCCAAATCCAATCGTTGTTAGGGTGATAAAAATGAAATAAAGGGAATTTCCAAATGACCAATGTTCCATAAACATGAAAACAACAGCATCAAATGTGAGAAAAATTGTAATTAGAAGCATTGCAAGCCAGACAGGAGCATTCAAATCGGTTTCACCATCAGTGCTGTGAAAATTTGAATAACCGTTAGTTAATTATAATTTTCTGCATTTTTATTATATTTCTTGAGGCAATTATGTACACTATCGTTAAGATGACATATCCAATAATGAATTGAGAAACGTACCTTTCAAAGGAATAATCAGGGTGAAAATACCTTCGCAAACTTTGAACAACTAAACCACACAATTCATTGATATATTTGGCAAGAATTTTACCAACTTTTGCTAATAGGATGAGAGTTAATGGAATCCCAAATACAGCATACATGACACAAAAAGCACGGCCTGCACCTGATTGTGGTGCTAGATTGCCATAGCCTATGGAAAAAGGCATTGTAATAGAATGTGACAGAGTGTGACAGAATGTGACATATTAAGCTATAAATGGTAGCATATTAAATCATGTGCACTGTCAATAACATAGATTTACACAGGAGTAGGTCAGAAAATGTTTACTAAAGGTTTGGGGATGGGAAGTCTCTTCTTCTCGTGTAACCGTTGCATTAAATTCGTTTGCTAAACATTCAATTTCTCTTCAATGTTACAAATTGAGCTATCAATGTTTGTCAATTTCGCGAGTAGAGATGGTCGCTGTTTTATCCCACTTGCAATTGTGTTGCTCTGTGTCCCTCACTTGCAATTGTGTTGCTCTGTGTCCCTATGCTATCGTTGTCCCTCATCATGTCACTAATCAACTCTCACCCATTAATCCGTCAAAGATTCTTACCAATTGTTGTGACAACTGTTGATGCAAAGAAAACCGAATTCATCATCGTCCATTTTGGTTTATTTGCATCAAATCTTTCCTTAAATATTTTATCCAACACTGATTCCATTCGAGCCATCTGATAGAAGGTTAGATTTGTCGGATATGAGCCATTCATTTGGCCTTCTAATTGGGTGTTCTGCAACAAATTAAATCATGCAAAAATGCACTTGCAACAGAATATGGATTTCATAATTAATATCATAAAAAATGACATGAGCTTAAGTTCTCTTTTATAACTATAAACAGTCCTCTTAGGCATATTATAAAATTGTGGCTGATGTATCGAATTGGCTGACGTCATTCTAATTACGTCATAATATAATTCTAAGTTCAGCACCTTTCGCAAATCATTACTTCCAAAGTTAGCAAACACATGGTCACAAAATTAACTGAGATGAAAAATGAATGAAACACAGAGGGAAAGATTTGTTTTTACAATTTCATCTTGCTTTCATTGTTCGCAAGATTTTTAGCAGCAGATTTGTGTCACCTCGCAACCACGAGCAAAAGGTTGCAGATGCAAATCGTTGGTTCATGTCACGAAAAATGAGTAGAAAGAAAATAACATTTAAAAATAAAAGATGAAAAGATCAGCAGAGTTTTGGATCAAATGCAACGAACATAATAACAGTTATGAAATAAGGCTGATATCAGAACCAATATAAAACTAGCATGATTTCTCTAGGCAAAATGAACTTTTGCAGGTAAATTTCTTCTACTGAATTATGTAGTGTTTCTTTATTTATCAATTTGAGACCACAAGCTAGTATTACATTGCAAATTAAAGAGAAAAAAGTTATGCTTCTTGCTTTTCAAAATTAGCTTTGATCAATTAAAAATAAATTAAATCACAGTTTATTGAAACTTACCGAAATGATAAATTGATAAAGTTCCAAAACTTGTTTTTTTGTATCGACATGTTTGAACTCTTGCCTTTCAAGGAAATAGAATATCATTCCACCCAAATATAAATAAAAGCCATTTGCTAATACAAGCAAAAACAATTTTAGGCCATCTCGTTTTAACCTTTGAGCCACGGACTCCATTAAAATGCAGAACCTTTCTTTGAGGGATCCATCTTTTATATACCTTGACTCGTATTGCGAATTCTTTTCATTTGATTGGCCCATCGTTTTGAACACGTGATTTGCCAATTGCAGACTAGTTGAGGAGGCGTCTGGTCAATGAGGAGCCTGAATCAAAACAAATTGCAAAATGATTGTAGAAAATTGCTATTCTTAGCAGATTTGAATAAAACACGAAAGGCAATTAAAAACAACAAACACTGCTCTACTAGAACTGCCTGACCAGTGAAAGTATTTGGGTGCAGTTCATCAAAATAGGCCCAAAATATTTCGTAAATGAAAGCCTCTCAAAGCAAATCAATTCTTGTTTGTTGTTTCATTAATAAACGCTCTGTCTTGAGAATTTAAGATGTCATCTGGTAACTCTAAGCCTCACGTTATTTCAACTTAAGAGGCTTATACTAAATATAGTATTGCAATTTTAATCATAACTGTCCTTTGCAAAAGAGTAAGTAAACTTGAGGCATCTGTTTATTTGGACTGGCGAAAGACAGGAAATCCGTCGTAGAATAGTCGCTGTATAAAAAAAATAGCTAAATGTAAAGTTTCGCGAGTGAGAAATCAAATCCACGATTATTTGTATCTCTTTGGAAAAGTAAAAAGCAATTTTTTGAAAATTGGTTCATGATAAATCTGAGAATATGAATTTTGTCAATTGTACATTAACCTGCTAGCAGACACTACTTTTCTATCAATTTGCTAAATTTACCTGCTTGCGCTTTTTACAAAATATTACACGTTAACATATGTGTTCGATAATTGGATGAAAACAATTGAAACAATAAATAAAACTCACTTGTGTGAAATTCCTCATTCAATGATGAAGATGTTCAATTCTATGCAAAGGAGAAAATACGAATTTAAAAACGAAAATAAACGATACTTGAGTTCATCGATGAAAAGTCAACAATTCCTTAATTTATGAAACATTATAAATGCCTTCATCATAAAAATATTCAGTATCAATTTTAAGATTAAGCTTTATAAAATATTTATTACCTTTGAAAAAATCGCATAAAAATTATTGTTTAAGAATTGAATAAAAAATTGAAAATGCATTTGTAGGAAGGTCATTTCACGTCCACTTCAAGCTAGGACATGGCACGGTTTCTGTTTTTCCAATTTGTCAATTGAAATTGGATGGAATTGACCAAGTTTGTAAAACATTTCAAAATTGTATTGAAAGCAAGAAAACAGCCAGCCAAAATATGATTCGAGATAGTCTTTTGTTTAAGAGAAAATAACCCAAACGAAGGAGATAAATGCCTTCCAAATGCGTCAGAAACGAATGTTAAAATTCGCGATAGCAGTGAAGATTTAAAGGAAGAAAATAATTACATTGTTTTAGGGGACGAAAAAAGATCAATATGATATACGCTAGACTGCATGATTAAGAGCAACCAAAAATGATGTCATCAATGTAAAAAGAAAATGGACATTGCAATATGTGAATGCCATGCTGAGACAAAAAATAATAAAATTAAACATTAACTACTTTTGATCCCAAGATTAGTCAAAAACTTAATAATATCTCAATGAAATCATTTTTACCATTTATAAGCAAAAATACATACTGTACATCTGATCGGTTAGTTTTTAGTTCAATTTATATTCCCTTTACCATTTCCAGTAGATTGCATTAGAATCATATCCTAAATCCATAAGCTCCCTCATCCAAATCTTGTATTACCATTGCGCATTCAAAGCTTTCTTGTTGCAAACCTTTTCTATGTGTTAAAACACGTAGTGCAACTAGATATAACATAAATTTGTCTTCTACAAATTCTTATCTTGATATATTCCGTCGTATAATTCACGGATGAATCTCGGCTTGTTGCAATTTGCGAGTAAAAACATCTTCACACAGGATCAGTTTCGCTTTTGCTTCCGTCATGAAATAAATCCATATTGTAGAGTTAAGGTCAACATTAATCAGCTGAATAGAATCGAGTTTGATACAAAGATTTTACAGCTGCGCAAAAAGCTTTTAAAAAATCTTAGGGACTAGTCTTTAATAAAATCAAGAAATAACTGAGAAATATTATCAGACTTACTTAAATTGTCTTTGACGTTGGCTGATCGAAAGGAAGACGAATTGTTTGTGAAAAAATCGATGTAGTTTTTCACCTGTTCCTCTTAAATACCTTCAAATTCAGTCAGCAGATCATCTTGATGAATCAGGGGGTGCATGCAGATTTAGTATCCATTAATATGCGCGCAAATTATGGGGGTCCTGTGTTGGGGCAGCAACTAGTAAAACCATGAAAAAAACTCATGTGATTTCGTTATTGAGGTTTTCTTTCTGCCAACATTACAGAAGCAAAACAGCAAGCTGGAGAATAATAAGTAGAATTAATTCAGTCAATTCGTTGCTTTGCAACTACAAACATAAAAAGAGAAAAAAATGTAATTTTCATGAAGTTATGTGATATTTTAAAATTTTTAAATTTTTTGACAACATCATGTGTCACGTAATCATTAACTTTTGGAAGAAACGTCCTATTGTCCAATTTCACAATTGTATTAAAATTAGGAATCTATTGAAGCGTTTGGCTCATTTGGTCATGCAATGATTTGTTTTTTATAATAGCGATGATTAAAGTTTGATGATCACCCAAACATAATAAATCATAAAAATTTGAAAAAGTTTGATTACAAATTCTTTTGATGAAGACAATTGTGGGCGAAAAATTATTGTGGCAATATCGGTTTGAAATGTAAACAGTATGCCCATGCTTTGGATTAAGGGAATGAAATTAAACCACAAAAAACGAAATGAAAGCAAAATATTATTTTCAATCAAAAGAATTTGCAATGGAAAATTGAAAAGGATAAAAGGAGAAGGTCAGAGATGAAGAGAGTTAGGCCATATGCATTGCTTTGGAAACTATTATGATGTTAAATATAACAAGGGTTGTAATTAAATGCAATCATGATTCTTCAAACATTTGAGTTCATTTTATCCGCTGTGTATCTCAGAAAAAGTTGCAAATAAAGTTAAATAAATGAAAACAGGCAAAGATGCAACCGAAGAATGTTAAATGAAACCTGGCTAATAGCCCCTTGCTAAATTGGGGGGCTATTTTGATAAATTGGGAAAATCTCGTTTGTTTTGTGGTTATTGTTAAATGTTATCAAACAACTTAGATCGTAAATGCGCCATCATGGAAAAGGTTTAATAAGAAGATATAACAGATTAATACCCCCTTCTTTAGAGAATAAGAAATTTGCACCAAATCAGCTAGTTTCACGACCTGAGTTACTTATAAATAATTTAGCAAAAGGATTTTTGACTTTCTGTTCTAAGCGAAGAAAAAACAATGAAAAATCATAACGTTTTAATAATTAAACTATTGGTTAAAGTTTTTCACACATACTTAATTCCCTGAACCACAAAAAACTAAAGCAAGGTGGAAAAGGTATTTAAAAAATTAGAAATTCGCCAAGTAGGTAGAAGCCTTGTAGAATTATTTATGACGGGATAAAGTTTAAAAGACTCAAATGAAAATCTTTTCATCAGGGTGTAACAAAATAAAAAGATTTGAAAAGCTGTGTTGTGTTATAAACTCTATCTCTTTCTATTTCAAAATTAGCTGAGTCTCTGGTCCATTCATAAAATGGATACCACATCACAAGTGATCATCGATTTCACCCGCGGCCATATACCACGTGCAACGTTTTCTAGTTGTTTCCATTTGCAGGGTCAGGTTTGTGCAGCAGAAAAGAATGCGAGCATGCGGATGGCGGAGAAGGATTGTTATTGTGATGATGATGATGATGATTATGATGATTATGATGATGATGATGATGATGATGATGATGATGATGATTATGACGATGATGATGATGTTGATGATGATTATGACGATGATGATGATGTTGATGATGATTATGACGATGATGATGATGTTGATGATGATTATGACGATGATGATGATGATGATTATGACGATGATGATGATGATGACTATGACGATGATGATGATGATGTTGATGATGATTATGACGATGATGATGATGATGATGATGTTGATGATGATTATGACGATGATGATGATGATGATGATGATAATGATGATGATGATCGTGATGATGATGTTGATGATGATTATGACGATGATGATGATGATTATGATGATTATGATAATGATTGATGATGATGATGATGATGATGATGTTGATGATGATTATGATGATGATGATTATGATTGGTGATGATTATGATGATGATGATGATGATAATGATAATGATGATGATGATAATAATGATGATGATGATGACGATGATGATTATGATGATTATTATGATATTTAGCACAACCAAGAATTTGAATGCTGATATTTGCAATTTGAAATTAAACTTCTGAAATCTTTTCTTTTGTCTTTCTAAGAAAAAGGATGCAACAAAAAGATTATTCTCCAGTTATTAGGAAAAAATGCGCTTTTGTTACCTTTAACTAATTGATTTACACCTAATGCTACAGTGGGTTCATATGTCAGTCAATTTTATAAAAAATTTTATTCTTCATCACCAGGAAATTCACCTTTTGATTGATCATGAAGGACAACATATTCTCTTGAACTGAACCCAAATTTAATAACATCCTAAACAGTAGATAAATAATAATAAAAAAATAGTTAAAATCCTTGAAATAACATTTTAAAATATATAACAAACAAATTTAACAATCACAGTTAATTTCATAAATTTTTTATTAGGAAGCTGTCTTGAAACTTCCATTGCCACCTCCTAATAAAAATTGAATTCATTTTCTGAATTAACACTTCCATTATTATTTTCCACAGCTGAACTTAGATTCAACTGTTTTTAACAGCTACAAATATTTTTTTAAATGTTGTTTTTAACAGCTAAAAATGTAATTTCATGGCAGGAAGGCGAAAATCAAAGAGGAAAAATAGCAGTAAATATATTTTCAGTGTCAAAATAGAGTTGAATGGCTTCCTGTTTTCAACTAAATTGTGAAATCTTTAGGGCATTCTTAATTTCCATAAGTCTGGGTTTGGCTTTAAGTCAATATCAAACACATAAATAATTGATAATTCTTGAAAGATTTTGATGTGTTGTGGGATTTTCCCTTCCTTTAATGCGATCATCTGCAGCTGAAATGTAATAAAATATGCATAAACATACACATTATGTGTTTTTACCTTTTCCTTCAATTCCACGTATCTTCTAGCTTCGATTTTATTATTATTTACAAAAGTACCATTTGATGATTCCAGATCAATAATGTATGGCCTAAAATGAGGAAAATTGAGAAAAAATCAGTGAAAATGTGAACAATATAAAAAAGGAACTTCAACCTAAAATTAAAACAGCTTGGCATTGCTAAGTCTGGATTTTCTGTTTTAACAGCATAGAGTAATCTAGGGCCTTATCTTGAGCAAATTTAATGTATTTCAAGCTCTGGATTGATGATGAAAAAGATTTTCTTCTTTGAATGTTGGTTACAAACCAAAAAACTTTTCATCTTCAAGACAATTGATCAAGAAACATACTTTACTCGCTTGCCCATAGATCCATCAGGTTTTTCGTAATCAACAAAGCGAAATTGGATGACGGCATGTTGACTGGAACATGAAGGGTGGTCAACTGGAATGTCAGCAATCTTGGATTAAGGAAGGAATATTCAGTTTGGTACCTCATGATTATAAATTTATTAATAATTTGAAACTATATGAAGAATAATAATGAAGAATAAATGTTGTATGAAAACGAATTGTTAATTTCCTACAGTAAAAAATTTACAAGACTGTATTTCAAATTATATAATGTTTACATGCAAATTTCAAACATATGAAAAGAGATTGATGTAGCCTCTCATGACAGAACTCAGAAACAGCAAAAATGTTTATTTAATCACAAAGTTTAAGATCTAAACCTACCATGCGATTACGGCCTAACAAAAAGGCACTTTGACGGTGGATATACAAAATTGCTGAAAAGAAAAGGTACTTAATTAGGAATTAGATAATTTATAACCATAAAGTGTATTGAAAATCATCAAAAATGCAAAAAGTTGAGTTGAAATAATTTCTTGAAAAATTTGTTACTTACGCAAACTTTCATCCCCTTTGAATGGATATAGTCTCCATTTTGTTTTAGGTTTTCTTGCCTCTGGCGGTTCATTGTATTTTATTACTACACCCTGAAAATTGAAGGAGTATTAAAATTAGCAAAATAACACAAATATGAAAAAAATTACAAAAGTTTTGCCACAAAAAGAGAGAGAACGAGAGGGAGTTAATTTTCTATTCTTTGCAATTGTATTTCTTCAATTCCATTGTCAATATTTGTTGTTTTCTTTTGTCTCAAACTGTCTCACGAAAATGGTTACACAACTAAACAATTGGCAAATTACAATTGGTAAAGTAATGCAATAAATAATATCTTTCAAAATGCATTTCATTACCTTGTAAGTATTTGTGAATTCAGTAAGTTTACCAGAAAGCTCAAAATTTGGTTCTTCTTTCTTCTGCTCATTTCCACCTTCTCTTGCCTCATTTGAATCACTAAAAAATCAGTTGAGAAAACCTACAAGGCACACATTATGCTGATCTGAAATTTATTTCCAAATTCTTAAAACTCAAACCATCTCTACAATGGGACTTAAGTTACACAGGGATACTTGCTCAGGTTTCGACTACAATGGTTAGTATTAGCAAAGGAAGTAATCCATATTGGGTTCATCTAGCACTTTTTATTTAAACTAGCACAAATTATCAACAAACTGCAGGGAAAGCACAAGAAAAGCACATAACATTTTGAAAAATGATTAGAAACCAAGGAAATGGAAACATAAACTGGGAATAAAACAAATACTTCTCAGAGCAAAGTTTTAATCCAATCGATGTTTTGACAATTCACAAATGCAGTTTTTACCATTGTATATTAATTTTGAGGTTACAGATTGCAACTATTTAATATTTAATATGATTCAAATATTACCTTCTTTCTCTTTGCTCTGGCTCTGTTTCTTGATACCCATGTTTTGGTTTTCCTTTGTCCCATTCCCTGACGTGACCCTTTGGACGGTCCTCATTATCATCCATTCCTCTCCTTTCCTTGTTGGATTCTCTTTGATGTGGTCTTCTTTCATCCCTCCTATGTCCTTTTTCCCTTCTATGTTCTCTATTGTTATCATTATATTCACCAATATCATGCTTTTTAGTTCTCGATTCGTCATTATTTTTTCTTGACATGTGATAATCATCTGACCTTTCTCTTTCATTTGCAGCATATCTATCTCTTTGTCTTTCTTCTATTTTGTTTTTCCTACTCCTAGTTTCATTGAAATCATTTCTTTTATAACTTGATTCATCTTCTGCTTGTCTTGATACACGATGCTCATCTCCTTTTTCCCTCCCTTTTGCTTCATATCTGCCTTTATGTCTCTCTTCATCCCTTCTATCTTTATGATGATAATTCCTGTTCCCATCTTGATCTTTTCTTTGCTTTTCTCTATACCTCAAGGACTCATCAGGTGATTTTCTTGAATATCCATGCTTGTTTTCAATTTCCTTTTGAAAGTTTTTTTCATAAAACTTTCTATCCCTTTTTTCTTTTCTTTGCTCTTTATCTGATAAATTCTGTTCTTCATCTGAAGTCAAACTTTCCTCTCTTCTCCTTTTCTTGCGATATTCATTATCATCTGCATTTTTTTCTCTTTTTATATATATTTGATTGTTGGAATTTTGATCTTTCAACTTATCTTTGACATCACGAATTTTTTCACCTTTAACAATGTCTTTAGATCTTTTTTTTTCTTTTTTACTAATTCTATTCTCTTCGCTGCTTGATGACGATGATGAAGAACTATTCGATTCACTGCTACTAACATCTGAATCGTTGCTACTACTTTCCTCTGTTTGTTTGTCTGTGGAATGCAACTCTCTTAACAAAAGAAACAATTTCAAAACATTAAAAAAAAATTAGTAAAACAGTAAAAAAACATTTAATTTTTAATCATAATTTACTTATCATAAACTGCTAGATTTTCTTTTCTAAAACCAAACAAAGTTACCTCTTCATCTGTACCTCTGCACCCGCCATTTTCACCCAAGCTAAAACTATCCGAGGCTGCCATTGGAAAAGAGACTAGTGCTCCTGCGGGATGCTGCGAGTAGGCGCGCAGATATAGTTAACCAATCAAAACTCGCCAAATCCTTGTTGCCTAAGAATTTATCATATTGAATTTTCTTTCTTACGTAAACTTTGTGTGACAGAAGCAGGGTAAAGATGAATGTCCTATGTCTTCCGGCAATTTTGGCTATTTTAGCAATTTTCTTGCAAGAAAGCAAGGCAGCACTAAAACAAGGAGACTGCGAAGGTATATTACTTTATAATGTTTTAAGTTTTAAAGTTCTCAAAGTGCTCACCCTTTCTGTGGTGATGGTGGTGACAAGAGTTTGGGGGTTGCTCCTCAACAGCTCAATGGCCCAATTGTGCGTAGCTTGAACTTGCTTATGATTGACAACTTCAGCAGTATGTAATCTATTTTAGGCTCTATCTGCCTCAGATCTATAATGGTGTCTAGGGAACCATTTCCAAAGAGCCAATTAACCCTTTTTTAATGGAGTGATTTTGCTATTGTCGTACCTTTTTTACTAAATATTATTTTGCAATTGGGAATCAAACTGCTGAAAACCCTGGACCATTATTATCTGTGAACCCAATCCTTTTTTGTTAATAATGTAAATTACCAACCAAGCTTTATTACATTGTCCTTACAGTTTGCATTAAATTCATTGGCAAATTTGAAAAGAAATTGAATGAGGAGGACAGAAAGGACAACAGCATTATCACAGATAAATTGAAAAAAATGTGTAGAAAATCAAAAGGAAAGGAAAACCGATTTTGTTATTACGTTGGTGGTACTGATGATGCTGCTACTTACATTCTTAATGAGATAACAAAACCCCTGTCATATTTTATGACACCTGAAGCAATTTGTGAAAAATTAAAAAGGAAAGACAAACAAATCTGTGAGCTTGCATATGGTATGTAGTTATTCAAAATTGAGATTATTGAAGATCCCTTTTAAACTTATTTCTGCTTCTGTCCACCTCTCTCGCTATTCCTCTCTCTCATTTCCTCTTTCTCTTCCCCTCTCATTTTCTCTAGGTGTGTCATATTCTTCAAGAACCATGGCAATTTTTATTTTGCAAGAAAGTGTTGTTTTGTGTAGCTTAGATCCTGAGTTAATAGACTTCAATTTATGCTATAATGTTATATGAAAACCCACTTAAAATTTGATATAATCTTTTCAGACAAAGAGATTGATTGGAAGAATGTGAACCTGAAGAAAATGAGAGTTAAAGAGCTGAAGAAAATTTTAAGTGATTGGGATGAAACATGTGATGGCTGCCTTGAGAAGACAGATTATATCAAGCGAATTGAAAGCCTTAAAAACAAGCATGTTGAACTATAGCTATTTAGGATAAATAGGACATTTTTATATTCCGTGCAATATTTAAATAGGATTTAAGAATGTTATAAATCATTTCTTCCCTGTTCTAAATGCTTTCCTTATTTAAGGAAGTTTTTATCAACGGAAGACAAGTTGCATTATATTAATAGTTGGTTTTAAGTTATGCCATCATTAAAAAAACCATTTTTGAGAAAAAATTAAATCCAAATATACCAGGCCAGATTTTCTTTCTTTAAAAATCACCTTAAAAGTGTTACAGATAATGTCATGAGAGATTTTGTTCTTTTGGTTCAGACAAATGTGGTTTGAAAATATTCCCAAATATCTTGTTTCAGAATTTTTGTTTTAAAAAGCATCATTTACAATCCACTGATTTCTTCTTCATCAAAACCCATTGCCCTCCAAAATGCGAGTGTTACTTTTTCAGCATATTCTTTCCTCTGATCATCAGGAAGTGATTGTGCATGTAACTTCATTTCATGCATCTGCCCAAAAAGTTCTTCAAAGCTTTCAAGCTGTTCTTCATTTCCATTGTAGATTGCATCATCACTTTCAACATCTTTTATTGCACTACAACCATCCTCCTGATGTTTTTTCATATCCTTTTGGTTTGTACTTTCCTTTGGTTTCCTGACCATATTCGGCCATAAATGTGCATCTAATACTTCCCTCACTCGTTCAAATCCACTTTTCTCTGGAAAATCCTCATCTTCAGTATCGATATGAAATGATTCAACAAATTCAAATGAATTTTTCAAACACCAATCATTAGCTCTTTCTACAGCTGCTTCTAAGCCTTCAAGTTCTTCTGTTTCCACTGCCATTAAAATCTTGATTTCAATATCATTTTCTTGGAATAACCTACCCCATTCTGAAGCCCTTGTAAAAGAAAGATCATTTTTCAATTCAAATGAAATGATTACACCTTCAACTTCATTCGTTATTTCTTTGATTTCAGTTGACGGTTTTGGGTATTTCGCGAGAATTAAACTCAAATCAGCTGAATAATACTTGTTACTGATTGACCAATCATATTTTGAGAAATGCACATCATCATTGTTCCCATTTGAGTCTCCGTCTAGGCCTTCACAATTGAAATTTGTTAAACCTTTTAGTAGATCTTCTCTTTCTGCATTCAAACAACATGATACTAAAAGAACTTTTGGTTTAGCTACTGATTCGGCCATAACTTCAACTTCAAAGAAATTCTGCCATTTTGAAATTACAAGAGAGACTGAGTCTCATTTCCAATATCCTTCCCACAGAGCCTTTTCAAAATGGCGGCAGAAGAAGGAGATACAGCGCAAACAAATGTAGTAGAAGAACCACTGGATTTGATTCGTCTGAGTCTCGATGAGAAGGTTTACGTTAAAATGAGAAACGATAGAGAACTGAGAGGAAGATTACATGTATGATCTTTGATGTAATGCTTTGACTGTTAAGTAATGGACGCAAAAAATGTAGGAGGGAGGAGGGTCTTTTTAAATTCAGAAGACTGGACACGTTATTTACACGATTTCATAATGAAAATATCAATATCAACCAAAATTGATTGGTATGAAAGTGGGTCCTTCGCTGTGTAACAACTTTTTGATTTGGCAACTTTGAAACCTGCCATGCCGGCAAATGCAGAATTATTTTGATTGAAATAGAATTCATAACAAAATAAAAATTCATTTTGATTTGTCTCAACAGGCATACGATCAGCACTTGAATATGATTCTTGGTGATGTCGAAGAATGCATAACAACAGTGGAAATTGATGAAGAAACCTGTGAAGAGATATTTAAGGTGAATATCAATACCAACGACAAAATTAGAAACACTCATTTGGGCAAAAAACTAATAATATGCATACTTATGTCAGTAAGTGAATAAATCTATTAACAAGCTAAGGAACGAATAAATTATTGAATGAATGAATGAATAAATTAATGAATGAATAAACGAATGAATGAACTAATCAATCAATCATTGGATGAATTATTTAATTAGATATTGAAATAAACAGAATAAGTAAAAAAGATTTAACAACAATTAATAATGAATGAATAAGCTAATTTTTAATAATTGATGAATGAGAGAATGAATTAGTAAATGAGTTAGTGTATGAATAAATTGAAAAATAGAGAAAAGTGGAAATGAGTGAATATTATTTTGAAAGCTATTCATGTAATGTGTTAAATTGTTGTTTTTATCTATAGCAAACAAAGAGAAATCTACAAATGCTGTTTGTCCGGGGTGATGGTGTCATTTTGATGTCTCCATTATTAAAAGTTGGTTACTGAAAAGTGCAAAGATTGCATTTATTGCAGCATTGTGTTAGAAAAAAGGCAGCAGCATCATTAATGGCCATTGAAGGTGCTGATGGATCTATATCACTGGTGGCAAGAAGGAAACAACTTAGCCCTTTATAACATGAAACATTTACACTTACCTTTTATCCTTAACTTTTGTATAATTGTAATAATTTCCATCAAAACAGTGGTATTTCATATTTTCATTAGGCCCTGTTTCATTCCGAATACTCCATCAATAATGAATGACATTCAAACTAGGATTTTGTTGCGTAAACATGGGTGGACTTTTCTTTATGCTTTAGACATTTATGTTTAAGAAACTTATGGCTCTATGATAATGGGAATTTCGTATATTGAAGAGTCTTTGTTAAAGAGGTTGCATTAAACTGTATTGAGTACCTTTTATGTTGGATTTTACTCTGCTTTGTGCTTAAAATAAACACTATATTTTTCACTTAGACACATCCACCGCTCAATTAAGTCACGTTGCGGAACAACTTCCCTTAGTAGAAAACTGCTAAATCTTTCTTGTACTATTTACGATCCGTGTAATCTAAAATATCCTTCTCATTTAAACTTTCTTTCTAATTCAAACGATTGTTGTAATCCGAGAAGTCCTTACGAGTCAACCGATCCTTATGATCCAAACGATTTGTCTGCGACCTTTTTGGCCTTTGCAATATTAACTATCTTGCGGTTCCTTGTCTTATGATTTTTAAGATCCTTACCTAAGGTAAGTCTAAAAGGAATATAAGAACCATAAAATTTCAAATTGAATTCACCCTTAATTCTGGTCAAGTTCAAACTATCATTCAACCAAATTCTATTATGCTATGCTTTGATGAACTTGATGAAGGATTCACGCTGGCATTAAAAAGCCCGCAGTCACCATCGCCTGTCTCACTTCATCCTAGAGCTGCAAAGCTCCTTCTAAGCAGCAGTTGCATTTTGATTTGTAGTGTTAATGAATATCGAAACTACAGAAGTAATCTGTCATTCTAAATGTGTCTTTTGCAGTTCTGCTTTCGCTGTAAGACAAGATATGATCGGAGGCTGCACGGTGCTATGAAGTTACATTGTTAACATGGATTTATGAGAAAGATAAGTTTGTTTGTATTTTGAGTCTGAAAAATATCAGATGGCTGGTTCTTCAGAAAAAGCTTAAGGCGAGGTCAAACCAGCCAATAAGAATTTGTCGTTTCAAAGACTTTTAATCAAACAATGACCAGTTGGTTTAAGTTGATAATCGAAGAGCATCGAAGACCGTTTCCATTTACGCGTTCCTTGACAATCAACAGACGATCAAGGTATGTCTCAGTTCTTTTATTTTTTTCAGTTCTAATTAAAGATAATTCAGCTAATTTACATCGCTTTTTAACATTTGAGATAAGCTGTTTTTCTGCTACCAAAATCAAAAAGATATCCATTTCACGTCAGATTTTACAGGAATATTTTAGTAGCTGAAGGAAAAATATGATTATTTGATAAATTTGATTCAACTTGTACTAGACAGCCTGGCGCATAATTGTTAGACTTTGACAAAAGAAGTAAAAAGGAATGGAATGAAAGTAAATATGTTAAATTTTATTGCTGTTCAAAGCATATTGAGTGCAGAGACAGTGTCAGAAGAGTTAATTAAAGTGAACCACAAACAGACACCTGGGAGAAATTCTATATTTTGTAATGGTTTATGGACCAAATACTTAGAATTGAAGTCCACGGTAACAAGTTTGTGCGTTGGATCGAATCGACGTGTTACCACGAATGTAAAAAGAAGAATTGATGGAACAAAACAAACAATTTGAATACCCGTGAGCCATGTTTAACGACACCTCTAAAAGTAGAATGAAATTATGACATTGAAATGAGTAAATTGGTTTGCATTTTTGCTGTTGGTTTCAATATTAATGTTCATGGTGGTGGAATATTTGAAGAAGTTGCGCTTAAAGTTGAAGGTGGTAATGAAGGTGGAAATTGTTGCGGTGCCGATGATTATTATTATTAGTCATTAAAAAAACAAGGATTGCAGATAACTGATTACTGAAGGAATTATGATTACAGTGAAGACAGTCAAGATGGTTTTGATAACCACGTCATGTTTGTATGTTATTTCTTAAAGACTCGTACTGTTTTCAAGGATTTTATGTGTGGATTTCTAAGTAGAATTTAGGCTGTGTAACTGGAAGTCTCTGAATCACTAGACAATAGAAATAGCTGAGAATAAAGATCGATTATTTGATGTCGCTTCGACCCAGAAAACAATTTACTTTTGAAGCCTTTTTTTGTTTTATTCAATGTATTTCAATGTAAATTAATATCTTTCTATTTGTCTGTAGTTATATCTTAACCTAATTAATAAACAAAATAAGATTGGTTTTCCTTTAAAGTATAGACTTGTCGGTGGTTTCTTTATAAGTTGTTTTGATTTTTAAAGGTCTTCGTTGTTATCAGATGTCACAATAAGGGACAAGATCAGTCCTATCCGTTGCTTGCTTATTTGATAATGATCGTTGGTTATCCAATAATTTTCGTATTTTCCAGTTTGAGTGATAAAAATCGTTAATATTTTGAAAGCAACGTCGTAGTAGATAACTTATCTTTATATTTGGATTCTTTATATAAGTCCTATTTTCACAAATGCAAATGTTTATTATTGCTACTTTTTCATATTTCCATGAGGTCAATGAAGTCCATGAAGTGTTATCTAAAAGTATTATCTATTGAGGTTTTTTTCAAGACATCCAGACCACCTAAAAGCTTGTTTATGGATAAGAAAATGCCTTCCAGCCACTCAGCTGAAAAACGGGATCTCACCTGTCTATACTAAGCTTTGTAACTTTTATCTTATTAAGTTATGATATATATCTGGTGCAATTGAGATCATCCTTTCAACTCGCCGGTTATCACCTCTTGGAATGAACGTTTTTCATGGAAACGATCAATTGGCTGGAAAGTGGAATGAAATTAGATTTTGTGGGCGGCTAGAGAAACCTATGGATAATAAAAACTAGACCATTACGTCATGGACTGCGATCTCTGAAAGGTGGATGATACTTATTTCACCAACGGAACTTGGAAGTTGGGAAAATTATATAAACAAATATACAAGCCATACAAGCATATAAACAAGCCTCACGTCTGTCAATAAATACTAAAAATAGCATAACATAACGCATAGTTTTCGTGTCATCAGGCAATGCTGAATACATGCTGAGAGACAATTTCTTAATCAGGCAAATTCAACCTCAAGTTTCTACAAAAACAGATGCTTTAAAATTTTCCTTTAGTATCAAATGAATTATGTCCTTTATTTCTAGGTGTTCTGTTACGGGCAATGGATATGAAGATCTTTTGTGCCATCACTTTTGTGACAATTGCTTCATTGTTCCATGGTGCAAGTGGTGAAATCAATTGCGATAAACAATGCAATTCCTTGGTGTCAAGAATTGGCCAAAATGCATCAATGCCAAACTTTGACTGGAAACTGCAAATCAAAGCAATTTGCAAAGATAGAATTTTGATGAGCAAACCCTTTGTAAATACTACTTTATTATCTTAAATAGTTCGTTGTTAGTGATTCTAAATGAATCTGGCTCTATCTCGATTAGTCATACGTTTTACTTCTAATATCTTGCACTGAAAATGTAAAAAATGCTATTTGAGGTCATCGGAGAGCAGCATGGCCTCTTTTCAATCATTTGACGCATTTATTTTCATTCCTGCAAATTAAATAGGTTGTAATTTATTCTCATTTGCTAACATTTTCCATAATCAAATTGTAAGCAATTTTTCTCATCATTTTATTTAGTGCAAGAACTTCCCTCGAAGCCAAATATTCAAATTTATTCGCTTGTTGAAAAAACATTCTACTGCGGAAGTATGTCAGCAAATTTGTTCTTCAATTCCCATTCTAAAAGTGGATGAATCGGCGCCAACATTGAAAGAACTTGAAGAAAGGAGGAGAAGGAACAAAATGAAGAGCAAACTAGAGGAAGAGAATGGAAAATGTAATTGGTGTAAAAAACGTGTCGAATCGTGTGCAACAATCGTAAGACTTCTTAATGTGCCATTCAGCAGTTTTACAGATGGTCTGTGCAATTTACTTCACTCTAATCTCCGTTCAGATCTCATGGTAAAGTATTCAAAGTTTATCCTTTTAACTAACGTCAATAACTGAATTTCCAAATAAAATCTACAATGAACTTCAAAAAATACTGTACATGATTGATTTGTAAGTAATTATCAAATCTTGTTGTTCAAGCAAACAGCTAACCACATATTTTTTATATTTACCATGCTTTCTTCTTATTTCTATCCTTTATTTTTTAACTTAGTGTCGCTCAGTGGCAAATGAAATAGTCGGAGCTCCAGTTTCAGCAGCTGATGAAATTTGCACGGCAACTGACTTTTGCAATCAAAAGAAGAAAGAATGTCCATTTCAAAGGATTAACTCACAAGGGAATATCTTTCAAACTGCGCTTGAAATTGTCTCAATCGTTACACAGTCGATGAATCCAATTATCAAGTCATCAATATCAGATCTGAGATCATCATTTCTTGTAGTTGATGAGAGTGTCAAGGTTAAATGATATTGCAGTAAACACTTCATTTTTTTCTATCAAAGAAACAGCAATGAAATGATAAAAAACCTTTTAGTTTTTGTAACCTGCAGCATTTTTTCCACCAAGTGTTTTGTTTCGAATGGTGTGATAAGATTTGAAGAGAATGATCTGATAAGATGACAAAAAGAAGAAATTTGCATTTTTATTAAATTCATTCTATCTATGTTTAATAATTTTTCTTGCTTTTTTCAGTGTTCCTCTTATTCCCAAAAAAAGAAAATTCAAACTCGGGCAAACAGGCATGCATCATCAAAGTACCATTGCAAACCAATTTGTAAGAAAATTCCAGAATTAATAAAGCAGAAGATGGGAAACAAAGAGATATACAGAAAACAGTTTAAAGAAATATGCCACGCGATTGTTGACAGGAAAATGAAGAAACGAGTATGAATCTTTCGAATTTTACAACAGCGTTCAGATAATTTTGTTTTCATTTTCAATCATTTTTTGAATCATTTTAATAATGTTAAAGGGAGTTTTGACACTGCATTATGTATAAAGACTGACGATGGATGAATTGTGGTTCACTCAATGATGAACAGCCAATTGAAGCTGTCAAAGTAGAAGTCCGTCACTCTAAAAAGAGTTAGCTGTATTTCTATTAACATTCCAATGGCATATTTTGTTATACTAACCCAATCTTCATTCATTAGTTGCTGTCAATTGAAAGCTATTTGTGCCATCTGAAATCTCTTAAGAATACTTTTAATGGAAGACTTTTAACATGCCCCCTTCACAAATTAAAATTGTTTTTGAATCTACGGAGGTAATCCGGTGTTTAAGGCGAAGATTACTTTGCTCATTTAAATGTTTTGATGCTGAGGAAATAATCGAGCCCCAAAGCTTGCATGTTATGATACTGCACTCCACATTCCGTAATTTGTATTGTATTACATCATAAGTATACAGTTCTTGGTTTTTAATTTGATGAGATTTTCTTATTTTTTAGTGCCACGCTCTTCACAAATCTACAGATGCTGACGTCATCCTAAACACACTGTTCCGCAAACAAATCTGCCAAAATTTGGAATGCAAACTTATTTCTCTCTATCCAAAATACAGCTGTCAATTTTGCAAATTTGGGATGCAAAAGCCCAAAATGAAGAAAATAATTGAGGTTGGATTGGAAACTCTGACAACAATCAATGGAGGAATAAAAGTCATTTGTACCTTATTCAAAGATAACAAGGTCAGTTGGTTTTAATCACAAACGGGGCTACGTCAAATAGAGGCTAGTTAAGAGGATCAATTTTCAGATGCATAGGATGTTTATAAATATAGCTAAATATGCAGGAATCTTTATAATCTTTTTAATTAATTCTTTCATTTTTTAGAGTTTTAATTTGATGCTCTCTTCATTTCAGTGCAATGAGTTCCTTGCTGAACAGAGTTATTTCTTTGGGGCAATAAAAGCTTTCACAAAATGGGACACAGCCTGCTCTGCGATGGGATTCTGCAGTCAAAAGAAGATCTCCTTTTAAACAAATCTTTAACATAACTTTGTTAAGTATCAAGCTTTTTAAGTGTTTTATCTAATAAGTTGGATTTTTCTATAATCTAGATTTGGGATAGAATTTTTTGTGATCAACTTTTGAATAACTTTAAGATTCTCAATTCATTACAAATGCTTTGCTACTAATTCTACGTATGTGGGTTTTTTGTTTTACATCCTATTTTGGAGAAAAATATTCTACTCTGATCATTGAAAAATATGAGCATCGCTTTGTTTAAAATAAGACTGCAGTTTCTTGGCCTCTAAGGTCATGTCCTCAAGACTCCGTTCCTTGCATTTTCTCTGCCCGCTTGGTTCCGTTACGTCACCAAGTTCTTTATCGTGTTCTTCCAACTACGCAAAAAGAATAATTCAGTCAGAGATAGGTAATAATAAACTTGTGTCATGATTGTGTCATGATTTATTAAATATGAAAATGATGCATTCGCATATCGTTGCATACCTTTCTATAGATGTCGTCATTATGTTCAAAATCTCCTTTGACGCGTGGGAGGATGTGAACATGAACATGCTAAAATCAGAATTATCAAATATTGAATTGTCAGAAATGTCCTAGATATGCTCGAAATGATACATTTGGTAAATTTTGAAAAGTATAAAAACTGTCTGAAATAATTTCAGTTTTTTTAAATCAATTGAGAACTTACTGGTACGGTTTGACCTGCGTCTGGTCCATCCTGAAAATTAATAAATGAAAGAGCTTCAAAATAAAACTGATATAATCAATATCAATTAGATAAAACGAATGATTTGTTTTAGCAGAAGATTTTGTTGACTCCCGGAATAAGCCTCTATCTAAATTCAAATCAGCTATTTCCTATAAAGAAAGCTAAATTAGTTAAATTTATATTACGCTTAAAATGTTCTATGATTTTACTAAAAAATAACACTTCTGTAAAAAACTGACTTTTTAATGTACCTGGATAGCAATGGAAAGGGACGTTGCTTTGTATTCTTCTTTGATAACATTTGAAACTATTTGTGTGCAAATAAATAAATCAGATACTTCCTCCTTGGTCAAATCAGCAAATCGTTGTGTTACTCTTTTGGTTGATACCAAAACATCTTTGAAAAGTGTCAAGGAAAGTAATTATTTTAAAAGTGCTATTTAATAAAGGCTAAAAAATTATTTAGAAAGTATAAAGAAGTACCAAGAAAATACTATTTAGCAAGTTACATTTTTAATGTTGGTAGCTTTGTAAAAAGGGCCTAAGCATGGACTATGTTTATTCTCATTCGTAAATAGGTCTTTGTCATTTTAATAATCTACTAGACTTAAGGATACGACCAGGAACAACTGGTTTTATATTCACAAACGCACATGAGAGTTTACTCTTGAAGAAAATAACACTTTCATTTATGAAAATTTGTCCAAACTTGAAGCTGCGAGTTGATACAGCCGCCATTACAGTTTCTCAAAATGGCGCGCTAAGTACAGGAGCTTGGGTCTAGTTAAGATGAAGCCTGGTAACCAGTGTTCTATCGGTGGTAGAATCAACACAATTAATGGCTGAAAGGTTGAAGAATTGAGACTGATGTTCAATTTATCGGTGAAATTATATGTTATAATACTGCCTTATTGCATTCGCGGTAATAATTAAGTATTTCTGTATCTTCAAAGAAATCAGCAGCATTTTTTATTCGGCCAGAGCTGTTTGCAACTGCTTTGAATTGCGACTTTTGTACCTATCTTACAAGCCTAGGCGATAGCTAGAGTCCAAGTTGCCAGAGAGAACCAACATTGAAAATGTTTCGCTAAGGACGATGGCCCTTGCACAAACACCCACAGGACATATACCGATCTATGGAGGGAAGAGGAAGGAGATATACAAGTATGATGCACCATCTACACTTTATGGAATGAACTGGAGTGTTAGGCCCGATAAAAGGTTTCGATTGGCACTTGGAAGTTTTGTCGAGGAATACAGCAACAAAGTTCAAATTGTGCAACTTGATGAAGATAGTGGAGAGTTTTGTGTGCCCATGAGTTTTGACCACCCATATCCAACAACTAAAATAATTTGGATTCCAGATAATAAAGGAGTTTATCCAGATCTAGTTGCAACATCAGGAGATTATCTTAGAGTCTGGAGGGTTGGTTCCGAGGAAGTAAGATTAGAATCTTTATTGAACAATAACAAAAATTCAGATTATTGTGCCCCTTTGACATCATTTGATTGGAATGAAATTGACCCTAATCTACTCGGAACATCAAGCATTGATACAACATGCACCATATGGGGTCTAGAAACAGGACAACCAATTGGAAGAGTTCAAGGACATGTAAAAACACAGCTTATTGCTCATGATAAAGAGGTGTATGATATTGCATTCAGTCGTGCTTGCGGCGGTCGTGACTTGTTTGCATCAGTTGGAGCAGATGGGTCTGTACGGATGTTTGACTTGCGACATTTGGAACATTCAACAATAATCTATGAAGATCCACAACACACATCTTTGCTAAGATTATCATGGAATAAACAAGACCCTAATTACCTTGCAACTTTTGGATTAGATAGTTTGGAAGTGATTATTCTAGATATGAGAGTTCCTTGCACGCCTGTCGCCAGATTAAGCAATCATAGAGCAAGCATTAACGGAATTGCTTGGGCACCTCATTCATCATGTCACATTTGTACATCAGGAGATGATCAACAGGCATTGATATGGGATATACAACAAATGCCAAGTGCGATTGAAGATCCTATCTTGGCCTACACAGCAGAAGGGGAAATTAATCAAGTACAATGGGCATCAAATCAGCCAGAATGGATTGCAATTTGTTATGGCAACCACCTTGAGATTCTGAGAGTTTGATTGAAAGGGACAATGCAAAAAATGACATCTGGGAAGTCACATTTTATTGATAAGAAGAACTCACACATCTTACTTCTAAAAGTGAGAACTGTTTTCATTTGCCTGAAGATAAATTTAATTTCTTTGAAGAACATTCTTGGTCACAGAATGCGTTGACCAAATAAACATGGATGGTATGGTGCGATGTCATGTAACTCAATGATGACACAATGCAAATGAGACAGATTTGAATGGTCTTTCAATTTGCTTATCCCTTCTGTTCTCTTTGCAACAGATATCAATTAACTAAACCTGTATTTGTTTTGACCTCTAAGTTTTAAAGTTACCAGACAGCAGGCGATCTTCATGCAAATTTTAAAAGCAACCTTGCTTGATAGTGAGTAATGCTTAATGCATTTTAGCAAAAAGGCTGTTAAATGCTCAGACAAACACTGTTTTATCTTGAACTATTAGTTTACATTAGATGTAGATAACCCTTTATGATGATGTTCAAAAAATTTCCATTTTTCTTTTTTCTTCTTTGCTTTATGTATTGATAGGCTTTATGCAATGAAAAACATTTTCAAGATTCCACCCTGGTTGTTTTCTAAACAGAATGCAGATATCCAACTTTTTAATTTAACTTAAACATATTCTTTAATTCATCTGATAGCCCCCTTTACTATCTCACCCTTCCCCCACCCTAACAATCCCTGGTTGATGAGCACACAGGGCTGTTGC
Organism: Catostylus mosaicus; assembly: GCA_964019065.1. NCBI lineage: Eukaryota > Metazoa > Cnidaria > Scyphozoa > Rhizostomeae > Catostylidae > Catostylus > Catostylus mosaicus. The sequence goes on from OZ025202.1 coordinate 164,717, forward strand.
CAGATGTCCTGTTTCATGGGGGTGTCTACGATGAATTTGCCGAAAAAATGGGCCTAAAATCTATTATTTACCGAAAAGTTAGCTACAATGACCAAAAACATCCTTTTTTGAAACACAATGTTTTTTTCTTAGGGTGTCACCCCCCTTTCCCCTCCCCCCTCCCCACTGCAGCTACGGTCCTGCATGCACATGATCTTCTCGTTGCGGTTGTGAATTTGGTTGGACAATAATAACACGCTTCTAACTTCGACCACAAGGATAACTCATAAGCTATTTATACACATTTCCTAAACAGATAACCCCTGGAATTCGTGGTATGCAATCAGCAGGACAGCGTCGCTAAGCAATCATATTGTTTTTTAAGATACTCAAGAATGCTTTTTGTTTACGATGAAAAACTACACCATTTCAATTGAAAGTAATTTAGAATTCTCAAATTGCAGGTAACGCGAACTGTTTGAACAGTGCCATTAGGCATTGCAATGTAAACCTAATTATTTTTACGGTCGTCAGCCCTAGGGTATACAGCCCCACAACAAAAGCTCAGCAGCCTCTGTCCCTTGATAACGAACTTCACGGTGGCATCGAGAAAAATTGCAACAAGTCAAACAATTTCGGCTTTAGATTGCTGTATCCTTTGCAAGTTTTGTCATAGATTTGTCATTTGGATCTAATTTCATGGTTTTGGAAAGGGGAAATCCTAATGGAAGGGGGATGGTGTCCTGGTATAAGCATGTATCTTGGACACCTGAGGTGGAGACGATAGTGTGGGGGTAATAGCAAAGTTGTAAAAACATTCCGTCGAATTCTATTTGCAATATCTAGACGACAAAGTCACCTTCCATAGACTGCCATTAGAAATGATACCTTGATTTTAGCATTCTGATTAGAGAAAGCGATGAATAGATGCAAACGAATAGAAATAATCTGTTTTGTGTGATGATGTCTGTGGCATTTTGAAGATATTTAAAAACAGCAAAATTCATAAAAGACTCATAGAATGATTGAATTTTCACAAATTTCACAAATGATATTCTTTATCTTTTGTGTGAGACAGAATTCGAAGCTGTGTTGATTTCTTTTGCGGTGAGATATGCACCTTTCCAATTGAAATGCATTTGCAAAAGGATCTTTGTAGTAGAACATCATAAGCCAATTCTTTGCTGGCTTTTTGCCAATTTCCTGACCGCAGTCCAAGAATATCGGATTTTATGAGTTGAGGACATCTGCCTAATTACTTCTCGTTTAGTTTTATATTGGGATATAGATTCCAAAAGGCCCAGTGACTTTTATTTCAATCATCCCTACCCCAATCAATATAAATGCTGCTTCTTTTGTCGCTTGCACTACTTTCTATCTGTGCCCTCTATCGTTGGCTAGAGAGGTTAGAGCAAAATTTATCCCACTTTGGGTGCCAATACTAGCACTTTTGATAATTCTGAACTCTTTTGTCGCAATCTTGAAGCTGCCAACTTCAACAATCTTGGCCGCATTTATTATCTAGTCTGTGAAAATCGCGAGCTTGTATTGATAAATAGAAATTGTTTGGTTGCATTATCTTTCCCTGGTTACAGTTTCGTAAAAGTAGCCACATAAATTGGTTTGTGCAAGGGCTTTAGGCCAACTTGGCTCTGAAAGGCTTAAAGCCGATTCTCTTTTGAATGTTTTCTTTTTGACCTGTCCATCAAAGCTACAGGCGTTGACAATGACGGGGGAGAGGGAAGCTTATATATCAAGTTGATGCCAAAGTAATTGACATTTTGAAAACAATTGTCGTTTCATTTCATTTTAAGAAAATGATTAAAAGTAATAATTTTGAATTAAAGATATAGCAAATTAATACCATTCTGGGTGAAGTGTTTGTATTTTTGCTAAAAATTGACTGAATTTCTTAGACCTTGCCTTTGTAAATATCTTATCATGGACCAAAATATAACATCATGTTCACGTTCAATCGCAATTTAAAAAGATTTTTAGGATTTGCTAAGGTTGTTGAAAAGGTTTCTTAGCACTAAAACGGTATCTTAAGAGTGGATTGTTCACTATGTTGCAAAAAGTTTGGATTCCTGAAATGTCCCATAAGCATACCTTTCTTTCTCTTTTAAATCTAAGCTCGCAATTTTTAAAAAATTAACCTTTTAATGTCATTAATTTAAGTCTAATTCTTGAATTTTTTTCAGGCATTCTGAAAATTGAACCCTCAATTATATCAACAGCAACCCCCGGATAACAACACAATACTTATTTCACTTTATTCAGACTTGTGTACAATCGATGGCCTACTTTAATTTTCAACTTCGATCTTGCGATCTTCGGCAATTTATTATTAATCTTAAGCATGGCCCAGCGCATGATTAAAATGTGAACGACCATGTTACTGTTTAAAAGTGTAAAAAGCGATCAAGTTGAGAGCCCTGTCTTTTGAAGCTGCGCTGTTTGCTATCAACTGGCAGCGAAACTTGAAGAAGATTTCTCCCAAGTGAAAAAGGCGACGTTTTCAAACTGGACTTTTGACGATTTCATTGCATGTCAACGTCAAAGATGGGTTTAAAATTAATCGATATTCATTTGTGGATTTGCAGCCAGTTAAAGCCAGTTAAAATAGGATTTTCTTACGCAAGTCGAGGAGATTTTACCAACCCCAAGGTAAGCCATTGTTTTGGCTAGGATTCTTATCAGAGAGGTCGTGTTTTTTGACCAAATCGTTCGTTCATCTCTCCATTATTTTGACACCAGACAAATGGAAATTTAAATAAGTTCTAAGCAAGAGGCAGTGGACTATTTTTTGCAAATTTCCCCGCAGCTTTAGGAGCAGTTTTGCAGAAGCATCTGGCTTTCTTGAGGGAGAATCTTCGGGTTTCCTGTTCATCTTTTATTCGAAACTGCCCTGATTTCCCACTATGAACTGTGGGCAAAGAAGCAAAATTTAAAATTAAAGGCAAGGCCACACAATGATAAACAGTCTTCCTCAAAACAAGAGATTTTTGTAATAATATTTCTTAACAAATACATATGGTAATTACTTGTATTGTAATAATCATGATATTTTATTGAAAGTGCAAAGTTTCTGAGATGTGCGCATTTCAAAGAAATCTTTTGATTTGACGATTTTAGTCTAGGTCAATTAATCATAAACATGACAGATGTTCTGTTTGTTTTCAAAAACATCCAATTTGAGATAAAAGCTTTGACTGCAAAAGACAGTATCATTATTTTAGGCGTATTGTAAAACTTTGTGAATGTTTTTACCTTTTGAAAAATTGTTTTCAAATACAATTGCATTCAATTTCTAACGATTTGCACTTTCTGCTTTTGTGGCTGTAGCCAATTATAGTTATTATTGTTATCATGATAACATTTGTGATTACGATGATTTTGATTATGATCGAGATGATAAACATTATGAGGATGATAATGATGAAAATTATGATGATTATGATGACTATGATTGTGTGGTGATAACATGAACTTTTTTGATTGCCATGGAGGCTGAAAAACATTTTTATGGTAGCAGCTGGTGATGGGTCTGTGTTGAAAATCATGCCTGCCATCAAATTTATGCAAGAAGAAGAACACATTGTTGCCATGTTATTTACACTTATTACATAACATGTTTAAAACAGTGCATTGTTATTAATTGCATGTTAATTGCCTCCTGTCTTCTTACTTATTGCTTGATTTTTCATTCATTTTCAAGTTTATTCAAGCAAACTTTCTGGAAATTTCCGAGTCTTTTCTTGATCTTCAAATTATTTATCCATTCTATTTCATATTTTTATTCATTCAATTATTTCTTTGCAGTTCAAATTGATACCAAAGATCATTTTGGTTATAATCCGTAGCCTCTTTGCACTATACACAGTTGCTTTTGCTGTTGCATCTGGTTTAGAAAGCAAGAACAGCTTCCTTGAGCAAATGCCATTGTTTTCACAAGCATTAGGTGCCATTTATTTTTTTGTTAGTGCCATTTGCACTGAAGTTTCATTCTTCAGGAAAATCCGCAAATTCAGTACACACAGAGAAACTTTTTTCACAAGCAACAAAAGAAGATTGAATAAGAGTCCAACTCTGGAGACAATTTCTGATGCAGAGCAGCAAATGCCGTTTGCAAGTCAAGATGACATTCCCGAGAGATGGATTGAGACATCATGTCAACCAGTTTACAAGGAGACAACCCAAAAATATGAAACCAAGTTGATGAATCTGTTCTGGTATCATAAATTACAATGGATCCTTTACGACGTATCTATAAGCCTGAATTTCACTTTCACTTTATCTGCGCTTTATTTCAGGGACAAATTCATTTTCTCTAAATCAAAGGGCCAGGTCCTTTGTATCAACACTTACTTTATAACATCCATTTTGCTTTTTATTGACTTTCTAATGAATTCAATTCCCATAAGAATTATTCATACCATCTACCCTTTTGTTCTCAATTTAACATATTTCATCATTAGCATCATCTATACTAAAGCGTTTCATGGAAATGCTAAAGTGATGCCTGAGCTTTCTTGCTCAAAATCTGAATGTCTGAAGCAGACAGCAATCATTCTTGGAGCAGGATCATTTAGCATCCACATAATACTGTGCCTTTTGAAGTGTGCCCTGGATGTCGTAGCAAGGTACCCAAAAGGCAAAGATTCGCCTGCCTCTTCTCGCTCACAAAAGCCTGCATCAAGAAAGATTTCAAGAGCTAGCCGAAATTCAGATTCAACACAGATGACCTCATTGGATGGCTGTAAAACTTTTGCTTCGAAAGGGACATAATCATGGGATTGCAGAAAATACAGATTGCATGGGATTTTCACAATGGGTTTATGTACCATTCATCTCATGATGAATTATGATCTAACAAGTGTTAGCGTTGTAGGATGTATTGAACTAGTAGATGTGTTTATCCCTGACATTTATGTACATACCTAATGCATTCACATTAAGTTTTATCAAATTATTTCAATTAGCATGTGGCATAATTTTATGGGTGTACCACCAACCATTTGAGGGTGGGAAGATTGGCTCCAGGGTGCAAGTAAAACACTTGGCCTAAATCGAGCTTTACTTTTCACACCTTGAAACACTTAAAATCATATGATCCTTACATAACAGTATCTAGAAGGCTTGCATAGTTTGTGTTTTTAGAAATAAGGTGTATAAAACATGCAAAGTAAGAACAAGAACATTTGTAATGAACTCAGATAAACTCAAAATAGCTCAGTATCATTAGAAGGGGTCATTTGCGTGAAATCGGTATACTTTCTGTCCGTCATAGAGATAGACAAATGACTGTGACTTAACAAACTACTTATGGAAATATGAAAATGATATATGAGCCAGTGTGCAATGGGCATTTAAACCATATGCATTTGTTGAAATCTTGTCTTGAGTTCGGTTTAGTTTGAAGCTTATCTTAGCTGCTGTAGCATTGTTCAATTAGATCGCATTCGTATGTTAGAATCAGGGTAGAGGGTAGTAGAACTTTTATTAACTTGACCAAAGACAAGACTAATTCATCATTAATTAGATAGTTTCGGAAAGTTTCTTACATGAACGATAAAGGTTTATGGATGAAAATGCAAATGTGTCCCTTCCTGATGCTACCAGGTTCATGAGAATGAATCAGTAGCTCAGACTGAGAGCAGGCAATGAATAAAAATGTAGGTCGTTCTTTCAGTGACATCATAGTTTTGAAAGCAATTGGATGAAGTTTCTAAGGAGCACTGTATTAGTGCCTATGTTTATAGAAAATCAAGTTGTGGGCCTTGTGAAATTTGTTCAAATGATGCTCCAGGTAATCGTGAAAGGTTAATTCAAAGATCATGGAAACAACCCGAAAGATGTCCCAAATTTCTCCTTTTAAAACAGTGGTTTGTTTCAAACTTTGCTAAAATCGCAGCTGAGACAAGTCTAGCAAATTTTTTTGTTGGTTTGATGCGTATTTTACATCCATCGTCAACCATTTCGATTACTTCTTCCCATTTTGCATCGAGAGTTTGTTCCCTGCAGATGCGACACCGACGTTTTTTCAGCGGTCGGTCGACGAAGGAATATACATGCAAAACATCCATTTTGAGACAGAAAGAAAAACGCGTAGACATGTTAATCCAGGATTACCTGAGAACAACTGCTACATAAATTAAAAATAACTTCAATACTGTCTGTTTTGGTTCTTCACCTCCAACCGTTTTCATTGATTCAGCTGAAAGAAAAAACTTCAAACAATCTTGCGAACGGATTTCTTAATTAGGATGATGGAGTTTTAAAAAAAGTTTCGAGCCTGGTTGCAGTACCTTTATCTGAAAAGGTACTCACCCCACCAATAGAGATTTTAGCTAGTGAGAAAATATTAAGGCCATTTCCAGATTGTGTTAAAGTCATCAGTGAAGGGAATTTAGTAATTAAGAGGATGTAACACGGGTAGCAATGGATGACTTGTTGCTTAGCAATATCTTTTTAGGTGTGGGGATGTGTAAATTGTTGAACTGTCGCATAATTGTAATTATTTTAACAAAACATCCTTTGTAAATAGATTAATCCCGACAGAATTGGATCTTGTATCAATAAACACGATTTAACCGTATTTAATAAAGTGTATTCAAAAACTAATCGATCTCGCTTCTATGACGTAATCCCTGTCTCTATTTCATGCAGTTGATGGGGGGAGGGGTGCTTAACAGTGTCATGGTCAATCGACCAAAGTTTGGGTTTAAACAGCAGGAAAATAAAGAAGTAAGAAGAGACACATAGACATTAACCAGTTTTAGAGCTCAATGAAATTTGTTACACTTCGCTTTTGTTGAAATTTTGTTTTATATGTTTAAAACGAATTGTTGACAATATATTTAAAGAAACTTAAGATGTAGGTTTTCAAGCTGCCTTTTTAGCAAAATTGACAGCTAAAGTTGCTGAAGTTTAAGTAACAGTGAGCTGAGAGACTGGGTAAATTTGTTTATTTTTCCATAAAGGTGTATCTAGTCATGGCTTCCTCGGCACATTGCTTTAGTGTGGTGAAGAGTTAGTAAGATTTAGAGTTAGGAAGTAGGGTTGAGGTAATTTTGGCTTATTGGGGTTAATCGCAATTGAGGCGGTGACGAAAACCATATTCCCGGAATTGGCTTGTTTGTTTCACTTGCAAATGTAAACACCGTGTTTGAAAGTGCTACCAATTTAAGCTACGAACGAGTGTAGCACTCGCAAAAATACTGTTATATATAATCTTACTTGGAATGAGTTTTTACTCGCTAAGAGCTTCCTTTCTCCCAGGTTGCATGCTGCAATCTTCTTCTGCTGGCAACTTTACAGTGGCAAATCTTTTTGGTGAACAAAACGTGGCCTAGGATTCCTATTTCTTTAAGGAATACCCAAGCGTTGTAGAAAGGAAATCAATTTTCAGATGAACAAGTTGATAAGCTCTTAATTGGTAGAAGGTTAGAAGAAAAATGAGTCTGATATTAAATATTGTACATATCATAATAGAATTTATATTTACAAACAAACATAATTTTACATATTTCCAGCCAAGGTTTATAAAACCTTAGGGATAAATAGTCTAGGTCAATTTGACTTGCAGTTGAGCAAATAACTGATCTTAGGCAACGGTTTAGATAAAATGAAACCTTCAAATTTCTCAAGCAGCCTAATTTATGTAATAAGAAAGAGGTACTTCTCCTTGGCTGTATGTAGCTTTGTATATTTGTCATACATGACCAAAAGGTAATCGGGCGGATGGGATGGCTTGGCAAACAAGGGAAATGTCATAATGGACCTTCAAATATGATGCCATTTTAAAATTTAATGCATAATTATTCAGCTAAACTGTCGAGTAAAATTTTACTCTAGGGTCGTAATATTTTCTGCTACGGCTGGGCTTCTATCCAGATCTTTATCTGGACTCCTGAGACAAAGTCAATTCACCCTTGCCTAACCAAACCCACTGACTTAAACGTCAAGTCCACCAAAATCTTTACCAAATTACATTTACATTATGGTTTCAATTAATCTCATTTTCCAGGATAATTAAGAAAATAGATAACATAGGGGAATACAAGGTTTCAAAATTAACTGTTACAGGCTCGCAAAAATAAGCTTTATTTGTTATTTGTTACTGCGATGTTCTACTTAGGATTAAATTCATCTTTTTCATTTGTAAACTTTTCTTGACATCGATGGAGATTTTTTTTGATTTTGCGTTGGATGCAAAGCTTGCAGTTTTTGATTCTGTTGTTGTTGTGCTTGCTCAGGTTCAAGGATTTCTTTTACCCACAGTGCATTGTCGTATGGAGGGCATTTGCCACCAAGTTCCTTTGGTAAAATTTCTGAGTCAAACTCAGCATTGAATCTGCTCAAATCACCGTCATGTATAAAAATTCGACGTGCAATTTTCAATTTTATTTTCGTTAAAGGATCAACCATCTTCCAAAGCAACTTGAAATGCCATGGTGGATTCAGTAAATGTATGGCGCTCAACCGGAACGGAAAATTGCCCTGTAAAAGAGGTTGAAAAATTAGCTTTAGAAATAAACAAAGTCTCTTAAAATACAAGGAGAGTGTCATCCAATGCCTATCAAGAGAATCACATGATTTGTCACCTTGCTATTTTTATTCAACCACATTCTTGATGTTGTTAATCGAGAGGACTATGCTAGGACTATAGTCCTGTAAAGTCACCGAACGTTCCTGCAACCGACGTAATGGTTGTAAAGTAGTTTTCATATTACAATATTATTCTGAGTTTCCTCAACAAAGTGTCTCTATTTTTCACTAATTAGTATGTTACCTTCTATGTAAGTAAAGGCAACTAATAATCTCCCTTGTTAATATTGTTTTCACTTTCCAAGTATTTAAGGATCGAAAAGCGCCTGCTTAGTAATTCGTAATATTATTTAAGCCCCATGTCATAATCTTGCGTGTTTCCTAGACATTCTTGTAATTTTGGCGAATTATGGTAACTCTGCGGCACGCCTTTCTTTAATAATGAGTGGTTTTTGAAGCGCATGGGCAGATGGAATCAGCAGATTTCAGAAGCTTTTCTTTGAAAATATGGGTTTTTGCGGTTTAGTTGATACAGAACAGGTGAAATTTTGAGCTTCAAATCTTTGAATCTTTAATAAAAATTCTAAGGAGATTATTATGTTGGCTTTAGATAATCCCATTTGTATAACAATCTTCACATTTTAGGAATTCTATGAAAGCTTATTGGATCGCCATATATACATCTATGATACTACTGTCCTAAATGTTCACCTAAATTTCCACCGCTTTGTATTCGTTTTACTCTGAAGTAAACAGGCAGGGAAGGACAAAGGAAAAGAGAATTTCAATTACACCGCTGAAGGTGATTAAATTCGAAAAAACCAGGCAAACAATTAAGCAAGCAGGCAAACAAGTAAGCAAACATATTTACAAGTACAGCAAGCATGTTAACAAATAGCTGAGTAAGCTAACAGAAAGTTAAGCAAACAGTCAAACAATACTCAAACACATTAACAAGTGAAGTGAGCATGCTTGGAAACAATTAAGCAAAAAAGCAAGCAGAAGCAAACGAAAATAAGCAAAGAAATCAAGTTTGCAAGTAAGCATTGACGCAAATTAGTAAGCAGGCAAACAGGCATGCGCACAAAAACCAAGCAGACAATCAACCCCATTGGTAAGCATCTAATCAATTAAGCAAGCAAGCAAGCAATTAACTGTCCAATGATCAAGATAATCTTTATGACAATATTGTAGCAGAAAATTAGATATATTACTTCATAACATCCCGTGTCACAATGATTGATTGGCTTTAAAAGGCACTTACCTCGAATATTTCGATGACTTTTTCAATCATAGCTGCACCAAGGCTTTTTGTCTGAAGAACGCTGAGTTGGGTTAAATTGCAAATTACAACCACTCCATTGATTTGCGTTTCTTCGCTTTCAAACAGTTTCTCAAGAGTATACACAAATACTCTTAATAACTTCTCAAAATGAAATGGCAAGCTCATGTTCCATTTACTAAAATTAAATGTCATTATAACTCGCCCTTTCTTGTCTCTTTGAGGCAGAACTCCAACAATTCCTTGCTCCATTGTTCTTTTAACATTTTTGCGTGTCAAATTACGAAAAACTTCTGGTTTATTTTCCCTTACGTTGTAATACTTCTCAAGGAGTGCGTACGCAGCCTCGACGTCAAATTTGCGACTTCGTAAAAACTTCAACAAGAAAGCGTCACTATGCTCATCAAAATTATTCTCCTCCTGATGTATGTCAATTTGCTGTCGTAAACCTCTTATGCAAGCTGCTTTTATTTCTGGGGTTTCACCCAGATCATAATATGCCTTTTGCATTGTTTGTGCTGGTATGTAGCCATGTCCACCCAGAATAGGCCCGTTCGGTTCCACACTTCCTTCCATCTCAAGGATTCCGTTTACAGATTTGCTTGTCTCACCTGTGATGTTAGGTGGCGGTTTTACTTGGGACTTGAGGTCCGAATATGATGAATCGTTGCTATGGATTGGAGGCATGTCTTCTTTACTTGGTAAATTTTGCAGGTTTTGCTGGATCGTCGGAACATTGTGCTGATAATATGGAACGCTGGTTGGGGTTCCTTCCATCTGATCTGGAAAGAATGGCCTTCCATCTGAGCTGAAACTTGCAGGGGAGATATTTTGAGATATTGGAGAGTACTCGGCAGGTGAAAGAATTTGAGAGTAAGGATCAATGTCATTTGGGGAATAATCTTGATATCTGCCATGTTGAAAATCCTGCATTGTTTGTAAATCGTTGTCATGATAACCACTTAACTGTTGCTGTTCGTTAGATGAGTTAAAATGGTAGGCCATCTGATTTATGTTTTGTTGGTAGTTGTCATAAACTGGGACCTGGTCTCCTTGCATTTTGAGGCAATCGTTCATATCTTGGTCATACTCAAAATGAGGAACATTTCCCAATTGATTCATGTCGTAAGGATGGTCTTGATAGCTTTGTTGATGGTCGTTCATTGTTGCTATGTTTTGTTCGTGTAAACTAACAAGATCTTTTTTTTATTTCGTGGCTAGATAGGTAAATATGTAACTGTAAAAAATGTCGAATAAATAAAGCCTGGCTTAGTATCTGCTACGTTGGAGCTGTTGAGAATCTGATGCTGGAGGCCTCTTTCTTCAATTTCTAAACTTTATGCGTTCTTAAATACTTAAGTGACGAACTTGCAGTTTAAATTCCTTTAGCACAGATGATTTTGTAGAAAGATATCGTCAATGTAGCTTTCACAAACGTTTATTGTTGATTTTCAGCAATCTTGGTTACACTCGAAGGAGTTATATTGATGAAGAGACTTGACGATGCTGATTTTTCTCTACTACTTCAATGTTGATTTATTTTGCAAAGTTGTTTATCTTTTGAATGAAATGATTTTCGGATGTTCGTTGCTACGTTGCAAAGACGGACTTTAGTCAATTTCTTTCGAACAAGTTAGAAATTACGAAAAACTCTTTAACAGCAGGGTTGAATTCAAGTTCACTCACTCTTGTCAGAACTGATTTCTCCCTGCAGTGTAAAGCTTTGAAATGACAGATGGTAGTTTTCTTCAGGCCTTCAGTGCCACCGCTCTGCAACAAAAATGAAGGACTGATTTGAATGCATTGCAGTTGAATATAGAATGCACGACAAAAATCATTATATGTTCATTTCATTAGAAATTTGAAAAGAACTGTAAACAAAACTGTGCTAAAGTCAATATTGAAGCATTTGGTTGGATTTGATTGGCTTTTAAATGAGTTTTAGCTCTTCTTTTTGTTTATGATTTAATTAACTTCGGCTTCTTTACAAGTAAAGAGAGATTCTCCTTATTGGACATTGCAGCTGCCTTCCTTAAAACATTTTTCGCAATTGTTTATTTCCTGGCATGAAGTCTATTTGATAACTGAAGATTTCCTTTAATATCCAAGAATTTCACGAGCAGCTTAAAAATGCTAGTTATTAAATGTTTTATTTTGAATTCTGAGCAATCATGCAGAACAAAAAGGACAGAACGCTCATTGAATCTCTTTTTTTAGGCCCAAACTCAAAGCATCATCTTGTTTCTATTTCTATCCTAATATAATTTTTACTTTGTTCTTGAGCTCTTAAATGCGTCAACCAATTTCTGGAAACAAGCATAAACATTATCATTCATTTCATTTCATTTAGCCCATGGCTTATATTTAACTTCAAAGTAAAACCAGATTAATTTAACTCATAATTTTAATAAAGTTCACCATGCCAGTTAAATGCAAATCCATAGCTAAAAATCTATATAGTTACAAGAAAATAGCATTCCTAAATTTTAGAATGTAAAAGTCCAAATTTTAGAATATAATATTAAAGTCGAATATTTTTTGACTATCAATGTGAACACTTTCAAAAGGAAATGATTTGAACCATATTATTGTTTTTTCACTTCGTCTTAGTTAACGAACGATTTAATGTTCGATGTTATTATATTTTTCTTTGTTTCTCTAAAAATTTATGTTTTCAGCAGGTAAAGACGAAGTTATTCACTTCGAAAAAGAATAAAAATTTTCTAGGTTGGTAAAACTTAAGAAAATTTATAGTATTATCCATTTTTACAAATTCAATTATGAATTAATTTATCAAAAACTGTGTGTCATAAATTTAATAGAATTTTTGCAAAGAAATGCAGCATACGACTGCATTTAAATGATTTTACATCATACGGATTTACTTATCAACATGTTAACCTTGCTTTTTAACCTAAGTGTGTTTTAAACCCAAATCAAGACATTTAGAAATATTGCCCATAATTCGTAAATGTGGCAAGAAAGTAGTTGTGGAATTCTTTCTGGAAACAGTTCGTTGGATAGTGGTACAATTGCGATGTTAAAAATGAAGCAAAAATATATCTTTGTAGACTAAAAACCAATTTTTTTACGAAATCTACCGATCAAATAATTCCAAAGTTCTTCAGCCAAACATCCTGCTGAATAAAAAATAATTTAATTTTTTCTGCTAAGTTACCAGTTTTAGCTTAGATAAGGAACTTTTTTGCAAAATTTTGAATGAAAATAATGAAATATTTGCGCTGTCGTTAGATCTGTTTTGCAACGTTCCTTACAAGTCGTTTTTGAATTTATTGAAGCTCATTAAAACATAAACGAATTATTGTTCACTGTTTACAAGATCCAACTTTAGATGGCATAATCTCGTTTAGTAGTAAGCCCTCATCAAAAAAGATTCCTTGAGTCAGAGCTCTATAACTCAACATTTTACTTCTACGATTTGAATGAAGTAGGAATTTATGAATTTTTACAACGTTTGTTGTTACTCACTTCATAATCTTCTTCGTCGATTAAAACTCAACTTCCTGCTTGAGTCTTGCAATAAATGATTTCTTGAGCATTGCAAATTTTCAAATTTTCTATTATTATTAAGACTAATCTAACATGAATCCTACAACGTCCCTACATCACATATGAATAAGCTATTTTTACCACGACCTATCTATAGGTTGCCCGATATTCATTCACGTCGTACACTGTCAGCCCACATACAAACTTTTTTCTTGCGTATCTACAATTCAGGGGGGTGCCTGCAGACCCTTTCTTGATGTTTCGTTTCATTTTTGGTAACCTTAATTAGCAAAGTATGCTCTTATTAGCACAATAATCCATCATTAGATCTTGATATTTAGTTTCTATTAGATATTTATGATTTTGAATTCGATTTTAAATTTCATTTTCTTCAAGCTCTGACTTAAAAGGTTATTCGGAGAGTATATGATGTGTGGTTCATAATTTTAAGTAAGTTTAATTCTCCTTTCTTCGAAATCGTTTTGTTATTAAAACGTTTTAACGCTGTGAACGAAAATCCAAATATTTCAATTTCAAACTGCTATGTACCTGGACGTGATGATGTAATTCATGTCGCTTTCTTCCCCACACTTGCCACCAATGCATTCATAGAACTGACCATGGAAATATTGCTAGAAGATGCAAGCATCGAGGTTTAATAGCTGTATTTTTAAATACAAAGGATTTTTAATAGCTGTATTTTTAAATACAAAGGAACCTGAAGTTGAACAGTGAAAAAGCAAGTTAAAGATTTAAATCGAAGTGAAAAATATAAGATTTTTATTTATTTGAATTTGCCAAACTAAAAAAATGGTGTCTTCTTGTATAGAAAATTTGATTTTTATACTTCTTTCTGCATATCTGTGTAGCAATATGTCTGTGGCTGTAAGTATATCTGTTTCCATGCTCGTTTTTAAATCCATCCGACCATACCCCCTGATCATCAGCAGAATTCATCATCAAATAAGTAGGCCAAAACAGCTGCCATAATCGTCATGGTAACAGCAGGCCACATGGTTTGCACAAGGCTCTTTAATTGCAAAAGCGTGATACGTTGAACAATAAAATTCGGAAGAAATACTTTTGTCTAATTTCTTAAATTCAATCCTACTTTTTGTTCTGCTTTTTCTGCAGGTGGATTTAATAGCGAATGAAATTTTCTTGGCACCATAACATAATTTCTTATTGCAATTATTAAATGTTTTCACTCACACCCAACTGGAACTTGAATAGCTTCGTTCTTCATCAGCTCTCAAAGGCCTGAAAGAAAATTTTTTTAATGAAATGGCACCTGTTTTATTCCTTCTTTGTTTTTCAAGTGCATCTCTCTTCTTGATTACATATTCTTTTGTAGTTTATCATAACATCTGACCTAAATCTGCCATCCTCATCATATTTGAAAATCAAGACAATTCAATACATTCTTCTGATAAAGAGTCCTGAGCTTCACATATGGTTTTTATATTTCAGGGTTGATCTCGTTTTAACTATTTGTTTTTATTTGACTTTTTAATGAATAAAGGTAAAATCATTTTTCCTCAATTTTGTACAGCGATTGCAATTTCAAATTTAATCACTTGATATAATTTGTATGTTATGCATAAGAATATTTAATCCATTTCCATCAAAATCAACTAAATGACATTTTGTTCATACATTTTCAACGTTTACTTTAAATATTTTTGCATTTTAATTTGCTTTTGGTTCTTTTCAGTCGAATTTATTCGTTAACTCAGCTTATTCAGTCTCATAACCTCGTAATAAATCATCATACACTGCTTGACATTCAATTCTGTTGTATTGCTTAAAAAGTTCCACCAAATATGTAATTTAACTTCACTGCTGTAGCACCAGCTTCAATAGAATCTGATGTGAAAACCTCTGAATTCATGACACCCATTCCTTCTTATTGAAAACAGTTTGCTTACTCATTTACCAGTGGCAGGTTTAAAGCATTTTGTTTGCAAAGCTCAAACATCTGCTATTGCAGACAAATGAGAACGAATCTAAGTCTTTTATTACAGCAGATCAAAACATCATGTCGTCAACTGTCTTCTTGAATTCTATGGAGTTACACCTACCTGCATAGAAATAATTCTATATGCCCGAGGACTTTGTTTGAATACAAATTAGTGAAGAGAATTTATCCCGCTTTTATGGACTACGCCCTTGAGCAAGCTGCTGGCACGCAATATGCTTTCCCACCTTCAAAAGACAATACATGGTCGCTATTAAGGAAACTGTTTATGGCTAGCTTCTATCTAGCAAAGCAAACAATAGTTGGCGTTTAAAATAGCATTTGGTTGGTTTTCAAATTATCTTACTTTCTACGCAAACATTCTTCAGAATTTGGTTCAATTAACCCACGCACCAGTAAAACTAGAGAGAAAGCAAACAGATGTTTAGAGAAATTCTCCATCTGCACGATTTCAACATTTCTACCTCGCTATTTTCATGTGTTATGCACGTGAAAACGGCAAGTTTGTACAGATGACGGCAGAAAAGAACAAAAATCTTGATCCCTACTGAGATAATCAGCTTATCTTTCTATGAAGAGGATTCTTCTTACAAAAAGATTTCTTGCAACTCTTAAAATAGAATTTCGACTAAGAAAATCCTCATGTTCATCAGGTGATGGATCCGTTCAAAGCCTAAGGCGTTTAAAATTTGATATGAGATTAAGTTATGTTGCAACACTTGCCATCTCAACTAAATTCCTTTACAATTTTTAAAGGTGGGAACCATGAATTTGATAAATTCCAGTCGGAAAATATATGAGCTAAAACTGACGGTGAAAAAAGTTATGAAAGCAGTTTTTCTTTGTTTGAAACTGTTCCATGGCTTAGAGAATTTGGCAATAGCCTTGGAAACAATATTTTTAAAGAAAATCAAATCTAAAGGCAAGCATTTATTTTTAATGGTTGACAGAACATGACTTTTAGCTGCTGATCAGTGCTTTTAGCAGCTGCGGAGAAGGAGCTGGCCTCGTTTTAGGTTCTATACGTGGCCTACTTTGTAAAGTAGAGGAAGAAAGTTGGCCATTTTAAATTTTGATTTAAGGTGAAAGAATTCCCGAAGAATTGAGTCACTTGTTCAAAATGCATTACTTAAAAAGAGACAAGAAAGACGAAGAGTCAGGTAATATATATTTCTAGCTAGTTTGATTGCTTATTTTCACTTTCAGACTTAATGTTGTTGTGAAAAATCGATGCAAAAAATAACAATTTATTTTTAGAAGGTACATAGATTTTCTAATGATGCATGGCAACTGAGGAAGGCCAATGATAAAACATTTATCTGCGTAGGGTTTGTTTGTCGTTTTGGTTTGGAATCGTAAATGCTGTAGCCATCAAATGTGGAAAAATTAGAAGTGTTGTGTCATTCTCGTCATCATCATCATCATGCTTATCGATCAACCCTTCGATTTCTTTAATTTAATTCATTTACTAATTTTGTTTTTCAGGTGCTGGGTCGAACCCTTTCCTTGGCCTAGACAAAAGCACTGTGCTCCAAGAGGTACCTTTAGAATTTAATATATAAAATGGCATTACACACTGTGTGTGTAATTGGCATACATAAATATAAATATATGAACATACATAAAGACGTTAACATGAAAATAACTGTTTTACCTGAAAAACCCAAGATCAGAACATGAGCAGTGGAGTGGAAGCCATCAAATCGAGGTGGATGAAATTGGCTGCTCTGTACCAAATACCTCACAGCAGTGTTTGAATCAAGCACTATAGATTTGTCTCAGTTGCAGGAAATGGAGAAGGCTTGCACGGAATGACAGCCAAAGCTAGAATCTCTCTGGCACCAATCAACAAAGCAATTATTGGTTGCATTATTAACGCAAAGTTCTTTTCTTTCTATTAATTTCATGATCTTAGCATTCTTTAAATTCTTGTATTTTAGAAATTTCATCTTTTTTACCATGAAATGTGTTTCTTAAATCCTTGAATGTGTTTTTTTATCAGTCAAGAACATTTAATGACACACCAATCAACACAAGGAAATGTGTGCATATTTTGACAAAGATTCTCTACTTGTTGAATCATGTAAGTTTATTCAATTTTATTTAATATAATTTCCATCTCATAAAAACATAACACGGTAAAAACCTGTGAACGAGATAATATGATGATTTGTTCAAAAGATAACAAACCTTTGAATAAGAAATTAGAAAATCAATGTCAGAATTTTTCATTTTCAGGGAAGCCATTTTGGAACAACTGAAGCAACAGAAGCATTTTTTGCAATGACGAAACTTTTTCAATCTAGAGATGTTGGTATTCTTTAATTTTTAAAAGTTTTAATTTGACCAAATAGATTTTGATAGAATTCAGTTTTAACAGCTTTTTAAGTATCTTGACTTGCCTTTCCTTAGAAGATTAGAATAACAGCCTGGTCCCCATTTACAAGATTTTCTTCCTGCTTGCCAAATTAATTTTAACAACAGGTTCTCAATTACATCTTGTAAAATCATCAAAATATTCAAATTATTCTTTGCACACATTCATTTTAAAGCTGAACTTGACAATGAATTATTAACTATAAGCTGCCATATCAGAAGTGAATTCAATGCCTTTTTCACAATTTAAGCATTGATAGAAATTTAATTTTTTTCCCCAGCACACATTGAGAAGAATGTGCTACTTGGCCATCAAAGAACTTGCAAATGTTGCAGAAGATGTCATCATTGTAACCAGCAGGTAATAATGAATTTATGATATATTAATCAATATGTGATATGAAACAAAACAAAGTACTTTGATGATTGTTACTTGGTTACAACTTATAAAACAAAACCCATTGTTACAGCTCAGGGTTTGCTCCTCCACAATTCATGATAATACAGTGTGTATATAATGTTCATGTATGTGCTAGAAGTCATTGCAACATCTGTTTTGGTATTCTATCGTCCTTCTTTTCCACTGTTATAAATTTTTCTGCTTTCTTTTAGCTTGACAAAAGACATGACTGGAAAGGTTTGTCTTTTTCTCATGATGAGTATGCCTTTATGAAAAACATTGTGATATGATAAGACAATTTTTGAAGGGTTGGCCATCCATCTATTCTACTCTTGTCATTTTCCTACTTGTAACTTCCATCAATTTTATCAAATCAACAAAAAATTTACAATAAAGCTTGTTGATTTTGCATTATTTTTATGCTAATTAATTGATCTCATTTTAACTATTCTTCTCGATCCTTTACCTTCAAATCAAATTTTTTTAATTTCAGGAGGATGTTTTCAGAGCCAGCGCTATTCGTGCTTTGTGCAGAATTACTGATGTACGCAACTTTCTTTATTCCAATTCTGTTAAGCTTCCTAACAAATTTTTTGTTAAAACGGATTCCTAGCAAAAAATTTATAGTATAATCTTTGTAACTGGCCAAATTTGTGTGAGATAACTAAGTGAGATACAAAATTAAACAATTACTGTTTACTATGAATAAGTAACATGGATTAACTTGAATATCTTTCTTGCAGAATACAATGTTGGCTGGAATCGAAAGATATTTGAAGCAAGCAATTGTTGACAAAAACCCATCTGTATCAAGTGCTGCACTTGTCTCATCATTGGTATGTTAAATTTGTTCATCAATGCTCGCATGATTATGCTGACAAGAAAATTGAACTTCTTAATCTTAATGTGGATCAGAGATGTATCGCAGTTACTTAAAATGAATAGGCTGCCAGATCTTCCCTTTCCTCTCTTTTCCAACATTGCATTTCTTGATTAGTTGTGGTGTGGTTCAGAGCTAGCTTAAGCAGAATGATAAGTTAAAGATAGTATTTGAGTTGTGAAGAAGCTGAGTACTTGAATGGCAAATTTATCATCGTTAACATGAGAAACTGATAACTCGAAATGGCAAACAAAGTTGCTGAAGACTGACTTTTTACGTTTCAGCATCTGTTGAAGCCAAATTTTGATGTTGTGAAAAGATGGGTGAATGAAGCTCAAGAGGCTGTCTCAAGTGACAATATCATGGTTCAGGTGATTAAATTTTTTCTTTTCATTCAGGCCATTTGTTGACTAAATTATGTAGAAATCAATCATTTATCTTTTGAGCATCTTCATCATTTTTTCTTCAGAGATTTAGAAATAAATCAAAATGACTTAACGTTTCTTTTAGACATTTATTTAGTTGTTTTTAACATCACTTTTCTTTAACATTGATTTAGTAGTCTTTAATACCATGCATTCTTTCTTGTTTCATGATCTTAATTTCTTCGTTTGATAATCTCAATTTAGTATCATGGACTCGGCTTATTGTATCACGTGAAACAACACGATCGTCTCGCTGTATCAAAGCTGATCGCAAAGCAATCAAGGCAATCACTCAAATCACCATATGCATACTGCTTATTGGTAAGTTTTTTTTAACGTAAGAATTCTATGAAAAAACCACTTGGAATAGAATTGCACATCAAATTATCCACAGATCGCTTGAGGCAACAATTCTAATCGTATGGATGCAAGATGGTATTCCCATGATAGAATTAAGGATAATGAAACGCAATATTGACAATATATTTGATGGCAATCTCAAACTAAACATGTTTGAAACTCCAAAACGTCGTAAATCTGGGATTGGTCAATATAATAATTTTTTTTTCAAACTTCATTTCATTTAATATTATTTATTAACAAATACAAATCTCTCTATAAGGTAATCTGTACTTGGCTGGCTAAAGATACGTTATATACTCTTTACAATATATAAAAAAAAAAGAGAATAAAAAAAATATCAGTAGGAAAGAAGATAATAATAATAATAATAATGATAATAATAATAATAATAATAATAATAATAATAAATCGAATATTTATACAGGATAATCTATCAGTGCAGAAATGCACTGTTATCACTAGAGTCCTGTTCATAAAGTCAAAAGAAAAATAAAATCTTGCAGTAAAATCATTAAAATATAGTTTATGCCTATTTACAATGCTCTTCTAACGCTTTTCTAGTAACAGTTCTATATTTTATGCTCCTTATACTATTTTATACTTCGGGGGGTAGTGAATTAAATGCCTCAGCAGAAAGAAAATAAAAACCCTTGCGCCCAGTCTCAAGCTTCACTTTCGGCAACTTCACTGAATTCAGATTGTTTTCTGTATTTTCTTTTTTCTTCTTCGTCGTTAATCTTCTTCGTTTCGTGTAATATTTTCATTTTGATAAATTTATTTAGATTCGCATTGCTGCTAAGTTTCTTGATGATGATCCCGATAGGTGAGTTGTTATTCGATTCAAACCACATTTAAAATCGTTTCAGGCATAAATGGCTGCTTTTTTCGTAACTTACATTATCGAAAACCAGCAGGAGAAAGGAGTGACGCTATTGGCTTGCTTGTGCTTCGCAAACTTAAGATGTGTTTTCGCGTAGGAGATTATAAAACTATGGATCAATGCGAAAAGGTTTGGACCAAAATCAATCAATATGGTTGGCTACTTGTTTCAACCAATCAGCGCCCAAATAACCTTCGTTTGGATTACGAATGTTAGCCCCTTTTTATACACGAATGGATTTTACGATCAATGATTTGTTCAATGGCGAATCAACAATTTATTATACAAATATTGTCTTCATAATCTGGTTTGAAATGTTTTGGCATTTTATCATATCCCTTTCTGCAAATTGATCACCTCTTAATTTTGGCATTTCTATCTTCACTAAGCTATGGTAATCTTAGAAATTCTAGTATGTTGTGTTTATTTCGCTTTTTTAAAACCATTTCATTTGAAAGTTTTGATTTTTATTTGCAGCCCGGAGAACGCAAGACTTTATGACTTTTTAGAAAGTTGCCTTCGACACAAAAGTGAAGTAAGAAATTCATTGATAATTTTTTTGATTTATATGTTTTATTTCATATTCCAATTGATGTTAATATTTCATTTTATACAACAGATTTTGCTGTAGGACGCCATGTTCATTTTTGATTAATTTCTTCACAAATGCTTCCCTACCAAAAACAACACCTTTTTCAATTCATTTTGCCATATTTTGAATTCAATTGATTTTTAAGACATTAATGCTTAGAAAGTATCTTCTTGAGTTGATTTTTTCATGTTTTTTGCAGATGGTTGTTTACGAAGCTGCTAGGTCATTGGTAAATCTCAAAAACATGAAATCGAAAGATTTGTGCTCCGCTGTTTCGGGTATGTTTTGTTTCCTCTCTAATCCTTTTAACATCAACTATTTAACTTTATTTATTTATATATTTTGACAATATGACTTAAATAATTTCGATTCATGGCTTTTGTTAGATGATTTCTCTGCTATCCATGGCCTTCACCCTGATTTCTACTCGTTCAAGAGCGCCCTATATTTTTTAATCGCCTACTCTATTTGCCATCCGCTTATTTGATTATCTTAAAAGCTGAACTAATATTGAAATAAGAAAAAATCACGCAATTTATCTGGTCTCATAATTTCAATCATATCTTCATATTTTTCAGTTCTTCAATTATTTCTGAGTTCACCTCGGCCAACTCTGAGATTTGCTGCTGTACGCACATTGAACAAAGTAGCCATTATGCAACCAACCTCGGTTACAACATGCAACCTCGACCTGGAGAACCTGATCACTGATGTAAATCGTAGCATTGCTACTTTAGCCATCACAACTCTTCTTAAGGTATTGATTTTACGATTTTGATAAAGTTATTGACCTAAAGTATTCAAGGATTGGGTTGGGAGCGTGAATGCCTGAATACCGACACTTCTATTGTACCTAAATACAGCAAATATGCTGCCAGCGAATGCTTCTACTTTATCACGGGCTGCAAAATTATGATGGAAGAAATAGAATAACATTTCTATGATCATATTTAATTCGATGTTTTTAAATTTGGTTTTTAGGTCTGGCTGAATGCTTCATATCCTAATCAGTTTACTTTATGGCCCACCATATTTTTCCTTGCAGAATTAAGAATTATTTTGTGTTTTATCAACAACTTTGGACTTATACACATTTGAAACTTTAAAATTATAACTTTGGTTGATTTGTCTTTTAGACTGGAAATGAAGGAAGTGTTGATCGCCTCATGAAACAAATTTCATCTTTTATGTCAGAAATTTCAGATGAATTCAAAATTGTTGTTGTTGATGCTGTCAAGTAAGTATTTCAATCTCCCAATCAGGTCTATTTAAGTTACGTAAATGAGCACGATCTTACGTCAATGGCCTTACCATACGCTGTTGTTTTTCTGTATTATTTTTCCAATAATGGAAAATCTCAGTCTCCTGGTGGCAACTCAACATTCGTTTATGATTAATGTTGCAACTGAGCGCATTCCTGCCTCAGTAGATTAGGCACCTGCTCTGACAATTGTACTGCCTAGAAATATACTTTAAAAGCAATGGGAACAGAAAGAACGTCATCCAGGCCATCCGTGTTGAAGAGAAAGCTTGTGATGATTTTGTTGCACACCCGCAACCTTTTATTTTCAAGCTCAAGTTTTCATTTTCAAATCCCAAACATCAAACCCATCAAACAACAAACACAAAATAACATTAAAAACTACAAACTAATGAATAACTTACCAAAAAGAGAGCTAAAATAATTTAAAAGGAATTTGTAAGCAAGGAACTTTTCAACGAGGATGCAACTCTCTCAATAGACATTCTAATCGAAGAGACAGTATCCCCTTTGCCAAATGCTTATTATTTTACAGTAGTTATGACGTATTTAGTTCATTTGAAAATTGTAGAAATGCTCAACTATGTTTAAAACATGATATTTTGCAAAGAATACATTAGATTTGTGTTTGCAACGAATAATAGAAACAGAAGGATTGTAAATATGAAGCATGAAATTGCTTGATCTGGTCTCATTGACCATTAAATCTAATAGTTGTAAATTAATCAGTTTCTCCATGGTTGGTAAATTATTTTTTCTTGAATTTACAGATCACTGTGTTTGAAGTTTCCAAGAAAAAACATGGTTATGTTGACATTCTTGTCATCAATGCTTAGAGACGAAGTAAGATATTTTTCACTGGTTTGACATATTTGAGAATGAACTTGTGATGGTTTGTGCATAGCTGAGGTGGTAACATGAAAGTGCGTCGGATAAATTCGGAATTAATACAATTATATTAAATACTTTTAATCGGATTCCTATATTAGTTAATTTCCAACTTTTTATTCACTCAAGGGTGGATTCGAATACAAGAAAGGAATAGTGCAAGCAATAATAAGCATCATTGAAGAGAACCAAGAAGCAAAAGAAACTGGTTTGGCGCATTTGTGTGAATTCATCGAAGATTGTGAACACGTTTCATTGGCAACAAGAATTCTTCATTTGCTTGGATGCGAAGGACCAAAAACTCAGAATCCATCGAAATTTATTCGGTACATTTATAATAGAGTTATTCTTGAGAATGCTGAAGTGAGAGGAGGTTCGTTGAATAAACATCGTTTCATGTTTTGCCATTGTGATTACTTTCAGCGGTTACGTTTGAGTTAGGTTTTAATAATTTTACAGCTAGTTCCCTGAGGAAAATCAAAATGCAATGGATGCTATGCTGCATAAAGGAGGGGTGCTTGCATAATCTTATAAATTGTATAAGATTGATGAAGCTCGTTTAAGAATGTCACAATATTCATATGAAATCTTTAGATATGTAATACCTCGCATCAAATACCATTTGCCGCCTTTTAACAAGGCTCCCTGTATCATTGTTGTCATCGTCATCATCATCATCATCATCATCATCGTCATCGTCATCGTCATTATTATTGCCTTCGTCAATTGGTGGATAATTTATCAGATATCACATTAATAATTTCACATAATTTTCTTAACATTTTACAGCTGCAGTAAGTGCACTTGCAAAATTTGGTGCTCATTGCGATTCGTTGCTACCAAGTATTCTTGTCCTGCTATCAAGGTAATCAATTAATCAATGATTGTTTGACATGCTTAAAGTTCATTTATCAATCGATTCATTTGATTTGTCTGATTGCATGCTTTTTGAATCAAGTTGTTGCCTCAATTACTGATGCAACTAGTTTGTTAACAATCTTTTAATGGATTGGTTGATCTTTTGGTTTTCATTGAGCGAAGTGATTTATTGATTAACAGACTGTTGATTGATTTCTCATTGAAGGGTTGGTTTTTTGGGTTCTTGATCTATTTCTCCAATTTTTCCATCTTTTGAATGCTGTGCCATTTAGCTCCTGATTCCGGAACATCAAGTTGCACGTAGTAAAATAACTCTTAATGAAGGAACAACGTCCTCATTTTCCTTCCTTTTGTTTTTTGAATTTTACACTTGTTAGTATCAATTGATCGACCAGTTTGTTTTGATTTCATTGATTAGTTAATTAATTCATTGTTTGATTGACTGATTATATCCAATTTCACCAGATGCATGATGGATACTGATGATGAAGTTAGAGACCGAGCAACATTTTTTTATCATGTTCTCAACGAAAAAGACAAATCACTTTCATCTGCCTATATCCTCAATAGTACGTTCATGTTTCAATTTTTAGTATCAGGATTATTTTCTTTTCAATTTTCCTTTTTTTTTATATTCTGCTTGTTTATTTGACATTTCAAGTTATTTTTTTACAATTTGCATGGCAGATACATTCCTTTTTCCGCAATATCTATTTCCTTTTTCTGTATCTGCATTTATTTTCGCTATCTATTTTTCTTTCATTTCTTTCATATTCTCTCTTCGTTTCCATCCTTTCGTTTTAACATTTTATTATACTTGAACATGTTTAATTTGATATCCTAACAGCTTCCTTTATCATCTTTTTTCAGCTCTAAATGTTTCAGTCGTTGGACTTGAGCGAGCTTTAGCTGCTTATTTGGGAAATGTTTCACAAAATGCATTCGATATGAAGACAGTTCCAATCTCAACAGCTCCAATTCATGAACAGAAACCAACCACAAAAGGTAAATCACTTCTCACTCTTGCATACAAAACAACTGTTAATATAACTTTGAGATATGCTGTGAATAATTTTAAAAACTTCATGTCATAGAAGCCTGTTTATCTGTTTATCTCAGCAATGTCAGCAATCTCATTTCAAAACAACAGCTCTATTTAGTTTTGAACTCCTCGTCTATCTTCGCAGCATGTAATCTTATAACTTCAATTCTTATTTCAGTCAATGAAGCCGCCCCTGCGAAGGCAGCTCCTGTCGCAACTAGCCAAGATGTCTATGCTGGTAAAAGATTGTTTATGAATTCCTTTATGATTCGTGGTTTAAATTCTTTCTTGTTTGATTCAACAATCTGTTTTATGATTCTTATGTGATTTTCACCCATATAATGATGACTAGATGCTGATTGACACTATACCAATAGACAAGTAAATGTTGATAAATATATATTTATAATGAAGATTGCTGCTAACCAGTCTGCTAAAAATAGTGCTCGATGCCGTAAAAGCAGAGCTATAATAAACTTAATAACAGAACATGGCAGTTTGAGTTATTACTTCATGTATCACGCTTAATTCGATCTTAAACAACTCAAACCGTTGTGCTCTGTAATTAAGTTTTGATATATATATATATAGATATAATCCCTATCTATATGAACATTAATCTTTACATCAATGCAGAGGCAAATAGCCACGAATGAGTTTTCTTACTTCATAAACATTTCTTCGTGATAATAAAAATATTTTGTTTTACAGAGCAAATGGCTGCAGTTCCACAATTAGCCGCTTTGGGTCCATTGTTCAAATCTTCGCCGAAACCATTCGACCTTACTGAATCGGAAACTGAATATTATGTCCAATGCATTAAACACACTTTCCAAGAGCATATCGTTTTTCAGGTTTGAATTTATTGTATGTAATGATGGTTTGATGTTTAGATAACCTTTTTGATTGAGAAGTGCTAAGAAAGGCATGTGATTCTATAAAAGGTATTGAACTACTAACATTTCATGGCCAACGGAACCCCATGCAACTATTCACTGATCGGTTCTATGTTCCTTTAAGGTGTGTATGATTTAACTAACCATTTTCTGATCAAAGAAACCCACAGCATCATTGGCGCTAATACCCAGTGTGGCAAAAGATCCAATAATATAACAAAAGATTGATTTTGCCTTAATGACTGAAGTTTTGCTTTGTCCTAATAGAACAATCGTAATTTAATTTCAAGAAGGTTTTGATTTTTTTTAATTTTTTTAATTGCGTTCTGCAGACTGACTATTTTTTGTTCATTTTTTCACGTTTGTAGTTCAACTGTAAGAACACTTTGGATGATCAAATTCTTGAAAATGTAACCGTTGAAATGGAGTCAGGCGATGATTTCGAAGTCGAGACTGTGATTCCATGCCCACAACTTCTTTACAATGTGCCTGGTACTACATACACATGCGTTCGAATTCCAAGTGATCCAACATCAGGTATGGTTTATTTTGATAAAGATTTGTTTTTGAAAGTTTTTTGCAGGACTTATACTTTTAACCTTTTTGCAGGTAATAACTGATTCCTTCCACACTAATTTAGGATATCAAATAAACTTTGATAATGAGTAATTTTTCAACTTCAAGCCTGGAAGTGCTTTATCTATAACTCAAATTTTTCCTTCAACGTGAAATTAAAAGAGGTAGATGGGAATCAAAAATGGACTGTAGCAATATTTTAAGAAGGCGAGAAGTATTCTGCCTATCGTCTAGTGTTCTGATATAGTCCTTTTTGTAAGATTTATTTTGTAATTATTTTTGTATTATTGATTGTTTTGGCAGTGACTGGCTCTTTCACATGCACCATGAAATTCATTGTCAAAGATTGTGACCCAGGGACACAAGAACCTGATGATGACGGTTATGATGATGAATATGTGGTATGTTATCGTTAATCAATAAATCAATGATTAATCGTGTTTGCATTATACTATTGTATCATCACATCAGATGAATCATTGATTAATCATCCATGTAATGAACACTTTTTGCGGTATCCGTACCCGTTTTTGCTAAGATGTTTGCTATTCAAGCAGATCTAACCTTTGATTGAGACGACAATAATTTGTTATTCACAAGGACATTGGTCTAGTAATCTCATTAATTGTTTTAAAAATAATAGGACCATGATACCTACAGTGTGGAGCTACACTTTTCCCTCCTTCTAAAATCAGATAAACTAGTTGATTAGGTTCAATAAGTAGCAATAAAATGTTTTTCTGTTTCTTTTTCAGTTGGAAGATGTCGAAGTGTTAGTCGCTGATCATGTTCAAGGCATCATGAAAACAAACTTTTTAGCTTCGTGGGATGAAATTGGTGATGACTGTGAGATGGAAGATACTTACGCACTTTCAACAATGAAAGATTTGGATGGTACTTTCATAATCTTTATTACCTCATTTTAATACGTTTTCTATCTTCATCTTTTTAATCTTTTTTAATACTTTATATAGCTAAGTGAAGGGGCTTATAAATATTTATTTTCTGTGTTTATTTTTGGCCTCGGGATAATGGCTATAGTGTCGACTTTAGTTGGAAATTTAGGGATAAAACTTCTTAAAGATTTATGCTGCTTTTCTTTCTTTCTTTCTTTCTTTCTTTCTTTCTTTCTTTCTTTCTTTCTTTCTTTCTTTCTTTCTTTCTTTCTTTCTTTCTTTCTTTCTTTCTTTCTTTCTTTCTTTCTTTCTTTCTTTCTTTCTTTCTTTCTTTCTTTCTTTCTTCCTTTTTGTTCACATATGTATGAATAAAAATCAATCCGATTCCTGAATACTTTCTGGTTTCCATTCCAGATGCGGTCAAGAAAATCATTCAATTCATGGGCATGCACGCTTGCGAAAGATCCGATCGTGTCCCGACTGATAAAAATTCGCATACGCTTCTCCTTGCTGGCGTTTATCGAGGTGGGGTCGATGTACTTGTCCGTGCAAAGCTGGCGTTTAAAGATGGCGTAGCAATGCAATTGACGGTACGAAGCGCCGATCAGAGTGTTAGCGAAGTCGTCATGTCTGCAATTGGTTAAAAACAAAATTGAGATGAAGTAAAATGACAATTTAGTGATTGGAAAGATTTTTCTCTTTATAGCAAGTATCAAATTTTCTCTGATGTATCGAATTTAGCAATTCAAGAAAATTTAGTTTTGAATTGTATTAAACAAGAAAACAAAAACTGCATTTTTTTTGTTTATACTTTTACTTTCCGTTTATACTTGAATTTAATGATTGATAAATTTGAAATTTATAAACAAAAGAACGACTGCAATAAATCGTAACTTGTAACAATTATGCTTGGGGCACTATTGATGAACTTATAAAATGCAGGAATCGTTGAAACATTTTTAGGCCGAAGCCCGTGAAGCATTAAGCAATCTTCACCACATTATTGAAAATCGTCTTTGGCCGGATCAAAATGCCAAAAATTAGGCAGAATTTGACTGAAGAGGGTTAGCTGTTCTCTTGCTTCCCAAAAGGTAAGTTGATGCATGTTTACAATTGAATTGAATGGTTCTCTACTCGAATCGTTCAGGATTTACTTCCTGCTTTGTAACATTCACTTCGTAAAATATAGCCAAAAGAACTCTTTTCTTTCCCATAGACGATAACCTTGACTATATTGTCTTCCAAGAACATCCCTGCTAGCAAATTACAATTATAGAACTAATTAATTCAAAATTTAGCAGGCTCATTTTTAGCTTGATGCCGAGCGTGTCGCAAATGTTTTGACGCTGTTACTCGTCTAGCGGGAATCCCCCGTTAGGGACCGACCGAAAGGTTTCACCGAGTGGATGAAATGCTCCTCTTGTTAAGGTCTTTAGGGCTTTGTAAATAATAATTTTTAACCGAAAATGGTTTCTGGTTCTGATGTTTATTTTTGACTTTAAGCATGCAATAACTTTTTACTTTATAGCGTCATTTTTGGTTTTATACTGATCAAGATGAAACCAAAATTCCGAGAACTGGAACATTATAACTTTCCTTGTCAGCCTAAACTCATTTCAAACTCAAATTTTCGATGCTTGTTCCAAAACCACCCTTGAAAAATAATCTGAAATGAATTATGGTTTATTCAGCTGTTAGTCGTGGGGTCAGCATGGAGATATAAATGGGGTTTTATTTCACGCTTGAGATTAATTTAGATTCCACAACACATGAGCACATGTTATAACCCGTGTGCTCTATTATATTTTGAAGGCAAACCAACAATACCAACCGGCTGTGTTGACGAACAAAATTTCCTGCAATTCACGCTCAAAATTTCCTCAGTTTAACCTCCTCAGTTCATGTTTATGATGAATTTAATGACTAGGACAGGAAATTCTAATTATCTCAGGTTTTTAGATCTCAAAAAGTTAAAAAGAATCAGTAAAATTTATATACGTCATGAACGGAATAATACGGGGGTACACCTTTCAGCAATTCCATTCACAATTTGCATTATGCTCTCATTAGTTTCAAAATTGCGAAAGCTAAACCACTTTTTGGGAATAAATATTGGTTTTTTTTAATAAGCTGCGCTATATATGAGCATTTTGGATACTTGATTTGGATAAATTTGGTCAATTTATATGCATCTTTGTCATGTTAAGACCCCCGTCAACTAATCCTACAGAACACTTCAACCAATCAAAATCGCGATTGAATGAAATGACCGCTACACGCGAGAATTCACTACTCGCCATCTTTGTTGTTGAATGTTGGTCGAAGCTGGTAAAGTGCTCAACTTTCAACGCAAATTTATACGTTATTTTGAGGTTATATATCGCTGAAAACTTTCGTCAAGAACAGGCAACTGTCTTCCGAAGTGAATTACATCAAAAGCGCATATTTATCTTTAACAGGTAAGTTAAAAATACGATTCTCATTTTGCTTCAAAGGAGTGGTCGAATCTGGCCTTTTTGAAATGAAGAATAACTCGACCTTGTTTTTGACTGTTTGCTTTCTTCTACTCTCACTTGATTCATCGAAAATCCTTTCAACGTTTTAATTAGGTGAATACTTCTCTATTTACCCATTATATGTTATTACAGCGAGAGAACTTTTCCTGTTTTAGGGCTCGGAAAGTCGGTGAAGATAGCTGAAAATCGTGTGTTGAAAAAGGCGACGGTTAGGTAGGCCTTCTTCCCCGCCATCAATCGAACGAGGAAGATCGACAAATGGAAACTAAATCACAACAAGATTGCGTGATATTTCAGTTGTTTTTTTGTTGAGTCTAAAGTTACTCGATTGCTTGCAAAGATTTTAACTATTGGACTTTCGGGTTTGCATCTCTGGACTTTAGTTGGCTTGGCGCCTATCTTGTTGTTGAGAATCGGTTACGCGTAATTTCTAAATTAAGTTACGATAACCGGTTTCAATTGCATTTTAATTGAAGGCATTACGAAAGTAAGAAATCTACTTGGAGAATCAGTCATATTTTGTCGCAAACTCATCCTGCAATTGTGATTTGTAAGAAAGTTGGTAGCCTGCCTCAACGTGCTATCAATAAAGCGCGCGATATGAACGTTTCAGTTGCATACTTGGGAAAAGCAAATTACAACAAAAAGGGTTATTTTAATGCATTTTTCGTCAAAATTTGATATTTCTTCAAATGTGGAGATCACAAACTGTGGGTTGTAGCTGAATATTTGCCATAAAATGGAGGAATTTGATGTGGCAGAAGCTCTGAAAAAAATTCGTGGCCAGAAAGCTCCTTATGAATGTCCCGTTTGCTTCAAAATTTACCAGAGTTACAGCGGAATTTCGTATCATATCAGCAAAGCAGATCACAGTAATCAGAATTATCAATTTGAGAGGAAAAATGGCGAGGTTCAAATGGCATTTGAAGGTTTTAGTCCAATTGGGAGTGAAAGTGGTGATATGTCACCAAATGTTTTTGGTAGGGTGGAATCCCCCTTGATTCGTGCACCAAGTATCCGGCGACAACCGTTGACATATGCAGAAGCGCAAAAAATGGTTGAATTTGACCTCAAAGGGGACCTTTACCGGTTTTTGATAGCAGAATCTATTGATATTGAAATGAAACAAGAACATTTAAAGGAAGAGGAACAACCAAAATCACCAGTGAAAGTAAAACCAATCTGTACTCCGAGGAACAAAAAGTTGAAATTTACCAAAAGAAAAGGTGCATATAGTGTCAAGAAAAATGCTGCAAAAAGTGTGAGCAAAGAAAGCCCAAAAAAGGTGAACTTACCAATGCCACAGTTTAAAGACATAGAAGCAGTGGTGGAAGATGAAGTTGAAGAGAGAGGTGCTTATTATAGATATGTTGAAAAATCGAAAGATGAATTAGATGAAGAAGTAGAATATGACATGGATGAAGAAGATTATGCATGGCTGGAAATGATAAATGAAGAACGAAAAAGGGAACAGTTTTCAGTTGTATCAATGGAGATTTTTGAGTTGCTAATGGACCGACTTGAAAAGGAATCACATTTTGAAACACAAACCATAAATGGGGATCCTTATAATTTCATTGATGAAGATGCTGTCTGTTGTATTTGCAATGATGGTGAATGCAGTAATAGTAATGTCATCCTTTTTTGTGACATGTGCAATTTGGCCGTCCACCAAGAATGCTACGGTGTCCCTTACATCCCAGAGGGACAATGGCTTTGTAGAAAGTGTCTCCAGTCACCATCCAAACCAGTTGATTGTGTTTTGTGCCCAAATCAAAATGGTGCATTTAAACAAACAGACGATAACAGATGGGCCCATGTCACTTGTGCACTTTGGATCCCAGAGGTTTGTTTTGCAAATACAGTTTTCTTAGAGCCCATAGACTCAATACAGAATATTCCACCAGCAAGATGGAAGTTGTTGTGTTACATATGCAAAAAGCGAGAGGGTGCATGCATACAATGTTTCAAAACAAATTGTTACGTTGCGTTTCATGTAACTTGTGCACAGCAAGCGGGGCTACACATGAAGATTGAACCAGTGAGAAATGAAAATGGCCAACCGGGTATTAAGAAGAGTGCATTTTGCGACCAACACACTCCAAATTACGCTGATAACACACCCAACGTAAGTGACGAAGAAAGCATTGCGTCAACTGACAGTAAAATTTCAAGCAAAAAGAAACCCATGACGCCAGCTGCAAAATTACAAGAAGCAAAGAAAAAATTGGTAGAAGAGAAAAAAGTGAAAATGCCGGTTGTTCATATTCCATTTATTCCACCTCACAGGTAAATGTTTATTCAATTAAAATGTAATGCAAATAAAAATATAAGGGGGGAAGTGGGGTGCATGACCAACAGCCTTGCATTTCTCCAGTTTATGTGATGCTTTCTTTAATTCTAAAATATGACCCCCCTTGGACCTTTTTTCTCCAACTGGAAAGCAAAATCTTAACATTTGTGCACAATAATTTTTGGAATTGTCTTGCTCCCCCAGACATATTCCGTATAACAAATGAAGTTGAATTTATGAATGACTTATTATTTGAATTTTTGATTAGAAATACACAAAGCAATGTACTAAGTCCTCAATTAAGAGGTTTTTTTTGCTCATATACTTTCAAATTCCATCTTGAATTTTCATAGATATTATTTGCATCAATTTTAGGCTTGCAAAAATTGTAAATCGAGTGGCAATTGCAAAGAAGGCTCACTTTATCCAAAGACTTCAAGGCTACTGGATGCTAAAGAGACAATCAAGAAATGGCGTACCACTGCTTAGAAGGCTGCAGGCAAATACTGGTGGAACAGGGAAAGGTCAAAATGATGAGGTAATTGTTTAATTCAAAACTTTCTTGATTGCAATTAAATTGTTTGAATTGTCAAAAGCACTTTTGGTCAGTGTGTCAGATGACCTTACCACTTGAAGCACACTTGCTGTCATTTTACACATTGTAGCAAAGCAAGGAAATGCAATTTGTGAGAATTTCTACTGTGTTGTTTAATCCTTTATTTTCTTATGATGTATGATAATTGAATACTTACCAATGATTATGAACTTTCATGATGTCATTTTTGAAATCTGATGTAAATGTTAATGATACAAGATTTGTTTGTATTTTACACCTTGCCTTTGTTGATGCTACATGCTCCCACACTCCCAGTGACTTCATGCTTTACTGTCTGTGATTGTCATGAAAAATCTATCATCTTTATTGTTTCTGTTCAAGATTGAAATATCTGATCAAGCAAAGGCATTGAAAGAGCAGCTGAGATATTGGCAGCAATTGCGGCATGATTTAGAACGTGCAAGACTTTTGATTGAATTGATACGAAAACGAGAGAAAATGAAAAAGGAACAAGTATGTCAATTTTTAAATATCCCATTTCTTGTAAATTACCTGGCATCTTCTTCAACACATTGCAATTATCTAAGATGTAAAGATTGATGATATATTGCTTGTGTTCAATTGATGAAACTCGTCCTATTGATCTTTCAGTACAAGCTCAAACAAAAGTGTGTATTTCTTCAGTTGCAACCATTGAAAATTCTGATGCAAAGAACACTGGATCACCTTCAAGCCAAAGATACTTCTGATATTTTTGCAGAGCCAGTCCAACCAGAAGATGTAAGTATATTTGTGTAATTCATAAACATTGTATGTTATTCAAAGTGTGTTTACTTAACAAGAATTGTACGTAGAGGAATTTTAAAATACATGAATTCAACTGAAATAAGTAGATTTTCTATCTATGAATTTGCTGTTTCTAAGTTTGTAATGCTTGAATATCTTGTATGAAGATACATGCGAGAATTTATTGTCTTTGGCAGAGCCAGGTAGAGTTTGCTACTCAAATACAAAGACAGGGAGGGTTGTCAATAAAAGGTTCCCACCTTTTTCAGGAATTTCTCCTCTTGAAAAACCTTTTTCAGTCTTGTACGATGATGTTTTTATTTTGCCCTTGTCATAATTAACTTTGAACATTCGGAAATCATTTCCCAGGAAAAACATGATTCTTCCTCTGACATTGATTTTTTTCATTTGCTTCCTAAAGTTTAATCTCGTTTCATGCCTACCTGTGACGCTCATACACAAGGCCTGTTCAAGGCTTTTTTAGCAGATGCACAAAGATCGCAATTGCTAAGATCCACCTTTACAATGTTTTAACTGATGAAGAGGCTGCAGAGGTATAATGGCAGTCAAACATCTAAAGTCTTTGCTGAATGCAGTCTTCCATGCATTGCAGCATTTGTATTGAAAGTGTTTTGATTTGCATTGATTTCACAGGCACCAGATTACAATGAATTTATTGACATTCCAATGGATTTTTCAACAATGAGACAAAAGCTTGAAAATCATGAATACCAAAACTTTGATCAACTTGAGAGAGATTTTGATTTAATGGTAAACAACTGCATGACGTACAACGCAGAGGACACCATCTACTACAAGGCAGCAATACGCCTGAGGCATCTCGGCCGACCGATTATCAGGAATGCAAGGAAGAAAATGAAGAAAGCTGGAATTGACCCAGAGACAGGTTTACATGCCACAAGACCGTTGACAATGTCAGAAAGTGCTTTGTCTGAAGAAGGTACCATCATACTTATGTGAAAAATGAAAGTCACTATCGTTATCATTGTCATCATTATTATCATAATCACCATCATAATCATAATCATCATCATAATCATCATAACCATTATCAAAATCATCATCATCATCTTCAGCATCATCATCATCATAATCATCAACGTATTCATCGACTTTGTAATCATCATCATCATGATCATAATTGTCAGAAGAATTATGGGTTCAAGCTAAAAATTGTAACAGAAGAATGTTATTTTCATTGCAAGCTAATCATTCTCAGCAATTTTTCTCAGCAATTTTTTTGTATTTTTGTAGATGGAGTTTCTAGCGAAACAACTGAGCTCACGCTTGAAGAGAAACTCGCTGATTTGCAAGAGAAATTTGAATTAGCATCAACGATCAAAAGTCCAGGTATATTTTTATTGAATTTGTCAATTTCCTTTTATGGTATTGAAGTGAAGTAGTTGATATTGTCAAATTTCAAGTAAAACTTGTTTTGAACTTCTCTATATAATTCTTCTTGTGATGATTTTTTAAAGACCTTGGACCCTGACACATTTCTTCGTTAATTTATTTTTTCTAAACTTTCAGCTTCTAGAATTGGAAAACAAAAATTGCTGCGCAAAGAAATTGCAAAGGTCAAAAGAATGATGAGAAAAAAGGTAAACTTGAATGTTGTTAAACTTGAATATAAATTTTTGGATTTTATTTTTGTTTATACTCAACTGTTTGTATATTGATAAGGTCTTGCGTGAAAAATGTACTTTTTAATTTAAAATGTTGAAGTTGTTTCCAAGATGATAACCTGTTACACAGCCAGGAATTTGATACGAAATACATATAATTTTGTTGATTTGTCCACATTTTCTTTATATGTTTTTCATAATTAGTTGATGACTTTATATTTTTTTTTCTAGAATCATAATAGCATTTCATCCATGGAATCACCTGGTAAGTATTTAGTTTTTTTTAAAAAGTTAATATACGTTTTCATATAAAGTTAAGAGATAACAAGAATAACATAAACAGATTAATCTCCTGTTAAAATTGTTTGGCATTTGATACCTTCCTAGTTCTTGTTTACTTTACAGCCTTCTTGTTGTTTATGCTTTCATGAGAGTAACATTCGTTTTTTCAGTCCGTCAAACAAGCCCACAAAGAAAAAGAAGCATTTCTCAATCAAGCGAAGAAGACAGCTCCAAAAGAGCAAAAACCGGAGATGAGGAGGAGCAGAAAAGCGAATCAATTGATGCTGCAGAGTTGGCGAAAGAAGACGAAAACAAAGAAGATGAGCTGTTATCAATTAAAAATCCTTCACCTGGCAGAAGTAGGCGAAGTGGGATACTTTTCAATAAACGAAAATATCGTCCATTTGTGGTGAGCCCGCTTGTGAGAGAGAGTGCGCATCTGAGCAGCGAAAGCGACGGAGAGAATGGGTTGAGAATCAGGCTCCGGGTTTGTCAGCCGAATGGAAAACCAATCGAAAATGATTACAAGAAGAGCAAGAAATTCCAAAGATATGAAATAAATAATTTGAATACAATGAATGGGAAGCATGAAGAGACGAATAAGAAGATGGAGAAAAACGAACGAAGAAGGAGCAGAAGTGAAAACCATAAAATAAATGGAGCGATTGAAACTCATTCGGAAACCGATTCGGATTTTCTAAACGACAACCCGAAATCAGTGGAGAGCTTGGATGGACCATTTGATGATAGTGGACGGGTAGCTTACAATGGTGAACCAACGTCGCGTAAAAGGACCTACACGAGCAGTTCGGCGAATTCCGATTCAGAGTGTGTTTCAAGGCGACCGGGAGTTGTTGGGGGACGCAAAAGAGGCCGAAGGGCATCTAAGAAATCGTTTTCAGATGAATATGCAGATTTGGACAACATCGAAGGCATACAGTGTGGAATTTATTGGACAGGTCCTGATGACAATCATAATGATAGTCTTCATGACCCTAAAAGACATCCTGTTGACTTTCATCCGTTGGATTTAGTTTGGGCAAAATGCAGAGGATACCCATCCTACCCAGCCATGGTTAGTATTAGTATTAGAAAAGGATAGGATAGGATAGGAAAGGAAAGGAAAGGAAAGGAAAGGAAAGGAAAGGAAAGGAAAGGAAAGGAAAGGAAAGGAAAGGAAAGGAAAGGAAAGAAAAGAAGAGGAGAGCAAATAATTAACACGAAAGGAAATGACAAAAATTTATGCTCCTTTGAAAATATACCGTGTAGTGCCTGGTAATATTAAATGTTTTTGTATCAGAAAAAAATCTTTCAACCATTTTTGAATGTGGATTTGTATATTAAGAAGGTGAAATCTACTTTTTGTTTTATTTCAGTCGATTGATCCGAATATGCCACGTAATGGATTCATTCACAATGGTGTCCCAATTCCGGTTCCACCATTAGATGTGTTAAAAATGCGGAACTCAGAAGAAGGAGAATCTCAATACCTCGTACTGTTTTTCGATGCAAGGAGAACCTGGTCAGTTTTATACTATGTCATATCCTAAATTTTTCAGCTTTGCTTTTGACATATTCCTATGAAATCATTGGAGTTCATTTTGAGATTTTACAACATTTTGAGATTGTATTTGTAAATGAAAATGGTATAAAGTTGTTGTTATTTTTATTCTGTTTTGGTACATTGTCACAATCTTGAAAGACTTAAAAAATGCAGCTTATCCTACGTTATCTGGCCTGCTTCGTAGTTGGACGTCATTGTGACATCACTGATAAGGCATTTGACAGGAGCAACCTCTCAACGCGTTCTTGCAAGATAATCTCATTCATTGTTAACGTCATAGTATCCTTGCCGTTATCTTTAAAGTTTTTCTCAAATTTTTTTCGATATGTTTTAGGCAATGGCTTAGTCGTGGCAAGTTGGAACCTCTTGGCGTGGATTCGCGTTTGGATAGATCAAAGTTAATCGAAGGTCGTAAATCATCGATACGAAAATCGGTGCAACAAGCTTATGAACGTGCCATTTTGCACAAGAGACGCGTTTTGGGACATTTAAGTGACAATACCAATGACGAAAGTGCCAGTGACAGTGACGAATATAGCTAAAAAGTTGTGAATCCCAAATCTATTGTCTAAAAGTTGTAAATTAAGGTATATAAATTGAGAATATTTTACGGAGCATCTCTTTCTTAATAAAACCATGTTCAGGTTTTTAAGAACATACTATTGTTAGTGTTTATTAAGAGTTTCAAACAAGATTCATTTTCATACCCGAATTTTGCAAGCCATAATTTGTTAAGTTTAAATTCACCCGGTCAAATGTACATCCCTTGGTTAAGAATACAGAATGCCTCGATGCCAATGCCTTTACATGGCATCGAGGGTGCTACGGGCCATGAACCTATTCTATAGTTTAAAGGCATGCCGCAGCTGCTTATTGGTTCTCGTAAACAGTAGATTCTAAGTTTCATAAAAGCTCATTGGAAGACTGTTAATTTTTGACAGGGTTTACCCATAACTAGCCATGTCATCGTGACACTTTTAAGGACAGGGGGGACCTTTTCAAATTGATCTGCCATTTCTGCCATTTCTTATTTTTGCGTGGAATCTTTCTGAGTTGGTTTAAGACTAGGCAGTGCATAGA
Organism: Catostylus mosaicus; assembly: GCA_964019065.1. Taxonomy (NCBI): domain Eukaryota; kingdom Metazoa; phylum Cnidaria; class Scyphozoa; order Rhizostomeae; family Catostylidae; genus Catostylus; species Catostylus mosaicus. The sequence goes on from OZ025202.1 coordinate 203,093, forward strand.
AAGAGAATATAAAGTGGCGAAAATTCATGGAAAACGAGGGGGGGGAGGTTTTCTAGACAACGTTCAACTATTGATGTTATTGTATTCTAGAAATTTTCCCCTCCTCGTTGCAAAACCGTTTGCTACATACCCCGTTATTGCATAAGTGAAATCTCTCACTCCCTCCCCCTTCTTTGTGGGGTTACTTTTCGAGTTCCAACTAGTTTTTCTTGTGCTGACTGAAGCGTTTTCAAATAAAATTTTTACTTGGAATACTGAAGCGTCAGTTGTAATTTTAAATTTTTAATGTGAACTTTCTTCATTGTATGTATACACATACTAATGTTGTGCATTCTCAATTTAATTATAAAACAGAATTTTAAATATTTTCTTTGTTATTTGCCACATCTATCTTGAAATGTTTTCTTTAACCTCAACCAAACAAAATGGGAACCCAACTTTTGAGGTGAAGGTGGGGGGGGGAGCAATTTTCATACTTTGATGATTACTGGACGAGGTAAATTTTGAAAATCAAACAACAATACATCATGCAGAAAATGTGTTTAACATGAACAGAATGAAGTACATGACTCAAATTTGAAATAAAATACGGCGATATCCCGACCTGTCCCCCGGCTAAAGAAAGCTCATTGCTGGAAATTGTTTTCATAATGCGAAGGATATGTTCTAGCCACTGCGCAGGCTTCAAAAGTTGATTAGGCAATGATAAGATGGGCATCGTAAGGTCAAGAGCATCAAAAAATACGAAAGTTGAAATTGAAAAAAAACCTGCACAAATAATAGAAGAAGTTGAAGAAGAACCGGATGGAGAACCTGATCCAGGTGATCAAAATTGACTTTCATTTGAATTTGTTTGATTGAGCAGGTTATGATTGGAGAAGTGATGATCGACTGCTGGCAAAAGATCAGCAATATTTGAAATTGATAGAAAAATTTTCAAGTATTAAAGATGAAATTAATCAAATGAAGTTAAAAAGGATTTTGCAGATTTATTCGATTAATTTGCATCAGTGTTTTTATCAATTCAAACAACTTTTACTCCACTGAAAACTATTAGAATATTCATAATTCTTACAAAAACAAATTTAAAAAGCTTGAAAATTTTGATCAGCAATAAACACTTTGAATTTTTATCAAAACTCAAAAACATTTCTGTCCAATTTGCCACGCATGTTTCAATTCTGAATTTGTGTTACGATCTTTTTCTTGGAGACACTTTCAATTCAAAAGTAACGACGGAGTTTGTTTATTTGTTTCCGAGTATTTCAACACTTTGTTTTGAGTCGGATTCCTGGCAGAATATCTGCATAGGATTTTTTATTTTCGATATCTAAAGCGATTTTAGCTCACCTAGCGGGAAAATAGGTTTTTATATGATTAGAAAGGCTTATATCTAGGTGGTCAATTATTTGCAACATGATATTTTGACGAAAAAACTTTTTCAAGACTTGCAATTTCTGTTATAAAAGTTAGAAAGAGCTAGAAATTATTTTAGACTTTAAAAAACTCTATTAAACGGTTTTTATGGTTGGGTAAGGATTTATTGATGGTTTTTCAGACAAAAGTTAAAATTGTTGAAGTAACACGCTGTTAAAAGATAGAAGAGAAAAATTAAAGGTGCTTAGAATTGGCATTTGATTTAGAATTAAAACGCTGGACGGAGCTAAACAAAAGCAAATTATGCAGACAGGTGTAAAAAAAGAGTTTTCATTGATGAAATTAGGAACGAGGCACGCGTTTTACAAAACAACAATGATATTGATTCCACCAGTTTACAAAAAAACCATTCATTGTTTATAGTGCATAGTAACATGAAATGTTATGTCCTTTGGTTGTTAGCGAGATAGCAGAAGAACGAGAAAGAGTTCACGATGATCTGAAATTATTGCATATTAACAACGATTTTTCAGCAATCTTTAGTCGTTTTTTTATGAAATTTGTAAATATGAATTTAAACAATTTTCGTCAGGTTTTTTATGAATTTTCAATACTTCTGATATCTTTCGGCTGTTTAAAAGAAATGTCTTCAAAAGCGAAATTTATTATGTTATTTATAAAAAACAACATCAGCAGAAAGTATATGGCTATTATTTTTATCTATTATTGTATAGCTTTTATTTAGATTTTATTTATTTTTCTAACATCGTCGTTAAGCTGCAATTTTGAAAGCTGTCGTCATGCATCCAATGGCAACAACAACACGCATGCGCATTAAAGATGGCGGGAGTGTTGTTGGAGAAAACAGTTGACGAAATTGTGAAATTGAGTTGAGGTTAAATGTAAAGAATGGACATAATAATCACCAGATAAAAATAAATCAGATAAAATCGTGTTCTCCAAGCATTTCGTCAAAAGATGGACTTTCAAATACTCCCTCGGCTCACGGACCTGTTGCAAGAATTTACGGTTGTTGTTTTGCGCGAGAAGCCAGAGGACATTGTCGATTTTGCTGCTGATTATTTTGCTAAATTGAAACAAAGCAAAGAAAAAACTCCACCAAAAAGTAAAGGAGTTAGTTTTCAAATTGATAATGGTACACGAGATTCAGATGGCAGCGATGATGAGCCGATGCCAGGTATTGCAGTGTTTCAGGCCCGAGAATTTAATTGCGAATCTGATTTGGATCAGATTGATGGCAGGTCCTTTTGCGCCCTAGGAATTCTTCTCGTGTATCCTAAAAAAAGCTAGCGGGACGTTAAGTAAAAATTAATTTTAAGTATGAGAGAATTGTGATTGAGAGCGTAAAAAGAGGCTTTGTTGCAAAGTAACGGTGTTTTGTCATGCATTTGAATGGTTTTGAATCGCGTACACCAAAGTCTTTCAGGTCGTGAACACCTGCTTGCTTCTATCGAAGACCAGCAACTAAATGTTTTGTGGCAAAGGGACCGATCCTTTATTAAAATTTACGCAAAATATACGCAATTCAGTATTATGGGAAGCCACAAATTACATTATATTTCAATATAATTATCACATGTCACAGTTGAAACAAATGTGACAAAAAATTAGGTGCAGGTTTGAAAGGTTTTTGAAACTATTTTGAAATATTTAATGAGGCAATTTTGGCACATGAAACAGTAAAAAGCTCAATTATCTGACACTTGAAATCAGACATGACTGAATTACCTTTAATGATAAAATGCCTTTTTCATCTTTTTACTTGTTTGGCATTTTTTTCTGTTCCATTTTGCATATTTTTCAGCAACCAGAACTTAATGGTTCAGCAATTTTTTACCAGAAGAAACATTTTCAAAAAACTCCCCTTTAATTCTAAAACTTTAACATTTGTAACTAACTTAATTCTTTTGGCATTTTTTGCCAAATGAAATATGCTTTGGGTCAGACAAACTCAGCATATACACTTGGACATTGAGTAGATTAAAAGGGTAAATTAAAGCATTTTTTTGCAGCTGTGTGCAAATTGGCTCAACCCAAATGATAAAGAACTAGATTTTTGCTCATGGCAAAGCTTGACATCTCATTGAGTGTCAACCATTCAAGTCAAATTATCTTTAAAAAATCAGGGTTATCATCAGATTGGGTCAAAAATCAATTTTATTCAAAACCAATCACATACATCAAGCTGGGTGTGCATGATGGCCAATGTAACTATTTGTCTAGCTGATTGTTTCTTTAGATTCCTGTTGTAAAAGGGATAAAAAAGTGTTTAATGCTGGCATCTGGGGCCAAAATCATCTTTTTATTCCTGTAATATATTTCCTGTCCCTGCCTGTAGTTGAACAGGTTTGCTCAAACAAAACTAGTTAAATGTTATTGAAAAAAAAGCGGGAATAAGAAGACATCTGCTAATGTTCTTTTGTTTGAGATAGAAATCCATTGCTAGTGTTTGGATGGCGTATGAAATATTTTTATTGTTTTTAATAACAAATTGTTATTTTAACATGTACACAAAATTGTCTCTACTCAGCACATGTCTGTTTTGAATGAAATGAACAAAAATTGACCTGCAGGTTCTCCTAATGTCCTTATGTCTTTATTTTGTATCATGTTCGTCAAAGCATGAATGTAAGAAAGGGATAATGTGTTACTGATAACCTAATGATCAGCTTTATTTTATAAGGAAGAAGGTAAAATACTTGTGCAGATTTTATGAGTTATCCTTGAGGTTAAAGTGATGATTGTTTTTTCTACAGAGCCTCCAGTACGTTATGGTGGAAGAAGAAAATCAGGTATGAAGATATTCATCATTTGAAGTAAACTATGATTTATAGTTAGCCAATTTTTACCATTCTTTTTTAAAAATTGAACCTGATGTTGGGTAGCCAGCTAAAAGGTGTCCAACAGAAGTAATTTGAAATAAACATGGCTATTAACAATGTTTTTTTGATATGTTGGTTATTTTTAATAACTTATCAAGTGTGATTTGATTTTAGTCTGTGCTGAACCATACCATCCAGATTCAGATTCTGATGATGAAGCAACTTGTGTAAGTATGCATTTAAATAGAATAGTGCTTGTCAAAACTATAACTTGAAAATGCTTCTTATGCATCATATTATTTATTGAAATTCAAAACTTAATCAACAAAGAAGATATGTGTCATGTGCAAACGTTTAGAGCAAAAGGGTCCTGGTAATTTTAGCTCATAATTGATCTTGTGTGCTTTCAAATGATTCATATAGTTGTTTTATTCCAGTTTTTATAGCTGTTTGTAAATGAAACTTAACAATTATATCGTTTTAGGTTATTCACCCAAAATCAGATGAGCAAAGGTCAAGACTAAATGAATCTGTCAAAAATATTTTATTGTTCAAAAGCCTTGAGCCGGTATGTTTCAATTTTATATTCATCTTGAACTTGTATTTTTCATGTAGATGCTAACTGTTCAATCTTTAAAATAGCAATGACGAAAAAGACATTTTAAACTAGAATCTCTCTACTTCTATTTATATACATTTTAACATTTGCCATTTTCAATACCAGAATTCTTGTAGAAGGAGAGCCATCAAACCAAGACATCTGCTAAGTTAAAACAGACCATTGTTGTTCCTTCCTAATCTGTGACATATGGGCTACGTCACTTAAAGATAGAGATTTGTACGTAACAAATGAACCATTGATTTTATAAACAAAGCAATGTTTAGTCTTGATAATTGCAAGTTTGTTTATTTTAGGAACAATTGTCTCAAGTTCTTGATGCAATGTTTGAGAGGAGAGTAGAGCCAGGTGATCATGTGATCGATCAAGGAGATGATGGAGATAATTTCTATATAATTGACAAGTATGAATTACATTAATTATATACTTAATATATAGGAGTAAATTCATCAATGCAGGTTATAAATAGTAATAGAATGAACTGTTAGAATTGTTATGAATTGAGTCAATGATATAACTTCAGGATATCAAACTATGATTAACATAGAATGGTCCAATCTAGAGCTAATATTTTCATTTTGTAGTGGAACTTATGATATTTTTGTGCAAAAAGAAGGTGTTGATGAAATGGTAAGTAGTATTAAAATGTCTTATAAAATGTAATTCAACTCTAAATTGTACTTAAAAAACAAATAACAAAGTGAAACATGAAGTTTGCTGTTCTATTTCAAATTATACAATTAACCAGTATATGATGGTACTACACAAATTTATCTTGATGATGGTTGCAAAGTATATGTTAAAATTGTCAAACTAAGAGATATAAGAAGTTAGATAATTAAATTCTATTGCAAGAAATTAAAATAAAAAGGCAAGAATCACATCCTTTAACATTCACTTTATTTGCTGTGATTTCAAAAATAGTTCCTATCTTTTAATTTCAAGGTGGGATGTTATGATAATAAAGGAAGTTTTGGTGAATTGGCACTGATGTACAATACACCAAGGTATTTCTGTAATCCATTCACATACTTTCATTTTATGTAATTCTCCTGTTATTTCTCTTGCTTCCTTTCTACTTGATGGTATCTCCAATTAATTGCTTGAATATTCATCCAAACAATATACAACTTACTGATAAATGTCATGAATTCTCAGGATATTTCCAAAGCATCCTAGTTTATTAACTGCTAAATCGTATATCATTTGCCTCCCCATGTTGTTAGGGCTGCAACAATAGTAGCTACCTCACCTGGTTCACTATGGGCATTAGACAGAGTAACATTCCGAAAGATCCTGCTTAAGAATGCATCAAAGAAGGTTAGTATTACTGTTTTTTGTTGTTTTCTTTGTCTGCCGCAATAGATGCATAGGTTAAGACTCAAGTGTAATCATTGAAAAGTAACTCACAAATATGCAAGGTGTTCTGAGACATTTAGGTGCATTTTTAGCCCTTCCTTTGCCGACAGGACAAGCTTAAGCCAAAAATACATCATTTATGTTTTTTCATTATCTAGGCCAAGTGTTAAAAAGTTATTTTTTCTTTTCTTACAGAGAAAGCTATATGAAGAACTTCTAAACAATGTCCCAATGTTGGCACATCTAGCGGTATGTAATTTTTCAAGGATCTAATTCCATAACTTGTAGATTTTTGTGTTTTGTGTCCTTTCTTTATTTCAAATCTTTAATGTGTCCTGCATGCAAGCCTGTGTCACAGACGGTAAAACTAGAATATCACCGTGTGTTGGCACTTGGAAGTTTCCTTGTTGCTGCCTGTGAAAATTAGCAGGAAATGAACTAATCTGATTGGTCAATTTCATAGTTGCTATAGAGATCAGGCAAATTGTTGCTTGCGTTTTTGAATTGTTGCTTTGTGTTGTCATCCCCTTTTTCTATTCTTTGTCATCATTTGCAGAGCAACCAATGAGATCCAATCAAATAACACAGCTATAAAACTGAACATGACATTGACCACCTGCGGATTGTTATAACACAAAATCTTTCATGCGGCCACAAAATGATATTTTGCCGTTTAAAAATGAAATGTTATCGTACCATGATGATAAGAAATCAAGAACTATTACTTTTTAGAGTTACGAGCGGCTGAATCTGGCAGATGCTCTTGAAACGAGGCATTTTAAAGAGGGGGATCGCATCATCAAACAGGTCACCATCTTCATTATTATTTCAACTTGATGCAAGTCTTTTTGTTGTCATCCACAATCCTTGGATGCCAACTGCTATCCCCTTTTCACGTTTCCACTTAAAGAACAATGGAGTATTCGATTTGAATTCCGAATGTTTACAAGCATTGGCTGTTATTATGCAATTCTTCATCAACAGCTCGTCATCTTGCTTGCCGCCTTTTATCTTGCTCTTGTTTAATAGATTGTCATTCAGTTTCCTGTTTACAAGGTGTCACTGCATCAAACAAATAGAAAAATATTTTAAACACAGCCGGCATGAATTAGATACATGTCCCAAAATTGTGCAAGGTAAAAAGGAGGACAAGATTAAATGTGAATGGCTTAATAAGGGCGGAAGGGTCCTCTCAAAACAGGTAAACAATTCGATAAGAAATCTCTTCCTTTAAGGATTGTCTTTCCGAACAACATTGCTCCCAGGGTATGTTATTTAATCTGTGACAATGGTCTCATCTTTATGATCTCAACTATTGATTATTTTTCTGATCAGGGTGATGCTGCTGATTTTATGTACTTCATTGTTAAAGGAAAGGTTTCTGTGAGAATGCTCAGCGCTGTGAGTAAAGCTATTCCATAGTGCATTATTTTTTATTCGATTGGATCTGATTAGAATTGATCAGATTTGATTTCATTTGATTCTTGTCTGATTAAAATTAGGATTGATTCAGTTCGATTAACCTCGTTTGAGTTTGATCTGTTCTAATTGACCTATTTCTAATTAATTTTCAAATTTGATTTGATTACCCTTGATTAATTTTGATTGCGTTTGATTCGTCATTATTTTCAGGCTGATCCACCTGAAGATTTGGAAATAACTACCCTTGAGGATGGTTATTTTGGTGAGCTTGCATTGGTCACGCACAAACCACGTGCTGCATCTATTTATGCTGTTGGTGATGTGACAGTTGCCCGTTAGTATTCTTGAATCATTTCTCTTTTCAGCATTCTTTTATAACCCAGTATCTCTACTTTGTCATGGAAGGTTCTCCTCAAGCAAAAGCATGTTTCTCATTCTGTATTTTTATGCATTCTGTCTTATTGTTACCAGAATTCCAAGGTAGAAATTGAGACTTTTGAGTCATAGTCCAATTTCAAACCAATTCAAATTTTAACTGGTTGTTTATGTTTTTCTCATAGAACTTGATGTTCAGGCATTTGAGCGTTTGTTAGGCCCATGCATGGATATCATGAAGAGAGGGATTGGCGACTACGAAGACCAGCTGCGTAAACTGGGATTAAGTAACACTGACTTGAGATGAACTGACAATTAGCTTTCTAAAGCGGTAATTCTGATGTTTTCATGTAACAAATGTTGCTTATAATAAGTTAATATTCATGTAAATTATACTTGAAAAATTTGTGTTCCAAAAAAGGTATGTTCGACAATTGAAAATATGTTAATAGCAAGTTAGTCTTGACCATATGTATTTAAAGAGAGTTTTCTTTTCTCCAAACATGTAATCATAATCTATACTTAGTTAACAAGCACATCATCAAACGCTTTGTAATACATCTACATTTCTTCAGAAAAATCCAAATCACAAAGCCTTTTTCCAGAAAAAAGTAGGTAATACTGTAGGATTGGGATAGCTGTTTTCATAAAGGAGTGCTTGAAAAAACAGATGCTTCTGCAACCAACAATCAGATGGTGAAAAATGGGCAATTTTTGGCCAAAAAGTAAGGCTATAGCCTTGGTTTTTCGCTCAAAATTTAGTGCTTGAAAAAACAGGTGTTTTTGCAACCAAAATTCAAATGGTGAAAAATGGGCAATTTTTGGCCAAAAAGTAAAGCTATAGCCTTGGTTTTTCGCTCAAAATTTAGTGCTTGAAAAAACAGATGCTTCTGCAACCAACAATCAGATGGTGAAAAATGGGCAATTTTTGGCCAAAAAGTAAGGCTATAGCCTTGGTTTTTACCCCAAAATTTAGTGCTTGAAAAAACAGGTGTTGTTGCAACCAAAGTTCAAGTGGTGAAAAATGGGAAAATTTTGGGAAAAAGTAAGGCTATAGCCTTGGTTTTTTGCTCAAAATTTAGGGCTTGAAAAAACAGGTGTTGTTGCAACCAAAAATCAAATGGTGAAAAATGGGCAATTTTTGGCCAAAAAGTAAGGCTATAGCCTTGGTTTTTTGCCCAAAATTTAGTGCTTGAAAAAACAGGTGTTTTTGCAACCAAAATTAAAGTGGTGAAAAATGGGCAATTTTTGGCCAAAAAGTAAGGCTATAGCCTTGGTTTTTTGCCCAAAATTTAGTGCTTGAAAAATCAGGTGTTTTTGCAACCAAAATTCAAGTGGTGAAAAATGGGCAATTTTTGGCCACAAAGTAAGGCTATAGCCTTGGTTTTTGGCCCAAAATTTAGTGCTTCAAAAATCAGGTGTTTTTGCAACCAAAAATCAAGTGGTGAAAAATGGGCAATTTTTGGCCAAAAAGTAAGGCTATAGCCTTGGTTTTTTGCCCAAAATTTAGTGCTTGACAAATCAGGTGTTTTTGCAACCAGAAATCAAGTGGTGAAAAATGGGCAATTTTTGGCCAAAAAGTAAGGCTATAGCCCTGGCTTTTTGCCCAAAATTTAGTGCTTGAAAAAACAGGTGTTGTTGCAACCAAAGTTCAAGTGGTGAAAAATGGGAAAGTTTTGGGGAAAAAGTAAGGCTATAGCCTTGGTTTTTTGCTCAAAATTTAGTGCTTGAAAAAACAGGTGTTGTTGCAACCAAAGTTCAAGTGGTGAAAAATGGGAAAGTTTTGGGGAAAAAGTAAGGCTATAGCCTTGGTTTTTTGCCCAAAATTTAGTGCTTGAAAAATCAGGTGTTTTTGCAACCAAAAATCAAGTGGTGAAAAATGGGCAATTTTTGGCCAAAAAGTAAGGCTATAGCCTTGGTTTTTTGCCCAAAATTTAGTGCTTGAAAAACAGGTGTTTTTGCAACCAATAAGCAAGTGGTGAAAAATGGCAATTTTTGGCCAAAAAGTAAGGCTATAGCCTTGGTTTTTTCCCCAAAATTTAGTGCTTGAAAAACAGGTGTTTTTGCACCCAAAAATCAAGTGGTGAAAAATGGGCAATTTTTGGCCAAAAAGTAAGGCTATAGCCTTGGTTTTTGTCCCAAAATTTAGTGCTTCAAAAATCAGGTGTTTTTGCAACCAAAAATCAAGTGGTGAAAAATGGGCAATTTTTGGCCAAAAAGTAAAGCTATAGCCTTGGTTTTTCGCTCAAAATTTAGTGCTTGAAAAAACAGCTGTTTTTGCAACCAAAAATCAAGTGGTGAAAAATGGGCAATTTTTGGCCAAAAAGTAAGGCTATAGCCTTGGTTTTTTGCCCAAAATTTAGTGCTTGAAAAAACAGGTGTTTTTGCAACCAAAAATCAAGTGGTGAAAAATGGGCAATTTTTGGCCAAAAAGTAAGGCTATAGCCTTGGTTTTTGTCCCAAAATTTAGTGCTTCAAAAATCAGGTGTTTTTGCAACCAAAAATCAAGTGGTGAAAAATGGGCAATTTTTGGCCAAAAAGTAAGGCTATAGCCTTGGTTTTTTGCCCAAAATTTAGTGCTTGAAAAAACAGGTGTTTTTGCAACCAAAGTTCAAGTGGTGAAAAATGGGAAAATTTTGGGAAAAAGTAAGGCTATAGCCTTGGTTTTTTGCTCAAAATTTAGGGCTTGAAAAAACAGGTGTTGTTGCAACCAAAAATCAAATGGTGAAAAATGGGCAATTTTTGGCCAAAAAGTAAGGCTATAGCCTTGGTTTTTTGCCCAAAATTTAGTGCTTGAAAAAACAGGTGTTTTTGCAACCAAAATTAAAGTGGTGAAAAATGGGCAATTTTTGGCCAAAAAGTAAGGCTATAGCCTTGGTTTTTTGCCCAAAATTTAGTGCTTGAAAAATCAGGTGTTTTTGCAACCAAAATTCAAGTGGTGAAAAATGGGCAATTTTTGGCCACAAAGTAAGGCTATAGCCTTGGTTTTTGGCCCAAAATTTAGTGCTTCAAAAATCAGGTGTTTTTGCAACCAAAAATCAAGTGGTGAAAAATGGGCAATTTTTGGCCAAAAAGTAAGGCTATAGCCTTGGTTTTTTGCCCAAAATTTAGTGCTTGACAAATCAGGTGTTTTTGCAACCAGAAATCAAGTGGTGAAAAATGGGCAATTTTTGGCCAAAAAGTAAGGCTATAGCCCTGGCTTTTTGCCCAAAATTTAGTGCTTGAAAAAACAGGTGTTGTTGCAACCAAAGTTCAAGTGGTGAAAAATGGGAAAGTTTTGGGGAAAAAGTAAGGCTATAGCCTTGGTTTTTTGCTCAAAATTTAGTGCTTGAAAAAACAGGTGTTGTTGCAACCAAAGTTCAAGTGGTGAAAAATGGGAAAGTTTTGGGGAAAAAGTAAGGCTATAGCCTTGGTTTTTTGCCCAAAATTTAGTGCTTGAAAAATCAGGTGTTTTTGCAACCAAAAATCAAGTGGTGAAAAATGGGCAATTTTTGGCCAAAAAGTAAGGCTATAGCCTTGGTTTTTTGCCCAAAATTTAGTGCTTGAAAAACAGGTGTTTTTGCAACCAATAAGCAAGTGGTGAAAAATGGCAATTTTTGGCCAAAAAGTAAGGCTATAGCCTTGGTTTTTTCCCCAAAATTTAGTGCTTGAAAAACAGGTGTTTTTGCACCCAAAAATCAAGTGGTGAAAAATGGGCAATTTTTGGCCAAAAAGTAAGGCTATAGCCTTGGTTTTTGTCCCAAAATTTAGTGCTTCAAAAATCAGGTGTTTTTGCAACCAAAAATCAAGTGGTGAAAAATGGGCAATTTTTGGCCAAAAAGTAAAGCTATAGCCTTGGTTTTTCGCTCAAAATTTAGTGCTTGAAAAAACAGCTGTTTTTGCAACCAAAAATCAAGTGGTGAAAAATGGGCAATTTTTGGCCAAAAAGTAAGGCTATAGCCTTGGTTTTTTGCCCAAAATTTAGTGCTTGAAAAAACAGGTGTTTTTGCAACCAAAAATCAAGTGGTGAAAAATGGGCAATTTTTGGCCAAAAAGTAAGGCTATAGCCTTGGTTTTTGTCCCAAAATTTAGTGCTTCAAAAATCAGGTGTTTTTGCAACCAAAAATCAAGTGGTGAAAAATGGGCAATTTTTGGCCAAAAAGTAAGGCTATAGCCTTGGTTTTTTGCCCAAAATTTAGTGCTTGAAAAAACAGGTGTTTTTGCAACCAAAATTAAAGTGGTGAAAAATGGGCAATTTTTGGCCAAAAAGTAAGGCTATAGCCTTGGTTTTTTGCCCAAAATTTAGTGCTTGAAAAAACAGGTGTTTTTGCAACCAAAATTCAAGTGGTAAAAAATGGGCAATTTTTGGCTAAAAAGTAAGGCTATAGCCTTGGTTTTTGGCGCAAAATTTAGTGCTTCAAAAATCAGGTGTTTTTGCAACCAAAAATCAAGTGGTGAAAAATGGGCAATTTTTGGCCAAAAAGTAAGGCTATAGCCTTGGTTTTTCGCTCAAAATTTAGTGCTTCAAAAATCAGGTGTTTTTGCAACTAAAAATCAAGTGGTGAAAAATGGGCAATTTTTGGCCAAAAAGTAAGGCTATAGCCTTGGTTTTTTGCCCAAAATTTAGTGCTTGAAAAATCAGGTGTTTTTGCAACCAAAAATCAAGTGGTGAAAAATGGGCAATTTTTGGGGAAAAAGTAAGGCTATAGCCTTGGTTTTTTGCCCAAAATTTAGTGCTTGAAAAACAGGTGTTTTTGCAACCAATAAGCAAGTGGTGAAAAATGGGCAATTTTTGGCCAAAAAGTAAGGCTATAGCCTTGGTTTTTTGCCCAAAATTTAGTGCTTCAAAAATCAGGTGTTTTTGCAACCAAAAATCAAGTGGTGAAAAATGGGCAATTTTTGGGGAAAAAGTAAGGCTATAGCCTTGGTTTTTTGCCCAAAATTTAGTGCTTGAAAAACAGGTGTTTTTGCAACCAATAAGCAAGTGGTGAAAAATGGGCAATTTTTGGCCAAAAAGTAAGGCTATAGCCTTGGTTTTTTGCCCAAAATTTAGTGCTTCAAAAATCAGGTGTTTTTGCAACCAAAAATCAAGTGGTGAAAAATGGGCAATTTTTGGGGAAAAAGTAAGGCTATAGCCTTGGTTTTTCGCTCAAAATTTAGTGCTTGAAAAAACAGCTGTTTTTGCAACCAAAAATCAAGTGGTGAAAAATGGGCAATTTTTGGCCAAAAAGTAAGGCTATAGCCTTGGTTTTTTGCCCAAAATTTAGTGCTTCAAAAATCAGGTGTTTTTGCAACCAAAAATCAAGTGGTGAAAAATGGGCAATTTTTGGCCAAAAAGTAAGGCTATAGCCTTGGTTTTTTCCCCAAAATTTAGTGCTTGAAAAACAGGTGTTTTTGCACCCAAAAATCAAGTGGTGAAAAATGGGCAATTTTTGGCCAAAAAGTAAGGCTATAGCCTTGGTTTTTTGCTCAAAATTTAGTGCTTCAAAAATCAGGTGTTTTTGCAACCAAAAATCAAGTGGTGAAAAATGGGCAATTTTTGGCCAAAAAGTAAGGCTATAGCCTTGGTTTTTTGCCCAAAATTTAGTGCTTGAAAAAACAGGTGTTTTTGCAATCAAAAATCAAATGGTGAAAAATGGGCAATTTTTGGGGAAAAAGTAAGGCTATAGCCTTGGTTTTTCGCTCAAAATTTAGTGCTTGAAAAAACAGCTGTTTTTGCAACCAAAAATCAAGTGGTGAAAAATGGGCAATTTTTGGCCAAAAAGTAAGGCTATAGCCTTGGTTTTTTGCTCAAAATTTAGTGCTTCAAAAATCAGGTGTTTTTGCAACCAAAAATCAAGTGGTGAAAAATGGGCAATTTTTGGCCAAAAAGTAAGGCTATAGCCTTGGTTTTTGTCCCAAAATTTAGTGCTTCAAAAATCAGGTGTTTTTGCAACCAAAAATCAAGTGGTGAAAAATGGGCAATTTTTGGCCAAAAAGTAAGGCTATAGCCTTGGTTTTTCGCTCAAAATTTAGTGCTTGAAAAAACAGGTGTTTTTGCAACCAAAAATCAAGTGGTGAAAAATGGGCAATTTTTGGCCAAAAAGTAAGGCTATAGCCTTGGTTTTTCGCTCAAAATTTAGTGCTTGAAAAAACAGGTGTTTTTGTGATTTTGTGGTAGTCGCGTGAACAGCTTGAATTCTTATTCGGTATAACCTGGTTTCTAGAAGAGTTAGATAAACATCAGACTGAATATCAATAAATATTTAGGAATCAAAAATTGACATTCGCAATTGTTACATGCAGCAAAAAATGTGTTATCAACATTATTTGATATAAATTTCAATCATTGTCAGGAACATGATCAAGAATGTTAAGATGCTGGTAATCTTCATCATCTAATACACTATTTATGTCTCTGTCTTCTACCTCATCATCATCATCATCTCCATCATAATCCTGTAAATAATCACTATCATTGTCATCATCATCATCCTCATTATCATCATCGTCCTCATCATCATCATCATCATCATCATCAAAATCATCTGCATCTAACATATCACTATCATCATCATCAAGATCATCATCTTCATCATCATCATCGTCATCGTCTCCAACGTCAAGCAACAAATTTTCCAAAGTGTCGAATGCATCATCATAATCATCTTCGTCTTCTTCGTTAATGTCATCATTCTCTTCATCTTCCGTCTAAAGTAAAGTTCACAATTAAGCATAATCAATTAAGCATTAAAAGCGCACTTAATCAAGCATTTTAAACATAAAAATAAGCACTTTAGAACTAAAACTATAACAAAATGATTTCATAACACTCTTTAAAAAATACAAAATAATAAATTATGGGAATTTATTGTTATTTACCTGTTCATCACTTTCATCTTCTTCTCGTTTCTTCAACCGTCCGACTTCGTACAATCGACAAATACTTTCATTACAACTGCCCTGAATATGTAAGGAGAGTGAAGATTAATTTTTGGAACAATTAATCAATAATTGAATGAATAAATCCATGGAATAATAGATGAATAAAGGGAGTAATGAATAAATAAATTAAGAAATAAAAGAATAGATAGATAACCAAATAGATATATTAAGCAATGAACGTATGCAGTAATAAATTAATGAATAAATTAATAACAAAATGAATGAATGAATTGACGAATTATTGAATGAATGAATGAGTGAATGAATGAATGAGATAATGAATGAATGAGATAATGAATGAATGAATGAATGAATGAATGAATGAATGAATGAATGAATGAATGAGTGAATGAATGAATGAATGAATGAATGAATGAATGAATGAATGAATGAATGAATGAATGTACTAACTAATAAGTTAAGCAAAGATCACATTCACCAGATTTTACCAAGTTAATCATATAAAAGAAATGATACAAACCTCAATGACTGCCACCAGTGAGTCGTTATTATCAGGACAAATATCAAAAATCGTCTTTTTTGCGTCAGTTGTCGCTGCAAATGAATTAGAAAACATTGCAAAAACCCTGAGTTTGTTGTCATTTGAACTCCAGCTCTTAAAATAAACATCCATATGAATAAGGGCTGAGTAAAGTATTACAAATTACAGCTGAATTCTTTATTGTTGTCAAAAACAACAGTAATAAACCAGAAAATGAAGAAAATAAAAATCTTTGATCTTTGATCTGAATACCCTCGCTATTCCATAAGAGTATTGAGATATGTGTTTCTAGCCATGTCTGAACTTTTTATACGAAACAAATCACAACTTACATTTTTGGCCTTTTCGAGTCAGGTTTAGCAGTCAAACGATGGAATAGTTCAAATCTAAGTGACTAATACTGCAATTGTTGAAATAATATTCCGATGTAATCTTTGACAAATGACTGTCAAACCTGTCAGGACTCATTCATGATCGGGAATTGATTAAGGCAATGATTATGATCTTACCAATCACAGAATAATCATACGAATCAAATGTCCTGAATGCTGAATCATAAGGGCCAACCATGTTTGGTCCAAAAACAAACTCGTATTCTTCATTGGTTTCAACATGTTTTACTGCAAAGAACAAAATTAAATCGAGTAAGGACAAAGCAAAAGTAAGAAAGGACCCGTTGTTCCTAAGCAATATAATATCCTAGTTATATGAATACTGATCACAAGTGGTGGCCAAAAGGTATTGAAAGATTGGAGAACTTGATATTGAAATTACCTCCATAGATGATGTCTCCATTTGCATTGAAAATTGATCGGCATTGATCCAATGATGTACATGTATCCAAAAGATGATACGTCCGAATATCCCACTATTAAAATGTTAAGAAAAAGAAAACCAAAGATCTTTTAAAACAAATTTTATAACAAAAAACAGCCAAGCACAATGGTAAATTTTGCTGATTTTGGACCTGAACATTAATTTCTTCCAGAAATCTAAAAGAAGTGGGTGGCCGTATAGGCAGATAAAAGGTGAGTGGAGGGAAAGAAGGATTGATTGATTGATTGATTGATTGATTGATCGATTGATTGATTGATTGATTGATTGATCGATCGATTGATTGATCGATTGATTGATGGAAAGATATACAGTTTGAATCGATGAACAAAATATCTTAAAAGTAGCACCTAAAAGTTGGCCTAAGCATCTAATTTTTTGCATGATCTTTTAATATCTGGCTATGATTTTGTAAAACTTTACATATTTACTGTTTTCCAAAATGTCCTACTATGAAAGCGTTAAGAATGAGAGAAAAGCAGTCAATTTTCTCATCCTTTTTATTGATTCAATCCTAAAAAACTTTAAATGAATAATTCAAAAGAAAGGATACGATTTCAGAACTGATGATAATTTCCAAACCAGAAGGATGGAACACACCACTGACGTAATCATTAAACTTGTCAAATTTGTGTAAAAGTTTAGCAGCACGAACATCCCAAAGACAGCCATCGTTGAGGACAAGATCATCTGTATAATTGAAAGTTGCTATGTTTTTGTCATAGCGGTTCAAATTGTGGGGATCTGTCAGTGTTAGGCTCAATTTGCCAGTTGTTAAGTCGTATATCTGCAGAAATGGTAAACAAAGATTGATTAGAAATCACAGCTTTATAAGAAATCACAGCTTTATCACTAGCTTCAGTGTAAAGACTATAGCAAGAATCATAGAAAGGTGTGAATAAAAATGTCAAATAAGGCTACTGTTCATGTTTCCTTTCCTGAAATGATCTATAAAATGATATCTGTCAACCGTCATGTACTGAGGTAAAAAGCAAAGATTAAGCGATATTCTAACAACAATTAATTTGAAATGAAACAATAAAAAGATTTAGTTATGTTACTAACATGAGCTGTGTATTCTGCCGTGCCGATAATTTGATCTTGAGCTGTGTTAAATTTGATATAATTATCATCCGTGAAACTAATTCTGAAAAGAGAAAACAAGAACTAGATTTATATCCATGGATATAAGAGTGTTCGAAAAACGTTAAAATATTCATCAGAACTTAAATGATAACAATAATTATTAAATTTAGGCCTAAGAAAAAAGAATGGAGTTTCTACAAATTTCAAACTTTCAAAAAACTGTTGCCTGCTTCAGATATGGCTTCTTGTTTTGAATCAAATTTAAACTTACTTTTTGTCAAAAAACGGCGAATGGAAAAAACTCCAGAGAGCAGCAGTAGGTTGGCCAAAAGTACTTGATGTTAGAAGAAGATTCAAGTCCTATCGAAAAGTAAGAATTGCATTAAAATTTAGAATTTAATTACAATAAACGAAATTATATGAGGATTGCAAACTTACAACAATGACTAACGAAAAAGAATTTGGAAAACGCTTCAGGTCTCTGCATTGTCAATTCTTGAATTTGAAACTACTTCTAGATCAAGCCTTGCATTCAAAAAATTGATGATTAAAAGCTCACCTTTGATGGTTCACAGTTTGAAATTGGATTTGAATGACAAGAGTAGCTCCCTTCTTCCTGATGAAAAATAAAAAGATATAAAATGTTAAGCTTGGGAAAATGCATTGCCTAAAACCCTGAAACATTCTAACTTTTTAAAACAACGGGCAAACGGATGCATTAAGTCTGACTTTACGTTTATTGAAAAGATCTATCGGAATCATAGTCTCTGGATATAAGTGAAAGAGAACTCACAAGGCCGGTGAAAATGTTATACATCTTGATTTCGCCATCTTTGGTTCCAAGTAAAATGTAATCACCATCGGGCTGAAGCAAGGATAGAAATAATATTTAATATTACTCACATACAAAAATTAAAAAAATCAAATTATTAAAAATAATATATTAAAATAGAATATAAATGATAAATTGAAGTATCATGTTTAAACTGAACAGGAACGTAGATAGAGATAATTTAATTGAGAAGAAGATCTAACGATATTTAAAAACAAATTAGAAAAAAGATGGAGAAATGCTCCCATCTTTTTAGTTGCCGTTATCATTAACGGCTTTTTAAAATAATGAAGTAAATCACTGAGCAAAACGTTATTACTTATTTATGCTATTTAAAATCTAAACAAGTCATCATTTACTAGAATGCACATGTACACAAATGTTACATTTTCAGAATTTCGCAGCTTTTGCCAATACAAACTAGGAAAGAATTTGAACAAAGGTAAAAGGTTGAAAGAAAACATAATGTACCAGAAAAGTGGCACAAGTGAAAGACGTCATGCCATCTTTGTCTTCAATTGTACCGACCGATCGAAACCTGCAATAGCAAGAGAAGCATGACATTAAGGTATTTGCTGATGGGTGGGTTAAATAAAAGTCATTATGGATCACGTGTAATGTACAATGTTAGTAAGACGAATAGATAGAAAAAAACAAGATCAAGATGATAATAGAATTGGAACCGAGTTCTTACCTGCTGTAAATGAATTTTCGATTCAATTTGGAACCCATTAGGCCACCATGTCTTGGGTGAATCTGTAATCGATAAAAAAGGTTTCCAGTCATGATATTGAATCGATTATCTTTGAAAATGGCAGAACTGTACGATCAGGGAGTGAGCCAGCTGATTGGAAGAACACTATCCGAACGACTTGGAATGAAATACATTGAGATTCACTGCACAAAGTAAAGGGAATTTATGGGTTTGGAGATTTACTGTTTATCCTAAAACACATTGTTGTCATCTCGATTTATCGTGCATGTCTGATAATACAGTGTTGGCTGTACCATCGTTGAAACTTGCAAAAGCCCTCCTTTGTAAGTTGTTCTCTTTAATCTTCTCTAATCTTCTCTAAATTACTTTATAATACTACAAAAACGATACCATGAAGAGCAAAAGACTACCACATGGTATTAAAAAGGAATATCTAACTAAATAATTAACGACTACAAACTATAGAGGATTGAAAAGGGGAAAATGAAAATACTGTTAAGCAACAAAAGATGTTATGGCGATCGTAGAATATAAACAGGAAAACATTGATAACGATGCTAGTGAGGAAAGGCATATCAATGCCATATAACACACCTGTCGATGCAGCATTCGTTGCATTACATTTGCCGGTGCATGCATTTTGTAATGCGGTTCTGGGCATTGATGTGGTCTGTAAAAACGATGAGATAACGATCAGCTAAACGAAAATCATGAATGAAAATGAAAATGAAAATCTACATTTAGGGTGGACAAAAAAGTGATTTCAAAAATAGATAAATCATAATCAATACTATTGAGTTGAAGTCATTACCTTCTTAATGAGAATTCAGGACAAGTTGTGACAGGATTTCTGCAATGAGCATGCTGTTCTCGAAGGTAATTTGTGACAATGGTATCCAAGGTTGGTTGGAAACAGTTGTTGGGATCTTGTGACGTACTTGCTTTTGGTACATCAAGCTGGTGAAAAATGACAATGATGAAGATGATGTTTTAAACTAAATGGATTAGAGTTCTAATAGAAATACAAAGAATAGAAAGGAAAGGAAAGGCAAGGCAAGGCAAGGAAAGGATAGGAAAGGGAAGGCAAGGAAAAGAAGGAAAGGATAGGATAGGAAAGGATAGGAAAGGATAGGAAAGGATAGGAAAGGCAAGGAAAGGATAGGAAAGGATAGGAAAGGCAAGGAAAGGATAGGAAAGGATAGGATAGGCAAGGAAAGGATAGGAAAGGAGAGGAAAGGATAGGAAAGGATAGAATAGGAAAGGCAAGAACAAATAAGGTGAGAAAAATGGAGAAGCACCTTAGTAAATTCAATAATTTGAAATAAAATCAACAATGAAATAGTTTGCTTGATAACAACAATGAGTTAAGTAATCAATGGAATAATCAGTTAAATCAATGAGAATCAATCAAATCATCGCTTACTCGTTCACTCGCTTTGTCAACATCCGGGCGATAAATCAAAGGGGTACCTGGGGTACTGTCCCCAGGAGTAAGGGCAATGTCTTGTGATCTGTGGCTATTTAGCACCTACAAGAAAAACAATGAAATTGAAATGAAAATTGAACAAACCAAGAAAGTTTTTTATCGGTTGATGTGACATGATATTTAACAATAGATAAACAAGAGAATCAAACCTAATATGTGACAATAGCAAGGAATTAAAATAGCAAACATTAAAATTGAAATGTAAAATAACCAACAGAAAATATCTTCAGAGGCCTTACTTTTCTTTTCTTTGATGGAGCTGGAGAAATGAACGATGCATCTGGGACACTTTCAGAAGATCGGGAACTTTTGAGAAATGCTTCTTTCTGCAGCGTAGTTGCAGACTTATGGAATCCTAAACAAATTTGAAACTTGGTTACTCAAGGTGCGTTTGGAATGGGGCAACAAGCAAAAAAAAAACGAATCAGAGATAAATTCCCCTTAAAAGACAATAAACCCATAAAAAAGCTTCATTTCACTTGCTTGTTCTTTAGGCCCTCCTCTGAGCGGAATACTAATGAGAGTAAACATCATTCAAAAGCGATTATAAGCATCAATATGTTACCTTTAGCTTTCAAATGATCAGCGATTAGTTGAAGGAGCTCTTTTTCCGAATAAGAAATTTTGGTTTGAGAAACAATACCAGCCTAAGGTTAAAAATACAACATTTCAAGAATGCGTTATTCCAACCATAACCTTGACCATAGCTCTTAAAGCAATTGATGGAGCAACCAAACCCCTACCTTTACCCTAATTTTCTTACCCCTCAGACTTCTCTGTATGTAGGACCCTCGATAACAGAGCTTCAAGGAACAAAGCATGGAATGACTTATTTGAAGATCTCCTTCTCTTGAGACTTTAATACTCAGAATGTGTCTGCATAACAGTAAGTTCTCATTTAAGCATTTCAAAACTTGTTTGTCAACTGCAATATCGAATGGCTTTGAGCAGTGTTCATTATAATGCTTAATCATGCTGAAAATAATTAAAAGAAAACATGATAAAAATATGAATGAAAACAAATTTGGATGAGGAAGATACCTTTTTGAGTGTAGAAAGCATTGCCATTGGGGAGGCGTGATCCGTAAGCGCCTTCCCAGTTACAGTTTCAATCAATTCAGATGCGTATTTACAGAAAATACTATGCTCATTTGCCTTGTCAGGTAGAACTGGTTCACGCATTAGCATTTGAAGTTGGCCACTAAAAGTGACGATGAGTTTGTGAAGAACTTGGCGGATTCGATCACTTCTTGACAATCCGCATAGGGCCTAAACGAAACAACGTCAAAAGAAACGCAAAATAAAACAAGATATGGTAACAATTTAGCAGGATACAGTTGAATAAATTGACCCTCAGGCATTTATGATAACAGATAATGTAAACACTGCTTATAATTCCAGCAATGCAGGGGAAAATTGACATCTTATCCCGAACTAAATCGAACATAATCAAATATGCAATGAAATCAGATCTATTACACTTCCAGTTTGCAGAGTATGGCCGATCTTGACAAGATCTTGGGGTGCCAACAGTCCCAGACGTCAGGTGCGGTGCGCTAGAACCGTAGAAAAATCGTAAGGTGCGCCACTACACTATGGGTACCACTGTACAAACATAAAAACTACAAAACCTGAGGGGCGCACAGTTGCGCTTTCTTAGGCATTTAAGAATTATCTTGGGTGCGGCATTGCCATACTCTGCATTCTGGTTACACTTTTCTGCTGTTTCAAGACAGTTGTTGAATGATCTTTTTACTTTACCTTGCACGCCAAACATCGTATTTCGTCCGCTTCTGTGATTGGCGTCTTCGTGTTAAGCAAAGCCAAAAGAACTTTGATTCCATTTTGCATGCGAACAGCATTCCACATTTTGTGCGAAAAATGATAACCGTAAAGATCTCTAGCCATCTCACGGTTGATCTAAAAAAGTTTAAGAAAGAATATGACAATGCAATTAAACATAGCATGAAAAGGAAAAGGAGCTAACTTCTAGCCATAGCCAAAAAAATAACGTTTCCAACACAGGCAACAGTGAGAAATATTGCTTAAACATTAGAAATTACACCCATATCACGACCTAAATCACGACTAACTTCTTTTCTTAACCTGTGAAAGAAGTAAGGCCCATAAGAAGTTGATGAATCTGATTAAATAGTTCTAAATTCATAATTATGGAAGTTTGGTTGCAAGAACAAAGAATGAAAACTTAGAAAATTGTAGAGTACAGTAATACGAAGTAAAAGCAATTTTAACTCAACAAAGATAGTTTTGATTTGATTTGGTCTTTAACTTGAACGAACAATACCTGTTTTTTCGGTGCACATACACAATTACATAAAACTTGCAATGCAAGTTTCTGGATTTCCCCGTCTCCTTTGACAAGAATTCCTTCAGCAGCTCGAATCAAAATCCTGAAATCAAACACGCAAAATTGTAAAGTGTTTTCACTTTCATATCCAGACTTGAAATAACCCACATTAAAAAGTTTCTCTCCTGACAAACTTAAATTAGGTGAAATTGGAAAGTGAATATCAGATATAATTAGCAAAAACACAAATTAAAGATAAAGAAAATAAAGAATCTTTTTGATATATATTTAGGCCTACCTGATACCCGATTGAGTTTCATCAGTATCAACAGCGACATTTTGACAAAACATCACTTGGATTTTGGAACTAACGGAAATGTTGAACAGAATATCAAGTGCTAGTTTGATAACCTCATTCCTGCAATGAAAGGTGAAAGTAATTAGGAATTTATTAAGGAATATGTGGCGTGTTCGGGTTCTGAAGAGAGTTAGGCCAAGATAATGACAACGATTTATGTTGACTGTAATCTATTTCTTTCAATTCTCGACTGACAAGATTTCGAATTAATTCTAATATTAATCGCTCTTTTGAATCATATCAATCAACAGACACACAAATAGGACATGACACAGCAACTAAAAACTCTACAACACAGCTAGACAACATAGTTACAGGAGGGATAATCAAAGAAACAAATCTACACATTTATAATATGGCGCCCAGCTAGTTAGTACAAACATTACAAATGTAACACATTTTAGGAAAAGAAAAGGGAGCAAGCGTTTCGTGAGGAAGGAAGTACTCTCTTCAAATCAAAGATGGCGATTGAAACCAAAGGAAATATAAGGTACTGAAAATTCGTAGCAAAATGATTTGTAAAGGAGATTACCTTCCGCTGTAACCATCCCATCCTGTTGCAGCCAATGCAACTATTTGGAATAATAGTTGAACTCCAGAAAGCTTTTTGAATGCCTGAAATCGTGAAATGAAAGATTGTTATAAATGAGCGCAGAGAAAATCATTCTGAAATATCTATAAAATATGTCCCAATAATATACAATACAATACAATACAATACAATACAATACAATACAATACAATACAATACAATACAATACAATACAATAAAAAATGATACAATAAAAAACAATACATTAAAAAACAATACAATACAATACAATACAATACAATACAATACAATACAATACAATACAATACAATACAATATAATACAATACAATACAGCGCAAAAAACACAATGTTATACAATACAATACCAAACAATACAATACAATACAATACAAATTTCACAATTATCATACCGAACACTTTGAAAATACCACTTTAAAATAAATATTGTTGACGTCACTTTTAAAATCACAAAATCCAAATACCAGTAATTGGTGCAAATGCAAAACTTCTTTTGGATTTTCTAACAAAAGTTGAACATTTTCCAGATTCTGAGCAGCAGTCATAGGAATGGCCTGCAATGGAAATTATGCTCTTTTTGAAATAAAAATAATAACAAAAAGATATGTAAACTAAAATTATATCTTCTAACTCTCCATGTGATACGAATAAGAATAAGAATAAGAATAAGAATAAGAATAAGAATAAGAATAAGAATAAGAATAAGAATAAGAATAAGAATGCAATGGATTATGGTTGGTTCAGATAACATCATACCTTATATGCTGGAATTGGCTGTGGAAATGGGGTTCCCTTGCTTCTTGCTATTTTACGGCGAATTTCATCTGCTTTGATTGACAGCTGTGAGCAGAAGAATTTCTTCAGAGCTAGAAGTGTGTGTTTAATGATCTGCCTCATCCCAAAAGATTCTTCATTTGCCATTAACCTGGACTCTTCAGGACGCAGAATGCTAAGCACTGTCACCTAGAAATGTGATTAGATTCAAAGGCAACCTTGAAGTATTCTGAAGGATTTTCTAAAGAGGCAGGAGGCAGAAGGTAGGTTCAAAAGAGGAAGGTTTGTGGAGAAACGGTCAGAGGAGGGGGGTTCGTTTTAGAGTAAGAAGATTCGGAGGCAACATCTTTGGACTCCCTGCAATGTTCAAACAATTTGAATCAGTTTAAATGATTAAGAAACAACTTACTGTGTTAATGAGCCTTCTTAATCCATCCATCGATACAAAAAGATCAAGAATTGCACGAAAGTTGAAAACCAATGAAAAGAAAAGAGTTGCATAACAACGAGAGGAATCGTGCATGCCAGAATCGACGAGCCAAAGTGTATATTTGATTAAATCAGTGAGCAAAGGATGAGGCAACAAACAAACCTAAAAATAAAGGGAATTTAATTAACAAATGTACATATTAATTCATTAATTCATCATTAAATCTGAATTCTCATTTAATTTTTTAAACACTGTCTCAATTTTCCAGTTAATTTTATGTCAAAATATGAAAAACTAAAATAAAAAAGAAGCGTGTAACGATAGTTGACCCTTATCTGTCAAAATAACATAAAAGCACCACAGAACAGTTTAGCAAAATCAGTTATCGCCATTGTTAACTATCAATCAAATAATTAATCTTAACTTTAAAAATACCAATGAAAAATATGATTATAAATTAAGGCCTACCCTTTCCATTGCATCATCATTATATGCAAGGTAATAAAAACAAATTGATACTCCAGTGGATGGCGTGGTCTGTCTGGGAATCTCCAGTAATTTCTGCACTCCCCCTCTAAACACAAAATCACTTACAAACTTCTTATGGCACATGAGAGCAGACAAGTACTAAAAACAAGGAACAAAATAAAATTCAACAAAGTTTTCTAACAAAATATTTGAGAGTTTAGTAAGATGCTGATTTGAAAAGACGCTTTTATTGTTCAGAGAATAAAGACATTGATACTTCGGTTAAAATGGTGACCAGGATGGGATTAAAAGTCATGTTTGCAACATTCCCCAGTCTTGAAGCCAAAAGAAGACGAGGGGAAAGTAAGATTATCCCCTCCCAACCCCCCCACTCGTTGCACAAAATATACAGATCACAGAAATCTTCGAAGAAAGGCAAGCTACCGATACGCCACGAAATGTAAAAGTCGCATTTGCCCAAATGCGAAACAGTTACCTCATAATCACGACTACTTTCGCGTTTTTTGGCAGTTCACTTTGCCATTGTGTTTGTAGGAATATGTCAGCAGATTAAAAGTATATCTTGTTCAGAACTGTTCAATGAAATACCTGCTTACTTTAAGCTAACAAAGAAGGCGTTGGTAGTGATAACATACCTCTAATCCACGCAATGCTAATATAGGATCTTTTTGTATCTTCACATTGATGTAATAAAATATGAGATCAAGGGCGTCATATTCAAAAGCATACATTAGCAACTGAAAAATAATTCAAAACACAAACATAAAACTTTTGGGGTGGCGAATTTTAATTCTTTGTTATCTTATAGAAATTAGAAACTAGATTTGAACGACGATATAACCGAAACCATCGCTACATTTTTTTAATATCAGCAACACTGAT
The DNA here is from genome assembly GCA_964019065.1 of Catostylus mosaicus. NCBI lineage: Eukaryota > Metazoa > Cnidaria > Scyphozoa > Rhizostomeae > Catostylidae > Catostylus > Catostylus mosaicus. Next base: position 229,260 of record OZ025202.1, read on the forward strand.
AGTGTGCCTAATTCTCACATTGTCTAGAACATTAGTTCTGGCACAAAGCAGTTCTTTTCTCCTGCGACTATAATAATAATAAGAATAATAATATACGAATATTTTAACAGGATAACCCATCAGTAATTACATACTGTTATCAACAGGGTCCTGCTTCCTTAATAACTTTTAATTGACAATGTTCATATATAACTTAAAAGATTAAAGTATCTAAAACTTAAGTAGCTAAAAATTATTTAAAAAACTATCGAGAGACTGTCTGAAAAGAAGTCGAGAGTCAGTTCTTCTCGCCGGAAGAGGCAAGGTGTTATATTCTTTTGCAGCCGACTATCTCAGCTATGGTGTGTCACCAATCAACAGGACTTCTTGCCAACAAGTGACAACATAGGCGTAGTATTATTTTTGTGGCAGAACGTACAGAGCATTAAAAAATGACAAAATACCTCTTGGTACTGTCCCAATGATGTCGCATATCCAAGCAATAATAGTTGCTGTGTTCCAATATTTAATGGCCACATGCACCAACTTGGTTTCTTGTACCCATGCCTCTTTGCTTTCGCATTCTTGGCATCTTTAACTGCTTTTGCATGTTCCTGCCAAGTGGGGTTTGCAGATGTCTGTTGAGCATCTTTATCGAAAAAAACATCAATTAAGACACATAACATTTCAAACTAGATTAAAGCATTGGAATTGATTTCATCACAGATTTATATCTTTTCGTCACATTCGAGTTAAGAACTCAAGACATATATATCTATAATTGCATCATATATCCAAGGAATAAAACAAAATTGAGGAGAATAGAAAGTGGGCATTAATTAATGAGTTACAGGAGTCTTTTTTTGATTAATTCAATCATGAGAAACATAATCTACCAACATCATTTAATTTTCAACTATTTTTATTATCACCTCCATTCATTTCAGCATCTGATTTTTCATCCTTCGTCCTATCGTTCTTTGCTTCTTCTTGCACATCATCCTTTACATCATTTCTTTCTTCATCCTTAACTCCATTGACAAGTTCTTCCTCAATTTTCAAGCTACTGTCGTTAACTTCAGATGCATGTGATTCTTGCGTTGATATTTTGAATGGTTCTTCCGAATCCACTTGTGATGGCGACTGGGATGACATTTGCAATGAACTTTGTGATGATTCTAACAGTCCTGTCTCCATTGAACCTTGCGATGCTCCAAGTGACAATTCTTGTGATGATTCTAGCATTGGTGCCTGCAGTGAGCCTGGTGCTGATGACCCTTGTGACAAATAATGCAATCCACCTTGCAATGTTTCTTGTGATGCCCCTTGTGATGACATTACATCTGATTCCTGCACTGTTGCTTGTGATGCCACTGATGATAGTTGTGATGAACTTAGTGACATTGATTTTGATTCTGCTTGCAATGAAATTGATGATTCCCCTTGTGATGAGTATTTTGAAACCGATGACCCTTCTGATGCCTCTTGCGACCCTACTTGCATTTCTATTTGTGACGGCCCTTGCATAATTGCTTGAGACGATTGCATCAGGTGTGCTACCCGTCTCATTTGCTGCTCACCTTGTTTCATCCTTGAAGTATTAGGTGTCCCTTCTTCGTCTCTCTTTTTCTGTGCCTTTCCTTGTGAATATCGCACATGTCGTAACCCAGACTTACTGCTAGATTTCACAGAAAATTTTCCAAAGTTTTGAATAGCTGGTGCCTTAAGATCTGATACCTCTTTCAAGCATTTCAATCTTTTTAGCACAATTGGAACCTCAAAATAAAAGCCTGATTTTATTACAAAAGAAGAAATTTCACAAATCTTACAAAAGCAATGCTGAATCAGAACAGTGTGAAAAAGGGGAAGTTTTATTCATAAAGCTTCTAATTAGATAAAAATTGTGTATCATCATATACCATTGCTTGATTTTCCTCTTTAAATATTCCAGCATTTTCTTCATTCTGCATGCCAACAGCCAAAATATCTAAAATTAGAATAAAAAATGTAAATATTAACTATACTACATCATAGTACATAGTATATTTAATATATAATTCTTTGTGTTTCGATAATCTAAATCAAGCAATATTAAAGTTCACAGGGATTTATTTCATCAAAAAATATGGTAGAACTTACCAAGAGCATATGTTCTTAAGGGCTCTTTTCCAGATTTTCCCCATTTGTAGCATGTTTTGCCAATGCTTTCCTGAAAAAGAAATAACATGATACTTTATACAGAAAAGCAGACATTTTAAAAAGATATTTTTGTATGATGGTGCATTAATTTGATGATCAATGGATGATTTTTTGGAAATACTAGAGCCAAAAAAAGAATGGGTGTCAACATAAAAAAGAATGGTTCTTAAATGAGAATATGATGCTTTTAAAATTGGAATCACATGCTTACCCAGTCTTCAAAAATCTTCCCCTCAAGTCCAGATAATATATTCAGAATGAGTCGTGCAGATTGGCAGTTCAACTCAAAATCATCATCAGCATTTGCAAAATATGATGTGGTCAGCTGAAAATTAAATGGTACTTTCAAAGGGGTAATTCTGCATGTCTACATGTCTAGGGGCTTAGCATAGGAGCATGCATTGGATATTCAATGAAGCAAATGGGAACTTGGGGGGGGGCTATTTGCACCTAGGCCAAAGTAAAATGTTTAATACACAATTTGACGGATGGGATCCCAATTTTCATAATTTGCTGTTGATTTAATTGTTCATTTAATGTCTACAAGAAAAGATAAAGATTTGAAGATCTGCGTAATCTCAAGGTTAACAATCTTCATAATATCAATTAGCATTCACAAAATAGCCTATTCATAAACTAAGTAATGTTAATATGATACTTAAATATTAAATTTATTGAATTTCTTAACATCCCTTAATCCATACCTTATGCATAAACTCTTTTTCACCAACAATTAAACGTAATGTATCACCAAATTTGCATTCTGGGTAGGATTGAGCTAAAATAAAAAAAAACATGTAAAAGGGCATCTTGAAATGTAATGAAACAGAAAGTTAAATATAAATGTTTAATCTTTTTGTTGTAAGGATGCAATAGAATTTTTCATTCCCTTTTAAAATGGAAATTGATATGTTTTTTAGTTTGGCTTATGGCAAAAGACTGCTTGCAAGTTATTACTGAATGTAAATTGGCCTTTTATCTTACATGGATGTCTGTCATCAAAGGGATCTGGGGCAAGGGCTGCAAAATCTTCATATTGCTCTTCAACCTTCTCTGATAATCTGCAAATAAAAACACACACTTTAACAAGGTATAGCATATTTCAATTACATGCAAATTGTTTCAACGATAAGAATCCTATAAATTTACAGCATTTGCATCTTTTTTTGTACAATTTAGTTTCTCTAGGAGGAAGAGTCTAGAATTAGGGAGGGGGGGGGGTTGCTGGGCAGATTTTGACAATCTAATTTTGGTTTTGGATACCAGCCAGTTATTGTGGCAGCTTTCTTAAATGAAATTTGCAAAATTTTTTGGCTTCACACGAGCAGATTTTTCGATGGGTCAAAAAGCAAAACAAATAATTCAGAAATAAAAATTACTTTTTGAGGATCTCGGTTGGTTTTCTGTTCCCCTCGCCATCCTCTTTTTCCCATTGATGAATTAATTCAAGAACAGCAGTATCTTGAAAACTCAGCCATGTCGGGTATTTTGATGACATCTTTGTCGTGGTAACCTGCTATGTAAAAAAATTTGATTCATCAATATATTTTCAGCGAGCTTCTCAAAAAAAACCCGCCATCATCCTGGCCTAGAAGGGAATTTTTTTATAAATATTTACTAACTAATTAAAACTTTCATTCTTTCAAACAAATTAAGTATATCTTTTTACTGGCTCCATCAAAAATGAAATCTTTACTAAACAAGAGGGCCTAGATCTCCAAAAAAATTTAAGGCCTAAAAAATCATGGTTCTAAAAAAATATCCGTTCATCGGTATTAACGCTACTGAGCCTTGAAAGCTCACCTTAAGTGATAAGTGATCTTCGGTCTCTTTGATCAGCTCCAATCTGCTTGATTAATTGGTTTTTATATCGATTTTGGCATCATATTGCCTTGAAAATCCGCCATGTTTTTGCAGCATGCTTTCATCAACAAACTGCTGCGCATATCATCCAGCAGGGCTGCGACTTCTCCTGCGGTGGAGCACTAATGACGTCACTTCCTTCGAATTTTCTCGGAAATCAGTGCCAGTATTTTGGAACACAATATATAATTTCAAGCAGTTTCATATAATCAATGCAATCATTGAATACAAATCAACTAAATCGATTGAATCATTTTGATCATGTTTTCTACGACTTTCGTACCACTTCACATCACGTCAAACGAAACAACAAAACACAGGTTCGTTCACAAAAATTAGCAGCAGCGACGGAATTTCAGAGGGTTCAGCCTAAGAATGGTGGAAAGCACCATTTCAACGGGTGCCAAGTTATCGAAGGGAAATGTAGCCAAGGGAAGGGATATTAAAATTTTTATTTCATGGCTAGGGCAGGCTAGGGGCAAGAGACATTACCTCTGGATGGTTCGAAGCATTGTCAAAACATATATAGTACTAAAACTTACAGGTTCGAAAAGAAAAACGTACAGAAACAAAACACATGTAGGAACTAAGCAATAAATGTCATTGTTGACAATTGGCAATTTATTGTATTCTGTTTTATCAAGTTTTGTCTCAATATCTGACAGTAATGAATTTCCGTCACTGCTTGGCAGTTTGCGAACACACGTCAGTTTTGAAATTGCTTCAAACGTTGCTTACAGGAACTCTTCAAGCTAAAATAACACTAAATTTGGAATAAAATCATAAAACAATGATCTTATAGTGACTACACTTTAGGATAGACACGAAAGTGATGGGTCAAAAGATTTAGATGGCCTAATCACACGCAAGTATATTGAGAGCTGCAAATACAAGAAGAATCTACGAGAATCCGCCCGAATTGTAGCCTGCTACAACAAGCCAAGGACTTAAGGCTTTAAAGTAGCGTTCACCGTCAAGTACATGCTAATACGTATAGTTTGATTGAGGCAGATCATCCCGAACGGGGGTTATGGGAGTAGTTGCCCACGTGGAAAAATAAAATTAAGGCTATTTAAGGATTGCATTGAGCACACTTAAGATTTTACGTTGTAGGGGAGGGTTTTAAAAACGGAGGCATGGAAGAGATTTCTTAAACTAAGTATTTAATAATCCTTAACTATAACGGGAACTTTCTAAGAAATAAGATCTGCATTTATGAACCAGCTAAGACTTACAAAAGTTTCAAAGACAGATCAAAAGGAGGCGAATTTTTCAAGCGAGGTTTTGATTGAAAGCTGATTGATCAATCGATAATGTGTGAATCAAAATCAAGTTTTGTCTTGGTTTATGTTCGCTGCATACTTAAGCAGTCACCATTGAAGATAAAATTTCTTCGAATAATCTAATATAAAAAACTTCGTTTGGAAAAGACTTCGTCTCAATTTCAAAATCCTACTTATTCACATAACGATAGTCTATTAAAGCATAAACAAAGAAAGAACCTTGTAAAAGCACAGAAATTAGTTTACACACTTCCTCAATCTATTTGCTACCCTACGCAGATGAAGAAATTTTATATTTAGGCGATGTTTTTATATATATATATATATATAACGAAGTTTCAAGCTCAAATGAAAGCAAGTCAATTTCAGATCCATCATCAGTCTCAATATTCCACTGTCACAACTTTCGTTTTCAGGTATTCATTCAAGGCTTCCATGCCTAAAAAAGACGAAACGAAAATTAATTAAAACCATCATACAAATCAGGACATCCTAATTTGATGAAACAATTTCTAAACACAGGTTTATTAGTAGAATATTAAATTCAAGATCGGTACAATATGCATCCATTTTGAGCAATATGCATCAAATTCATGTGCAACATGCATCAAAATCTCTGTTCAACATAAAACTGAGCAAAACATACCAAGATCTTTTCCAAATCCTGATTGTTTGAAACCGCCAAATGGTGCAGCAACATCAGTTTTGTTGTATGTGTTTATGAAGCATGTTCCTGCCTCAAGCCTATCAGCCACAGTTAAGGCCTAAAAACAAGGAGAGTTAGAAAATTAATCGACCATTCATCAAAGCCTTTAATTAACTGATGTTTGTAAGCAAAGTATGCAGTTAATTATAAAAACACAGTGCAACATGCAAGCTGTTGGAAGTCTTAATTTATGGCCCACACTGTTTTTGTTGGAAGTATTTAAACTTAGGACGAATGGAATTGAATAAACAGCTGTAGAATTCGATTATAAAAGGAGAATGTAAGGGCAAAAAATACCTTGCTTAAATCATTCGTGAAAACACCAGATGCCAATCCATATTCTGTTTTGTTTGCACTTTCAAGAACACCATCAACATCTCTGCAGATAAAAACGAAGTTAGTGAACAATAACAGATATATATTAGACTTAAAATATCTCGATGTGATTGATTTTAATGTCCATAAAACATCTTCTGTGATTAGAATTCGATTTCGCAATTATGCAAAAGATGCTCAATACCGCATGAAATAGAATGACATACCCGTCCTTGAATTTAGAAATGATCATAACAGGACCAAATGATTCTTCGATTGCAATGAACATTCCATCTTGAACGTCAGTGAAAACAGCTGGCTCCAAAAAGAAACCTAAGGAAAAACAATATTTAAAACATCTTTGGCTTCCTCGTCAGTTTTCTACATAAAGTGACGCAAAAATTATCTAAAAAATAAAAGTAGATGACAATTTTCAAAAACCAACCTTTCCTATCGAGTCTTTTTCCACCAAAAATAAGTTTTGCACCTTCCTTCACGCCAGTTTCGACGTAATGGAGAAGTGATTCCATATGAGCCCTGAATATGAAATAATAGGGAATTCATTAGCACGTTTTATATCATTAAAATTGTATAAGAAATCTTAATAGATATAGACAAACAAAATAAATACAAGGGTCTAGGTATCATTTTAACATAGTATCAAAGAAAAAGTTAGAATTATAAAATAATGCAAAGATAAAAAAATTTTAATTTATTTTAGAGTAGTGTAAAAAACAATTTTGATTGAACAAACTTGTGATTCTGTGGTCCATGATCAGTCGATCGATCTAATGGATCCCCAATTTTCATTTTCTTTATTTCTGCAACCTTGATAACAAGAAATGAATAAACTTTAAATATTTAGCAGAAATTTAGAAAAAAATTGGAAAATGTGACCACGACGTGACTCGAACACGCAGCCTTCTGATCTGGAGTCAGACGCGCTACCATTGCGCCACGCAGCCAACCGGTCAAAAGATGAGGGATGAAATTTACTTATTTTTGCTTATCTTGAGGTACATACTCCACCTGTACAAATAACAATGCTTTTGATTACAATGATTACGGATGATTTATCATTATGGACGATTGTGGCTAAAATTTGAAATCATGATCAATCATTACTAATCACAATTGACTGGTGATTAACGCTGATTAACTCTGATTAATAACGATACAAAATGATTCAAAATGATTTAAGTTGATTTTTCATTAACTATTAATTTTTTACATACCACATTTTCGACATATTTATCATGAATAGATTCTTCAATAAACAAACGACCTAAAATAAAAAAATCTCGTTAATCTCTAACCAAAAAATCTTCAAGAAAAGAACAATTGTCAATTTAAGTTAAATCACATGAAGAAGGCTGAAAAACAAATATGAAAAAGAAAAAGCTTTTAATAAACGAGAAACTGACTCTCGCAAGGAATACTTTACGTTTTAACTCTTTCGCACCCGGATTTATTTTTACTTAACTGTCAAAACTAATAAAAATCCACGCTTTTCAGGGGGTAGCATAGTCAAATAAATTAGGCGAAAGTGTAAACTATTATAGAAAACTTCCATCAAAACATTTACAATATTTTGTACTTTACCCCCAAAAAATAGATTTTTAAGGTGTTTGCAATGGGCCATATGGCCCGTCCAGGGGTGAAGGGAAAAGAAAAAGCTTTTAATGAATGAGAAACTGACTCTCGTAATCAATATTTTACGCTCTAATCAAGTTCATACCTGCAGCAATGCAATTTTCTCCTTTGTTGAACATGCAAGAATACATTCCCTGAAATGAGTAGATTTCAAGAAAATTAGGCCCACAAGTAAAAGCTGGTGCAGTTTGCGAAAAAATTATGAATTGCATTACTTATTGGATGGCTATTTATATCCTACCAATTTTTATGATAAAATAATGAACGCAATTTAGTTTCCAGCGGAATTTTCTGCAATTTCCAACGTTCAAAAAGGCACATTTTTATAGAAGATTATCATTAGGTTTACAGAAAATACAACCAAAATACGATTCACCTCAAGAGCGCCATTCCACGAGCATTTTTACAAAGTTAAAGCAAACAATAAGCTCATCATGAAATGCCTACATCATGAAAGACAACAAACAAAAATACGATTTTAAATAGTCTAGAATATTTACCTGTCTAACAGCCTTTTCCATGTCACAATCATTAAAAATGATCAGCGGTGATTTGCCACCAAGTTCAAGGGAGACACGTTTTATGTTGCTTTCAGCAGCACTTGCAAGGAAATAATAAAAACAATTAATTTTATTGAATAAAATGACGCTTAAGACAAAACAATACTCTTTGGACGTTAAAAGCAGTTCATAAGGACCCTTACAAGTATCACAATTTATAACGATGTAGACATTCTTTTCATATTGTCAGCATCTCTTTTTCAATTGAAACTGGTACAAGATATAAAGAACTGGCGTGGCATTGTCAGACGCGTCGTGCAGTACTAACTGTGTGTGACGTTTTAGAAGAAAGCATCTCTTTTCTTTCCCTCGTCTTTCATTTTCATTTTATCAAAACTATTTATTGACATGACGTCAAGAATGCACAATTTACCTCTTCATGATTCCAGCACCGATTGGAGTTGAGCCAGTGAAGCCAAGCTTTCTAATATCAGGATGGTCACATAGTCTTTGTCCAACAACTGAACCAGATCCTGGCAAAATGTTGATCGTACCTTTTGGGAAACCGGCTTTGGCCGTGAGTTCAGCAAATTTCAATGCGGTCATTGGGGTTACCTTAAATATAAAAAGAAAAACAATTTGAGTAATATCTTACGATCCTCAACAAAACATTTCTTTACCTGCATTCAGTTTCTGGAAATTAATCAATTGAAGGAACCTTAGAGTGGTTGTAGAGTGGTTACCTGTGCTGGCTTCAAAACAACGGTGTTTCCAGCTGCCAAAAGTGGTGCCATTTTCCATGCCAGCATCATCAATGGGTAATTCCATGGAACAATTAAACCGCAAACACCGATTGGTTCTTTTTTGGTGAAGCAAAGATTCTTGTTTGGCCTAGCATGGTTGATTGGAATAGTTGCACCCTGCAAACATGAAAAAACGGTCGTTGAGGAAACAAAACTTTGATATTTGCAAGTCTGTAGATTTCAAAGCAAGCCAATGAAACGTAGCAGAACAGGAAAATAATTCCTTAACGTAGCAGAATATAGCCATCTCTCTCCTTAGTTCTTTTTCTGGTTACACAGTCCCAGAAAATGATGCTAACCCTCCTCTGAGGGAAAATATCTGTTGTCCGGAACATTTCCCACATAAAAATGGAAAATGGGAGGGTATGATGCATAGAGTTTCCTGACGTTGCTCTTGAACCCTCTGGTCAGTTTGGTTAAGATGTCATATTGCGATGCTTATGCAAAAAAATAACCATTACAAGGAAGATGGAAACGATTTTGATTGGAGAAGGAATAGATCGCTTTGAAAAAAGATTGAAAAGTGAAACACGGGAATTAACAGACGCAAAATGCGATGGAAAGAAATGCCGGAGTGGGTTGAAAAGAATAATGAAAAAAAACACAAGATTTTTATTCTTGAGGGTTAGATTGACATGGCTATCAAGGATTTAGATGATTGATTACAGTTTTATAATGGCTTCATTTCCCACCTGTATTTTGTCGGCCCAACCGGCAAAGTATCTAAACGTATCAATGGACATTCCAATGTGAGTTTTCAACGCCAAAGTATAAACAGCTCCTGAGTCCAATGATTCGATTGTGGCCAGTTCCTCTCTGTGTTCGTCCATGAGGTCCGCCAATCTAAACAAATCAATGAGTCAGAGAAAAGAGGTTTATTGCGAACAAGAAAAAACGAGTAAAATAAGCGGAATATTTGTTAATGATAAGGCTCAAAGTTTTATATGTTTAAAAAGCCGTTTTAAATTGATCGAAATAAAATAAAACAAGCTAAAAGCTATCATTTCAAACTTGAATTCGTCTGTTAAGAAAATAATTTTTCTAATTTTGGCTGAAAAGTTACATGGGCTTACTTGTACATCAAAGCACCACGATCTCTTGCGTTCATTTTGCCCCAATCGCCATAAAAAGCTTCCTACGAAAAACAACCAAACAAATCTAAATAACTTGTATTTATTCAAATTAATACAATATAACGGAAATATCAAATATAAAGCAATAATTAAATCATTAAAGATCTAAAAAACATAAATACCTTTGCAGCTGCTACTGCCTTGTCCACGTCTTCTTTTCCACCAAGAGCAACTTTAGCAAGGACCTGTTATCCAACGGAAAGAATGAAAAGTTTGGCTAAGTTTAATAAGAGCTTAATTTGTTATGAATAAGATGGTCTGGGAATATACGGTTTAGTGGAGAGCTTGTTTAGAAAATAGTTTGCGGTACGCTGCAAGTGAAGGCAGTGATGTTTTAACTATCTTTATAGTCTTTAAAAGTTAAATGTTTAGGAAGTAACGAAAAGTGCAATACACAGAAGACCATTGAGGGGAAGGAAAGAAGTTTAAACATTCGATTGATTTAAATGTAATTGCTTGGAAGAACTAGGGTTGAAACTGTTAATACGAACATGAATCAACAGGTCTTACCGTTTCATCAGTTGGATTAATGGTGTCGAATGTTCTTCCTGATTCTGCATCAACAAATTCACCATTAATGAACAACTGATATGGCATCTTTATTGTCATCTTGTTCACATCCAAATCGATCTACAAACAGAAAAGATGATAAAAAGTTAGAGGGGAAATATTAAAAGTTTCAGTTTGATGCAATAAACAGAATGTTTTGAAAACTAATTCATTAGAATTCACACATTTTGCCCTAAAATGTCTCCTCTATTAGCAATCAACTGAACACTAAATGATGCTTACCGTATCACAGCTGAATTCTTCTCTCCCCAAACCTCTTGAGATTAGAATTGAAAAGCGAATAAAATCTGAAAGACTGGAAGCAAAATTGATAGTCAGATTGAGTCAAATGTAATTTTAAAAACAATCAAATTATGTCATTGGCTCAAGCACCTTCAATCCGGAAATCTGTTAGATTGCCATACCTTACCAGGTGATCACGAAGAAATGGTTTTAAAAGTTGTTAAGAAGGCAGTGAGTAGGGGCTTTTGCTTGAGTTCTCAATGAGTTGGAAGCAGATGTGGAAAAGTATGGGAGGAATACAAAAGTCACAAGAGCTCAAAATTTATTGATACTTACACTGTATTCATGTAAACTTCTTCATTTTCAAGTTCAACACCGCAATTTGATTTCACTTCTTCAACCAGCCTAGATTGCATAGAAGCAATGAATGCTTTAACTTGTGAATGCAGAAATAAAGAGTGAGATATGATGGAATGAGTTGCAATAATGAACTAGTTATAGTAGAAAATATCAAATACAGGCATTGCTTTAAAAAATTTTCAATTCTTCATCTCTCAAGGGTGAATTATATTTGATGTTAAGTCAATTAACTTCAAAGCAAGTTACCTAGCAACATCCATAGATCCTGCTCCTGCCTTGAAGAAGTCTGTGGCAAGGTCAAGTTCTGGGGAGTTCAAGATTCCAGCCCAAATTTGCTAGAAAAACAAAATATTTCACTTTACAAACATGAATAACAATCTTCTCTTTTTTTAAAGATTTATCTTTCACTTCATTTTGATGCAAAGATGAACCAGGACTTCTGTTTCAGAATGATTTCATATTTAAACTTTCTGTTAACACAAACAACAAAAATGACTTACAATGATTTGTTCTTCAATTTTTTTCTCCTCATCTGTAAGAACCAATGCCTCTTGCACTTCTTCTGCAGCACCAAACTTTGATGCTTGAATCATTTTGCCGTCACCAAGTTGCAATGTTTTTACATTCACCTTTAGAATAGAAAATTGATGTTATATTCAAAATTAAATGATTGCTTAATTTTAAAAGGAAATAACTCGTGCATTTTCGATCCGATCTGAGCAAAGGCTACAAAGAAAATTTATCAAAATGTGCATTAACTCACTCTTCCCTCACTTGTACTCTCATCAATTCGTTTGCTTACTAGCTCATTCATTCATTCACTCATTGACATATCAATTATCTATTATATTAAATAATAAATTAATTCCATCATTCATTTATCCATCCGTTCATTCTCAATTCACTTGTTGGTCTCTTCATTCCGGTTTCACCCATTGTAAAGAAAAATGGTGGTACTGACTCGTTTAGAATACTGATGAATATCAAAGGGAATTGAGAGAAAACTTTCATAACAAATGTTACAGCAATAGCATTGTTGTAAGATTCATACCATTTTCCCATCACTTCCAAACAAAACCATTCCATCTTTATGTACAATCGCTGGTTTTTCCATTCCTTCAATTGCAACTTCTGTGCCAGATGGTGGAGAACTTTTGTTATAGACAGTTGAACCGTAAAATGTGACTTGCTACAACAAAAGCAACAAGCGCTTTCTTAAGGTGAATGATTTTACAAAAATGATTTTACTTTGCATGACATGGATGATTTGCAAAGGGAATGAAAATACTGTTTACAATGATTTGACTTCACTCACCTCTCCATCAATCATTGTCCATGCTCCTGGTAACTGTTAAAAGAGAAAAAAAAGTGTAATAATCTCTGCTTATCATTAAGACTTTTTAAAAGATAAAATTCAGAGTTGGACGAAGAGAAATTTTTTTGTACAAACCTTATCATTTCCTCTGATGAAGTTGTGCAACTGCAGGCCAGTCTTCTCCCATGGAATCTAAAAACAAAATCATGTCATTAACTTTGGTAATTATGGCACTTCAAACATACCCTCCTTTACCCATGTCCCTCACAATCAAACCCTTCAAATCTTTTTGTTCTTTGTCATAAATTTTTCTCAAAATACAGTTAGCCTTGGAAGTTTTTGGCCATTATTTAATCTTTTATTGCAGGCTATATTTTCATTACGGATTATTGATTTTGCAATTCTTTTTTGGCAAACTTCAGCTTTTGTTTAATGTCACACTTTCTTGGCTCATTTACGTAAACTTTGGGGAATTTGTTTGAAACTGCCAACAAAGATGTAAGATAGAGTTTTGACAAAGCTTCAATTATTTACCTTTGCAACTTCCTTCTTTTTCCAGATTTTATCGTAAGTTGCACCTTCCTCGGTTTGTGGTATTTTGGGAGCCTTACCATCCGCAATCAACTCAACAGCTTCAACCTAAGCAAGAAAATAAAGTTGATCTGGTTACCTCAGATAGTTACCTCAGATAGTGCAGCTTTATTGTCAGAAAAAGAAAATAGGTTAAGAAAATCATGACCATTACAATTATCAAATTAGCCCCAAACAAATAGTAATAAACCAACAGACAAAAAGTAATTTACCATTCCTCTGATTCCTTCTGGGTACAAAAATCTGTTGTATATTGTATCAACTGTTTCATTTGGATCAATATCAACTGATTTTTGGAGAAGAATGGGTCCAGTGTCCAAACCATCGTCTGCATAAAAGATTGTGAATCCACCCTTTGCATCACCTTCCATTAAAGTCCTGCAAGAAGTATTAAAGGAATTCCATGATCACAAAATGATGAGAATGATCATAATGAATCATAGAGATAATGTTTGATACAGCTAATAAGGAAAATGCTTACATCATCATGAATGATTGGCAAAACGGAAAAGTCTTCAAAATTTCACTTACATTTTTATTTTTTACAACAATTTTTGCTTTTTAGATTACGTATAACAAAGAGGAACAGGATCCAGAAGTAGAAGAAATTGACAATGAGAACCAAATAAAGTGGACCTAAATTAATCACCTTGGGGAAATTTAAAAGCAGGGACAAACTGAGACAATCAGATCTGATGAAACTGAAATAATAAATTGGCACCTCAATGGGGGAATTAAATTTTAGGCAGGCAATTCTCCCCCTCTACTCAATTTACCCCCTTTGTGGCTACACAAAGATCATGTTGCACTCTGGTTTCATATCATAATCTGTTTAGATCAAAATGTAGCCACAAGGATTACAACAAGCGTTGCTTCCAAATTCAATAATGCAGATGCTCATCAAATACCCTATCAGATTTCTTTGCTGAGTCATTATAGTTCTGGGGATACATCAAGGGGGGGCCATTTGACATGAAAGGTCGGAGGGGCAAAGTCAGATATCATGCCATTTAATAGCATCTTGCAAATTAAAATTTCAATTTTGCATTGCTGGGTGCATCCATTGCTGGGTGCATCCATTGCTGGGAGGGGCAAACCTACACTTCTCTTCCTATCCTGTAATTTGATAACTAGACAACAATCAAGAAAGGCTATTCCACTCCCTTTCGCTCCTTGGAGCTCCATAGTTTGGGGCTGACGAACATGGGGCAATTGCATTTTCCTCTTGAATAATAGGTTGCAAAATGGCATGCATGCTACAGGCATTAAAGAAACAAATAATGAGAAAGACAATTCTACAACTTAGGAAGTTTTGTAATGTAGGATCATTTTAAAAACTTCCTTGTAGTTCTGCAATGTTGGATGCTTAATGCTTTTATTAATAAACCGATTGTTTTTTGTGTTGTCCCAGCAGTATTGTTTTGCATTTTCATAGCTAAATATTTTTCATAATTCAAGAAAAATTAGTTTCTTTAAGTCTAATTATACCCACACAACGAGCTTTCAACGATTTAAGCTATCAAGCTACAGGTTCAAGGAAACAAGTTTAGTTATCTGGCTAATATCAAACCTCCTGTGTGGACAGACATTGGATGACAGACAATTGATGAATAAAAATTGCCTTGAGCTGTCAAAGACCAAAACAAAAGAACAATTGTTCACAAACCAATTACAAAGGATAAAAACCCAGGATTATTGGTACATTAAAACACCAAATCACCAATTTGGACACGTAAGACCGGTTGGCCTCTCATCAAATAAAAATTGTATTACCAATTCCCTTTAGGACTTTTTATCAAACAAAACTTTCGCACAAATGCTTGAAACAACTGCTCACCAATTAATTGCAGATGCCCCTCTGTGTCTAGGCAATATTGACGGGTGATAGACGATTGAACCTTTTTCAGGATGATTGATAACATCCATTGGAATGAACTGTGAACAAAAGGGCATCACATTCAACTCTGCATTCACATTTTTATACTTTTCCACAACTTCGGGGATTGCCACTTTCTTCTGCTGCCAACGTGGAAACTTGAATACCTGGACACCATCTTTTTCAGCTTCGATTGCCAGCGGGTCGGCTTTCCCTTGGACATCAGGAATTGTAAAAACTCCAACAATTTCATGGCCTTTTCCCCTTAGCGACTTGTAAACTTCAGCGCCGAAATTCGACTGGCCTATGACAGCGATTCTCATGGATGCCATGCTTGATGCAGATGTCGAAACACCTCGAGTTATTTGTTTAAATACCTTGCCGGCCGCAAGCATCGTCAGTATGGTTGTGATCGGCTATCTACAGTATTTAGATGCAATCACAAATCATGTCGCAACAGAAGCGACTGCTTGATCACATAAACACACTGAATGCATTTCACGTGCGCAGTAAGAATCAATTAGTCCGCCAATCAGCATACGCGATTTTCCAATCCTATTGTTTGAATTAGCCAATAGGAGTTGACAACGTCTCTAGGCGTAGAAAGTGTGTGTCTTTAGGACGGCACGTCTCTGTCCGGAAAAAACCGGTTAAATCAGGTTTTATGGTCTAGGTCAGACTTAGATTCAAAACAATTACTTGCTTTATTCTCTTGTGAGTAGTTATTCAATGGATTGGAAAATGGTGGTCTATATCACTGATCAGTGGTCTATATGCAAATTAACCAGTGCCCAGACCCCTTTAAAAAGTACCACAATGCATTGTAAGTATTCAAATATTGATGTACCCGTGCATGCCCCTTTGCTTGGCAGTAAAAATCGATTTATCAGATCGATTAAGGGGGAAATTTTATCATTTGATGCGTTCTTGCATATTCATCAATAGTTCATATTGTAAAATTGGCTTTTGAAAGGCAAAAAAGAGTATTTTAATAGGTTGCACTCCAAAAATGCGTAACTGGTGATTCGATATTAAAATCAGTACTCTCTGGTGCCTAAAAGGGCACCCTCTCCGCTCATTAATTATTTTCAAAATTTTCCAGCCAAGACATACTTATTCCAAACCCCCAGCTAATAAATTGTGGGGTAAAATACACCCAAGATAACCTTTTATGTAATTACGAAGCTTGCGGAAATGAAAGAAACAAATTTAAGAGGCCAATGACAAACAGTTGTGGGGCAGAAGGACGAGGGTAACATTTTGACATTTTAGAAAACTTACAAAGACAAATTAACCATTTTGACTGACGTGAATAATCATTGTTCTTTTCCTTAGTTTTTCTTATAATCATTGTTCTTTTCCTTAGTTTCTATTACTGGCGTCAGAAGAAGTTGGACTGCTTGAAAACTTTTCCATACCTCCATCTACTAAATTTAAAACAATTTAGTACCCCGCTAATTAAGTTTCAGGGATTTTTCCAACCCCCCCCCCCTCTTCTATTAAGTACCAAGGAGTAATCGAATATAAGAAAAATACAGAAAGAAAATGATTTGTTTTATTGAATGGACCTTTGCTCTTTAATACTAATTCAATGTGACACAAGATCGTATATTTACAACTGTACATAAACAAATGAAATAATCCAAAGATGTTACAATAAATTACAAATATTTTCCACCATAAGACAGCAGTATAAATTGATTTATCAAAGTTTTACTTTTACATCCAATCCCTCCGTGTTTAATCTTGCTAACATGTTCTAACCAAGTCAGCATCTAAAATCAACATTTTTTTCAATTTTACCAACCTTTTAGAATAAAGAGATAGTGGTAAGTGGTAACAGAGGTAGGCTAGAAACAAGAGGGGGAGGGGGTGGTGAAGGTAGTAGATTGTTTCAAAACGGGGTCCTGAAACGATCCTCATCTTAAATCGAATTTGAAGAAGACAATTCCTTATTAACGAAACATAAACCAGGTGTTTAACAATGTTTGAATTAAATTGAAAACTGTAACCGGACACAGGTGAATCTCGGACAGTCCGGTGAACTCTAACCGGTCGCGTAACGTGGAAGCTGTATTGGTATTGCACGCATTAAGAAGCAATCATTTACCAACTGGGCTTCTCTAATAAAAACTTTTGCTTAATAAATAGGATCATATTTATGCATGTTTACCCTTTTTACCCTTGGTATGAAGGAGGGAAAAGAATCCCCTTCGCAACACGCCAAACATTGCTAACAGTATCGATTTTTACACCCTAAAATGTGCGATAATTCTTCATTTTAAAGCTTCCAAATGACACGCCTCTTACATATTCAGAACAACCCTTTTAAGATAGGGTTGCAACGCAAAACAACATGTGAAGATAAAATCTTAACTGAAAAGGAATATATTTACTATAATTAATAATGTTCTTTCCTTAACGTGTTATGCAAATAAATTAAGTATGCAATAAATCTTAATATAAAATTTGAAAATTAACAACAAAATGTGACTGCATCAAATGCAGTTGACTCAATAAAACGTAATGTCCGCGTATGATATATAATTTACTATACACCAAGACAAAGGGAAGAGAACGTTGGTAGGAAATTTCTGAAAGCATTTATGATGAATCTAGTTTCATAAAGGTTGTGGATGAAAAGTGGAATAAACTTGGCGACGTACTAATGAAGGATGAAGTCTATTTCGAACAATAATTCAAATTTTGTCACATTTTAATTCAAATTTGGTCACATAATAACAATTCTGTTCTCAAGGATTATAGTTGCCCTTCTAAAAATGATTGGTATTTGCAAAACGGTTAGAACAACAAGGAACTTCTATTGATCGATATAATGCAACACAAAACCATTCAAAAGTTTTAGCAAAGAATTATGCTAGCCCATTAACATGACGGTATGTACTAACATGCATAATTTATGTTTTCCTTATGTTTCGATGCTGGCTCAATGTGTCAAATACTGAAACACAGATTTACATCTCTTAGCAATGTGCCATTCTCAACTTGCATGTTTGATATCCTAAACATTTTCGAATGTCGTATCGGCTCAGAGAACTTTTCAACGTCCTATACGATCTAGAATGTCGTGCAAAATTTCTCGTGTGTAACTCCAATAACTGTTTATGAGCAATGCAAATTTGTGCATTAAGATCAGAGCCAGTACCACCAACTTTTTTAGCCCCTGTAAAATCAGGCAGGGCAGAGTTTAATTTAAGTTACTTGAGCAATGAATTCTGGGAAATACTTTGCATATTTATGCAAGCAAATCTCGAAATATTATTTACCCATCTCGTATAATTATGCAAATATCCTTCGCATGATTATTCAGATATCTTGAACAGTTAACGAATATTTCCAAATATGCTTAGAATAATTTACATATCTTTGAAGAAAACAAAGAGCTTCTATTAATAAACAATCAAATTAATTGTTTACTATACAGCTCCTAAAACAGTTGAACTTTTGGCTCTAGGCACTTCAAAGTTCGTTATCGATACCGAATCAGATGATGAAGAACTTTCACCAGATTCTACCCCACTCGATGACGCGTTGTTATAATTTTCATAATATTGTTCATTGTCAACTTCTCTCCGCAGCAACGCGTGCGACGGGCGACGCGGCACTCGCTTTTTATGCGAAGTCCTTCCCGATATGTTGCTTCTCTTTTGCGGCGTGTCCGTCACGCTTTTCAATAAATTTGCGTCCGATATATCGGCCGGACATGAACAATAAATAGCGTCCTTGCGCGGTGATGATGGTGCTCTCTTGTCAGCCAAAACATCATCAGTATTGATACATGAAGTATCTATACCCTTGATTCTATCGTAAAACGACTGTGAATCAAACCTCTGCGAAGCACTTTGCGGTCTCCGCAATGGCTCTTCTTCGCTCTTTTGATCACCATTACCATCTCTATAAGAAACAGCAGGCAGTGCCTCGTTATCAGTCGTAAGGTGCGTGTTTCTCGCCGCAATTAATGGTATATGTTCCGATACACTATTTTCGCCACGTATGTGTGCTAGAATATCTCTTTCAGTAATATGACGTTGATTGTCGGGATACAAATGACCATAACCGAAAACGAGGCCACTTCCGTCAGTTGCCATGAGCGGTGGGACCGTGAATGGATCCGAGGATGATGCAATACTGCCGCCAAGGTTATGGGGATTTGCGGGGTCCAATTCACCATGACGCTTGGGAAGAGCACGGTTTCTTTTCCCTTTGCAAACACAAATAAGAATGACCCAGACAACAGATGTTACTATGGTAACAGATATCACAGTGATGACGATTATCCCAATGAAGAGCTTCAAAGGCATAGCTATGGCAACAAGAAATTGAAAACATTAGTTTGGTGTTGTTTGGCACATCAAAACAGTACAAGAAGGAAAAACTATCAAAACAGATCATAGAAACTTCATTATTTTACAGAATATTGAAAAATCATTTAATATATACATCTTTTATATGCTTTTCTCTCTTTTAAATATTCTCAATTTCCATTTCCAAGTTTTCATCTTCATAACCTTTCTACGTTTCCGCCTTCTAAGAAACTTTCATATAACTAAGCAGGCTTCCAATTTAAAAACAACAATACGAAAAAAACCAAATAAATATGTTTTGTACCTTGTGGATTTTCTGGTGGCTTTGCAATATCAGAAACATCTAAAATAAAAAGATTTGAAGAAATCGAAACTTTGGAATATGAAAGTAAACGAAAGTAAGAGTGTGGCGCTGTAATGATTGTTATTTGCAAGAGGTAACCATGCCAGAAGGAACCTATCATCAGGAAGAATGTAATTACATAATTTGGTTTTAAATTCTGCTAAGAAGCTCCATATGCCATGCAAAATATTATAGAAAATATTATAATGATTAGAAACAAATTTTTTTCTTCCCTTCTTCGCCTTGAGAGTAAATTCTCCCTCCAGTTTTAGCTAATCTAGCAATGCAGTTGCAATTCTTTTCAGGCAAAAAGTAGAAGAAATCTAAAATAATAACTTACCTGAGACAACTGCAAGTTTAGCAATTTGTTGTTTCATTCCAAGGGCATTAGAAACTCTACAAGAATATGTACCAGCATCGTCAAATCGAACACCCATGATGATGAGTAGCTGGTCACTAAGACTGTATCTGCCATTTTTTCCTTTTAATAATCTTGTATTATTTTTAAACCATTCCACTTTAGGTTTTGGATTTCCAGTGAAAATGCATTCAAACACAGCTGTACTACCAACTATGACCTTCTTGCTTTTCATTGCGCGAAGGAATTGTGGTTGGGCTGCAAAGAAAAGGAAAGGTCACCATCAACACAAATCTCATTGAAGTGGTTCGTGACGTCATTAGATTCCAGGCCTCTGTATATTTCACTTCTCTTTATATGATCTTTGCAATGATCAACAAATAAAAACATGCGTTATCTTTATAGGTAACCAAACACAGGTTAATGCTTGAGAGTGTCCAAATGCCTGTTTAAATAACCGAAATCTCGAATGGAGTGTAATTCAAATGCGGTTACAATAACCGGAATACTGAGATTGAACTAAGTTAACCAGAATACCTGGGTTGAACTTACCTATGACAGTGAGAATCATGCTGGAATTGATTGTACCAACTCTGCTTGTAGCTGAGCAAATGTATTCACCACTATCGCGTATTTTGACGTTGCTTATGCCAAATTTGTATCCATCTTCATGGCTGTCAAACCAGAATCGTTTCTCATCAACCGCGGGAAAAGGGACGTCCTTCCTTCGACTTACTTTGATTACAGGAACTGGGCTGCCTTTTGCAGAGCAAGATATCTGCACAGATTTTCCACTCATGACTCGAGTATCGACTGGTTTTGTAATGAAGTATGGGCGCACTAAAGTAAAGTAAAAAAATCAAATAAAACCTCAAAAACAATACGAGAATTCGTTAATAAATTGTCCTCGTTTTCAGAAATTGGGGGGGGGGTGTCATTTAATTGATTTGAATGGAAATGGATTAAATATTCTTATGCATAACATACAAATTATATCAAGTGATTAAATTTGAAATTGCAATCGCTGTACAAAATTGAGGAATAATGATTTTACATTAATTAAAAAGTCAAATAAAAACAATTTAGTTTGGGGTGCAATCGAAAACGGAGCTCAAAAAGCAATAAAGAAAAAAACAAGGTGGCTTATTTTATACATTGCATGTGACAGACGTTTTGACTCTCTTCAGCGTATATGATCGACAAAAAACACGACAGCAGATACAACAAAAAGAAGTTTTAAATAAAGATAACATACCAACAACGGTTATATTCGCAGCTTGAGACCATTCATCACCATAAAAATTTCTAACATGGCATCGATATCTTCCAACATCAGTGTAATCAATTTTATTCAAAGTCAATTCACTCATTCGTCGGTAAACCCGTCTGCCAATATGCTCCTGTTTTAAAAAGAACTTTTATTAACTCCTTGTTGGTCAAAAACATTCAAGCAACGTTTTCAAAGGCAATATACAACGTTTTTAAAGGCAATATACAACCATCTTCTCATCTGTATCGCAATTAATTATTGAGATGTAAATAATAACATAACATTGCTTACTTGAGGCGATGTCTTTACAATTTTATCTCTTATCAATCTCTCCCTTCCTCCATTGCCGTTAAAATACCATTCGATGTTCATGGATGTTCTAGATCTTCTGTCTTCTTCCGTCAACCCGAAGATAGGCGTGTCCGTGAACAGAACTGTTGCAACACAACGCAGGGTCACGTTTGCATTTCGCTCAATTTCTTGCGTCTTTGGATGCACTATTATTTCTGGTTTTATGGAATTGTTGACTTTCGAAGCTAAAAGATTTATGGGAGATGTTTAAATGAAAAAGACGGGGAAAAGTTTCGATGAAAAACAATGTTGAAGGGTTATGATGAAGCAGAAGCGTGATTACTGGGAAAGGAAGGGCAATAGGGGGGAGAGGGAGGGGAAGGGAGGGGGAAGAGCGGGGGAAGAGAGGGGGCAAAAGAGGGAGCAAGAGAGAGAGGACAAGAGACGGCTTAGAGCAGAGTCAAGAGAAGGGCAAGAGAGGGGTAAGAGAGCGGTAAGAGAGGTAAGAAAGGAGGCAAGAAAGGGGACAAGAGTACGGGAAGAGAGGAAGTAGAAGTGGAAGATAAATTTCAAACAATTTCAAAACTTACCACAAACAAATTCTGCACCATCAACTTCAAAGAGACCCTTGCCAGCAAGCCACAACGGTGATTTACATTTGCCAACAATTGTTTTCTCAAAAGAATGCGCTTTTATCCAGTTTCGAAGCCAAAGGGCTGAGCAGTCACAAATTAATTTCGGAGCAAAGATTTGCCTAAATTAATAAAAAATGTTCTTTTAAATCATTTCTACTAAATTTACGAAATATATTGGCATTAAATCATATTTGAAAAAATTGAGAACTAAAGAGCGGCTACAACCGATTGATAAGGGTCTGGGTACTATTCACGTCATTTTAATTAACTTTACTCTGTTAAATTATTGTTATTATTATCAATTTCTTTAGTAGGTGTCTAAATTAATAGCTAGATAACAGCTAATTTATGCCTTCTAAACTAAAACAACAAATAAAATAAAATTTATCATTAAACGTAAAGTAAATTGGTTCTAAAGTACATTGATTGGAAATATCACGTCATAAATTTTACTTACATTGATTGGATGCTTGTCAGGTCTGAGAAGGCACCAGATTGGACAATGATGACATCATTGGAGCTCAAATTCCTGAAAAATACGCACAAATTTATTCATTATGAACCAACAATGTTATACCTATTTAACATAAATAAATTATGCATAACTTTGTAACTTGAATATCCCCAAAATTCACGATAATATCGTTTTTTTTATATTTTCATTTAAAAACACAATTACTAATAATATTGTTGATTGATAAAAAGCGTTCAGAGATAGTAATCAAAACCAGGCTACCAATACAAGCACTGATTTGCTGCTCACTTTCTGTCCAATACTCGTTCGTTCCACATCTGTGATCTTACACATAAGACTACGTTAATAGATTTCTTAAAGTAAAACTCTTTTCATACACCGGTTTCATGATTTATTTAAATCTAATTAGGAATTGTAGATCCACAGTTATTTCAAATCGATTATCATTAAACAAACTCATGGATTTCTGGCCGCCCTGATACACAATTTGAGGAGATACATAAAACAGAGCAGATGAGAAATAAGAGCCGCTTCTAGGCAAATGTTTTGAAAAAGTTAAACCCTCCAAGGCCACCGATAAATGAATTAATCAAGGAATGAACCGCAAAGTTCCTCCGAATCGTTTAATCCAAGTCAGAAAAACTGATGATGAGAGAAAGTAAAACTCACAAAAATTTGAGATTGTGAAGTCCTCTGAAAGCATTCCTTGGTATCAGCATAATTTGATTTGCAGAAAGATCCCTTGAAGAATAAAAACCAAAATTATTAATAAGATCAATGAAGATATCATAGCGACAAAGATACCAACATTTGATTTGAGCAAAGTTACGAACACAGGCAAAATAGTACAGTTGGTTAATACAGTGTTTGCTAAAAATAATAAAGTTTTATTCCACTCGCAAATTGAAGTACTAAGCTTATTCAAGAAGTCGATTGAAGTAAGGAAAGTAAAAGAAGAAATACAGATCTGTGAAAAGTATTTATGTCTACTTACAGCGAATTCAATTGGTACATTGGCACAAATGCTGTGTCGAGATCGCTTTGTCCCAATGATACTCGATTGTTACTAAGATTCAATCGGTGTAATGAATGCAGTTCTTCGAAGGCTGATTTGGATATTTTGCTAATCTGATTCCGTTCTAAGTTTCTACAAGAAAATAAAACAAATATGGTTAAATTGCACACAAACTTTTGGCATAGCGATAAAACAAAGATTTAAAATGGAAGATACATAATTCAGAATTTTAAGACTTTATTTCATAAGATATTAAATCAATAAAAAATTAGACTTACAATAATTTGAGTCTTCGCAAAGGAGCAAAACGCCGAGAACCAAGAAAAGTTAGCCTGTTACCAGCAAGGTTTCTAAAACAAAACGAAAATGGATCGTTAAAAGTTGCTGTTCAGAGCTTCAAATTTAAAGCAAACATCGACAACTGGATGGTCTTGTATTACCAGTTGTCTGTGATTAGAATGAAAATGAAAAGAAAAAAAGATGAAGTTGTAATCTTAATATCAACATGAATAAATGACAAAATACAAAATAAATTATGAAAATTTATAAATAACAAAACAAATTATTAACTGGTACGTACAATATTTCGATATTTTTTGCATGTAGGAATGAATTTGGGTCAATGCCTTGGATCAAATTGTCCCTCAAATCTCTGAAAAAAGGGATAAGAGGTACATTAAAAGCAAATAATTTGAAGGCTCTTGAGTGTAAAGTGTACATAGTGTATACATGCTGATGGTTACATTAATGATGGATGATAGGTCTGTTAAAACTGAAGTATGTTTTACCTTGATAGATAAAGCTAAATAATAAAAAAATCGGCTAAATTTCTAAGGTAGACATCTGAGTTTAACAAGCAAAGCTTTGAAAATGAATAAAAAACTTACAGCAACTTCAACTCGTCTCTTTCGTAAAACATTTTGTTTGTAAGATATTGTAACAGATTCCCATCTAAATATCTGCAACACGATAAATGATTCAAAGTTTCAGAAAAATGGCATACTGCCCCTTCAATGTCAACCCCTTTTCTAACTGCCAAACCTTACTATCACACTCCCCACCCCCTACTGTCTATCCCTCGCCTGCTATCTGCCCTTGCACCGGAATGTTTATGAGAGTATTAACAGCCCCCTGAGAGTTGTTATGTACCTCAGTGGGAGATGAGTGTCTGTCCCTTTCCCTCCAAACTCTAATACACATTTAACAACCATTGGACAAAAGTAACTCGAAATGCTTTTGAATCTTTATGGATTATACTTATTCCGTATGGAAACAATGAGTTGGACGAAATCGTATGACTTATAAAATTATTTCTGGTGGGTTTGGCCAATAATGAAAAGACAAAGGCAGTTGTTTTAACAGCACGAGTACCATCGTTGAAACATTAATTCATTTTATTAAAAGGTTTTCCTTTGTATTTATCAAAATTCATAAAATCTTCTTTTTGACCAAAACTTAATGTGAAATTCATGAAAAAGTCAATTTTATTAAAAGCAATTAGATAACATACAATTCTTGTAATTTCGAAGCACCGTGCAGAATACCAATACCAATTGTTTGAAATTTATTATTTGATAAAAACCTGAAAAAAATTAACACGCGTCGGTAAACTCGTTATCAAAAATAGTGTTTCGTAATTAAAATTTAAAATATTTTCTAGATTTAGTTGATAAAAATGAAATTGTATCCCCAAAGACTCTGGATTTAAATTACTTTATTTAATATTCATTAATTAACTGTTCATAAATATCATAAATTAAATCCATGTGCGGATGATAAATGTTTTGCAAAATTTTTTATCTTATTGAACTTCTGATAGACAAAGCAAATCCTCCACAGATCTTCTCAGGGCTGGATTTCGAAACGTCTGCCACCATGGCCTACAACTGTGCTTCCTGTTAAATTTAAGTCAATACACGAGCCGTAATGCACGCCTCCCTTTTATCATGCATTTCTCTCAATTGGCCATCATCGCCACAAAAACAACAACAACAACATCGCATGACAGTCTGTCTCGTTCCAGACTCCCATTTCCAAAACGCAATACCTTCAATAATAGATAACCAAGCCCTCCATGCTGTCAGTTACAAGAAATAGCACACATTGTAAGGTAATTTGGGCAGAAATCATCTTCTGCATGGTGCAACAAGACAAATAAGTAAGCACCATTGATATTTGCAGAATTGAAGCGCAGAAACAAATGTTAAAAACACAAGAAAGAAAAATGATGTACTCACAGTTTCTCGACAGACGGAAAATGAGAAAAGAAGAAGTTTGCTCCTGTGGCTATCTGATTGTTATTGAGTTCCCTGAAAAAAAGTGAAAAGATTAGAAATAAAAGCATTGTTTGAATCATAAACATTATATTTGTAAATCACTTTATTAAAACTGGCATGGGCATTTCCTAGCAGAAAAAAAATTTGACCTTAAAATAAACAAAATATTAGACAAAAAAATAAGATTGCTAAGTTTGCCATGCATTGGAGATTCGAAAAGAGTAGCCTTCTTTGGGTTTAAATCTAAAATTGCCTCCGATGTCAATAGAAAATAACATTATAATAGCAATGACATACAAGATTTTCACTTTTTCAAAATTTCTTTTTTCACCAACTTGACAGCTGTGACAACTCAAAGCGCTCAATTTATTATATCCAAGTTTTCTGTTGGAAATAACGAGATTAAAAGATTTTAAATGTATTAAAAAAGTATAATACATTAGATATTATCATAAAATCATTGAAAGATTACAAGCATATGGCAATATAAGACAACCAATTCTTAATGCGTTTAGCGATTATCGCTTTTGTAAAATCCTTCAAAATAAACGCGTTTGTTCGTTCATTCGCTGGTTGCTTTCGTTCACTTCGTCTTTCGTTCATTTGTTCGTTCGATTGTTCGTTCGATTCTTTGTTCGATTGTTTGTTCCTTCGCTTGTTAATTCTTTCGTTCACTTCGTCTTTCGTTCATTTGTTCGTTCATTTGTTCGTTCGATTGTTCGTTCGATTCTTTGTTCGATTCTTTGTTCCTTTGCTTGTTAATTCTTTCGTTCTTTCCTTCTTTCGTACGTTTTTTCGTTCGTTTATTCGTTCGCTCATTCGTTCGTTCATTCATTATGTAGTTCGCTCGTTTTATTTGTTGGTTTGTTTGTTCTCTCTTTTGTTCTTTTATGTTACTTATTCAATTTTTTATTCAATCATTCTTTCAAATTCGCTCCTTTTCTCTTTCATCATTTGCTAATCGTTTCATTTCTGACACCTCTGAACCAGCCTAACAGTTTCAAAACATAAAAAAAGCTTAAGGTTTACTTACAAATGAGTTAAATTGAACATCATTGTATTCATAATGTCGATTATTGAACTGATGTTGTTATGATTCAAGTTCCTGCAAATTTTCAAAAAATTAAATTTTATCCTCGAGATTCATGACCAGATAACACAATATCATTTTATTCAGGTGAATTCCAAGTTATTGGTGCTCAGAACGCAGAGGTTTCTTATAAAGTTAGAGATGTCTACCACCCTTGTAACCCTGTACGTGGCAATTTTAGCAATAAAATCAGAGCTAGACGGATCATGTTAGATTGGCTAGGTCTTGGCTAGCCCAATGTTTCTCGGGCACTACTAAGACCCCTTGTTTATTTGTTCCCAAAGATAAGGGTTAAAAGGCTGTTTAGGGCCTATCCAAGATTTGTTCACAAGATGATGGAGTTTCAGTTTTCATTGCGGGGCGAAGAGACAAAAACATGACGTAAAACATAATTATGGCGGATTCATGCAAGTAACGGTGAAGTGTGTGTGGTGTTGCAATTCCAATGTAAATTACAGATTAAAGATACTTTAATTATCACAAGAAAGGATATAAAGTCAAAAACGAGATTAACAAATCTAGCTAACATTGACCATGGGGATAAGCAAATAAGCAAAAAGCAAATATGCTTATACTCACAGGTATTCGAGCTTGGTTTCAGCTGGGAACATTCCCTTAGGCACACTCAGTATCTCATTATGACTAAGGTCCCTGAAAAATATGACATTTATCAATCATACATGTCCCTGAAAAATATGACATTTATCAATCATGCATGTGACAATCTGTTGCGTTCTTTGCTTTGCCAAACAGGCTAGTAAGAAAATTCAAATCGTAAAATCTCAAAACTATTTAGGCAATTGTCAGGGCAGCATTGAGCAGTATTTGAGGTTAAAACCTAACAAATAGTGGGTGGTAAATCTCAGATGATAGGTATCTTAAAGGGTGGAAATATCTCTCACTTTTATGTAATTTAATCTGAAAGAACATAGCGAGTTCTATCGACTTTCTGACTTTCCCAGCCTAAATTCTCCCGAATTTGCTAAAAAATCCGATGAATGAACGATCGAAAATGCTTGTAAGGTTTTTAAAATTGTATTGATTGCATCGATAACAATGACAGTTAAAGAAGCTTTTAGTTGCGATTATAAAATAATTACAAAGCTAATATAAACCATGTGAAAACTCGTGTTGTAATTTATTCTCCACTAATTCAATAAACCTTAGGAAACAAGTCGATTTTCTTTTTCCTTCATATTAATAATAACATGCTGAAATAAATTAAAATAAATTTTTTTCCTAATCAGCCAGTGCAAATGAACTGTTAGCAAACGATAACGAAATTGTCATCATTTGTAATTCGATGAAAGTTCGCGGGATGAAAAATTAAGGAACCAAGATAGGGCCTTCTATAGCTTTGTTTCCTGCAAGGAGGGGGGGGGGGTAGAAAACTCTTAGTCAGTATTAGGAATACTGGGGTTAATATCTAGAGGCGTTGAATGTGTTTTTTGCAACATTCAGGGGGTCACATAAAATATAACAATTCTTTTCATTCCTCTGGCTTTGAATGATTGCTTCCTAATTTTAGGAGTCTGGAAATCTAGTAAACGCAAAAATAAGAGCAGAACAAGACGTGGTTTCGCTGGAATCTGTTTTAAAAATACATTAAGGTAGCCGAGGTTGAATGAAAGAAGTTGAGTTTCTATAAATACAAGGATGTAATCATGGCGAATTTAGTTGCTGTTTTGAAATATGGTATGAGAATTTTGCAACAAATTGATTCTGGCTGGAGCAGGAAATACTGCAAATGGTCATGTTTACAAGCATGGCTTCACACAAGAATGCAATTTTGGTTCTTTACCAGAAATCAAATATATTAGAAAGTTTGCAAAGTAGTTTAAAATGCTTCGTTTGTGGTATTACGTCAGACCGCAAGTATTAATAAATAAAATTAATGACAACATCAAAAAGCGACCATGCTGGTTAATTACTGATACCTGGCATAAATGAAGTATTGATCTATTTCATCACTCCTAAGTAATTACGTGTACGAAGCGAATCTAATCGCAAATCTAATTTCATTTCAGACTAGTGGCTTGATTCAGTAATTCAATTCATCTGCTGATATTTCCCATTAAAACTCTGGTGTTATATTTATTGCATTGAATTGCATTGTTCATACAACCACATGCATTTTTATTCAGATAAGCAAAAGTGCGAAAATCATTTTAGCAACGGGTAAATGTGTGTGTTGGTGAGTGACGTAGGTAGCGTCACTTAGCGAGAAGTCTTGTTGTTCGACGATACAGCATGGCTGAGACAGCCGCCGGATACAAGAACCGGGCAAATTGGAATATCAGAAAATTCGCAGTTTATTAATGACCTTGTTTCAACGGAGGATGGTCCAAAGATTTTTGAATCCGAGACAAAATCAATAATTTCCTTAAAGGTCCAACTTAACTAAAATTCAGAGTAAAATTGAGCAATATAGCAAAAGGGGGCTGATGAAAATAAACACCCGTTGACAGTGAGGCTTTGTTTGGCAAAGGGGTTGTAGTTGATAACGAAGGTTTTGAGGAGAACGAGGTTTTGGATGACAAAGAGGTTACGAATTACTAAATGGATCATCAGGCTTTCTGTAATCAACTGATATATTATATTGAAAGGCTCTGTTCTTATATTCTGTTTCAATTTCCCGAATATGAGCAGGTATAACCGCGAATTGATTGAACTGTCAAAAAGCGTACCACGAAACGGTGGTAAGATTAATGCAGGTGCGCTTTATTGCATTACCCCATATCAAAACAAGTCGAAATGGATTCAGTCGTAGCCCCTTTGAGAAATCCGTTGAATAGGCGGCATATATGATTCGTTAATTATCATAAAACCGTGGTTAATTGTTCAAGAACCACGGAATGGCATTGTATAGATAGCAATGACTTAAATATAACAGTGAAACAGTCAAATATTGAACAAAAGAAAGAAAGAAGAAACCGCTAGATGAAAGACAGCTCTTAAATATATTTAACCAATGCTGAATGGACGCTTTTAAAATGACGTCCTTTGCAAAACAACGAAGGCTCACAACTCTTAGGGCTGAGAATCATAGTCAGCTTCTTCCAACATTTTAAAAGTGTGTTGCAGATGATATTATCGACAGTGTCTAGGCCCCATCACTGCTGCAATTTCCCTTTCGGTTGCGTGGGATTTTGTGCGGCCTAGGTTTGCCTTCGTAGGCAAAAGAGAATCACCATGACAAAAGCGAACAAATTAAGTACCTAGAATTTTAATTGGTGCATTCGAAGAACATCTTATAACTGTAATGGGCCCTTTTAGAGCGCATCAAAAAGATTAGAGAAACCAATCGAGAGGATTAATAAATAAAACGTGATTGGAAAAAGATTGAAATAGATATTATTAATAAGAAAGAAAAATATGAAAACGAATTACTTACAGAGATTTAAGGTTGACGAGATTTGAAAGCGTTCCTTGTGGGATTGATTTTATCTTGTTACTTGATCTGAATGAAAATTAATTGTGAAGGCAAAATTCAAATTAATAAATGAAAGAAATTAACGAAAATAAGCTATCGAGTAAAAAGTTTATTGTTATTTATAAATTCGTACTTAGATATCGAAATTAAAAGCAACCATAAATCAAATTTTTAATCATCAAAAGTTATAAGATTTTATAATCATCAAAAGAAGATTCGGCGGTGGCCAGTTTTAGCGATTTTAAATTTTACATTATAATGAAGGATTGTTGGATAATGGTTATAAATGCATAATGATAAAAGCAAAAAATTACAGCATTTAATATTACCAAAGCCGCAATTTCAATATTACAGCATTAATATCGTATTTATTCTTAATATCATCTATAGCTTTGTAATATTTGTAGCTTGGTTGTTGATTATTCATAACGTTTCATTGACAATATTTTATATTGATGTTGATATTAACACTGATTGGCTAACATTAACTCATTTGAAAATATCCTCGTATTCCCTTTCTCTACTTGTAGCAATCAATCCGAGCCTCCCTTTCTTCTATACCATTCTCTATCTCACCCTCACCCAAACAAGTTTAAACATCAAATTAAGCCACGAGACTCTCATTCTTAGCTTCAATGCATTGATTAAATACTTACATTGATAACTTCTCTAATGATTTCAAATCTCCGATTTCCGGAAACACACTTAACTTATTACCATCCAGATACCTGGAAGAAAAGGTATTCAAAGTTCAATTAAATTCTCATTTCAGCCAGGCAGGAGATAATTTGCGCCTGAGGCATTTAGTTGAGGATACAATGTTTTGAGCAATTGCACTTAAAGCTGGCTGAAAAGGATATGATTAATAATGATGGTAGGAAAAGCAACGCATTACAATCAATTAGTATCTGAATAAATGTAGGAAAAGAAGTGATTAAACAGAATAGATACATAGCAGTTTTATCATTTCCTGTTAAATTTTCAGGCAACGAAAATTGGAAAAAACTGATCAATTTGAAAAGGAATGCATGATTGAGTACATTAGTAAATAATCTTGGTGAAACGGCGTGCAATATAACAGTGACAATATGTTCCTATGGACAATAGAAGCATACTACTTACAGAGTTCTTAAATTAGGCAGCCCTTTCACATCTTCAGCTTTTATTGATGAAATTTCGTTTCTTCGCAAGTCCCTGAAAACAGAACAAATTTGCATACAATTTCTTTAACTATCATAATTTGCATTTGTATCAGTTACTCAAAATTTCCACGATATTCCTGGGGGCTAAGATAGAGAGTATTGGGGCTTGGCATAAAATATGGTCAAGGCTCTTTTCAGCCAAATCGTAGAACTAGGGCTGGGGCTGGGGCTGGGGCTGGGGCTGGGGCTGGGGCTAGGTGCCTCTGTGACGTATAGCGTACCATGCGCTCTTTCAGGATACAATCATCAGGCGACAAAACCCCGTTACAATACCCTATTTCTCTACCGTCGGTTCATTAGCCACTTCATTACAACAGCACTTCAGTTCTCCTAAACTCAACGAGACACGACAACGCATGTTTACTTTGAAAATAGTCATGAACCATAAATGACTGATGAATGAACAGGCAAACATGTTTTTGACGCAAATATTTTCCCGGATTTTCTATCCGTCATTCATCAACTATAGCAACAGTTTAAGCTGTTTAGACTAATACAGCAACCATCAAATTCCTAGAACGGGAAAAGCTTGGTAAAACAGAGAAAAAGAAACAAGCAGAGACAGACTGCCCTGGGAATGAAATGTTTCCAGGGTAGAGATGACCACGTATCCGCCTATTTCACTTCAAAATTTTCAGAAAAGTGCAGCCGGAAATTTTTGGGAATTTCCTATCGCTGTCTGAACGTTGTTGTTAAGTTAAGCTGGGAATCTAGAAAACGCCCCGAAAACAAAGGACTAAATCTTGTAAAAGGAAGCGAGGGAAAATAACTGTTTTTGAAAAAAGAATAAGGAAATTCGACTTTGTTCTTATTTCCACCGGGTGTTCAGCAATTAAAAAATATAAACAAACTGAATATTTGATGAAGAAAGGAAAAAACAGAAGTGTCCAAACGGCAAGATCAAAGGTAGCATCTCACGATGGTTTACCATCAAACTAAATTGTTATAGTAGAAGAAATCAATCCATAGTTTAATGACAAAAATCGGTTTCCAAACAACGCAATTATGCTTTGTGCTTGTATTTATGTCGCTGACATGTTCGAATCAAAGGCAAAAATCGGCCAATAGTTTTATTAATCAACACTTGCAATGTAAAAGTAGGCCTTAGATGACGTGTTAAAACGTGGCAAAGGATTTCTTGTTGTACAAAATAAATTGCATCAACCAAAAGGAGTGGATGCCATTGAAAAAACACAAATTAAGAAAATGAATGACGTTTGTATTTTTATTTAAGGAAATTAGATAAGATTTTATGTAAAGAAATGTTAATTTAGTGATTGCAAGGTCACCGTGCAGATGGGCCGAGCTTAATTATACGAAAGAATTTGAGCACGTTCAAGAATGTTTAAGCAAGTATAAAAAACAAATAAAATAAATCTTTCATATCGATTCTTATGTATATATATATATATAGTATAAATGAATTCTCAGATAAATAAAGGTCGATTTGAAAGGCTTCGGTGTGCTAAAAATAAGGTTTTTTCTTCGTTTTTTGCTTCAGATTTTTCTTATTTGTATTATCATTATTGTATTATTTTCGTCGACATTTCACACCATAAATATATAGTCATATAGTTTATATAATGATGTCAATTAAGTATATATGTAATACATAAATAATAATAATACATGTGTAAGAACCAAGAAATAAATATGGCAATATGAAGCATTTCAAAGCTAAGCTTTTTTTGGAGTCAGTTTCCTATCATAAATAAATAAATATATATATATTAATTCAAATAGACAATTGCTGACATGGAGTTTATATACTAACCATAAGGGTGCTACCCAATTGTAAATTAAAAGTCTCTCCCTGGGAATCGAACCCTGTTCCCCGTCACCGGGGTCAAGCAACCAATCCACTATGCCACACAGGCATAATAATTAGGCACACAGATATTTAATCGATAAGGCAATGGCTGACATGGAGTAAATATATATATATATACATGCGCACTCAACAGCATAGATTCAAGCTGCGTTATGACGTGTACAGACCCAGTCTTTTTGGCAAGAACGCGGTCTGCTATAGACACAAGGAACCGAGCTGTTAAGAATAAAACAGAGTTGAGTGCAGTCCAGAAAAATTTGAGAGAGTAAAGATAATCTCGGTGACCCAAAAAAATTGAAAGAAAATAAAATGAAGTTGATATTGACCTAAGAAATACAAAAGTTAAAGCCAACTGCGTTCTATCTTTCCTGTCCAACAGAGAACATAACAATGCGTACGATTTTACAAAAACAGTGATGGGTGTTTCAAACTGCGCAACTCAAACAGAACGACTTATCTCTTAACCCTTCCATTGTTAAACAACAAGCTATTATTTTCCTTATGATTCAAGTTATTTTCTTTATAAGAAACCCGTTTATAAGACACCAAGAGATCATATTCATAGCAGTTAAGAAATGTTGTTGCCGTTGCGGCTGGAACAGGTTGGAAACTTCTGATAAACCTCCCTGACTTGAGGAAATAAAAATTCAATATAATTTGTTCAATGTTAAAGATAATACATATACTTACATTTACATTTATATTTTTCTTTATATTCAAATTTATATCTATATTTATATTTATATTTACAGTATATTTATATTTATATTTATATCTATATTTACATTTATATATTTATATATTTATATTTATATCTATATCTAGATTTATAAGAAAATATATGTATGAATATTTGTATCAAACATTGTTCTTTTATCCAAAACAATGATTTGTTCTTCAAGGTAAATTATACTAGAAATACAGAATGAGAAAGGGTAGAAAAGAGAAGATTAAAGATAAGAAAGAAATCTGGTTACTTTGCCGACGGCGAAGCCTAAATTTGTGATTTAATTGTGGGTAAAAATACGGTGGATACAACTGAGGGGAAATGAAGGGATGTTGAGTAAGATCTCTAAGCAATTGACCATTGAAGGTGCATCACAACAGTGAGAAAACCACAACTGCATAGCAAACATGGCCTGAATCATCATTTCACACGGCGTTTTTATGTTTAAAAATTAAAATATTTTAGATGTCCATCTATAGATGCCTTGCTGAGAAGCTTTAGGAGCGGAGAGAGGCAGAGATATCTTGTTCAATTATTTAAAAGTGGCCTACAGAAAACGACAACATCAAAGGAGGCAATCAATATAGGCCAAGGTGAGATATTGGTGATAGTATTCAAGATCATATTCATAATTAATGGATTCATATTGTTTCGCAGGAAAAACCTTGATAATACAAGAGAGAATGAAATATTTTATCTACATGTTTAGTCAACAATGATTGCGATTGAAGGACTATCTGATGCGCGGCTTAATAAACGGAACATCACATGTGCCGGGAAAGAAAATGCGCTTTGATAACTACATTCATATTTCCGATTGAACACACGAGGTCGCTAACATCGTTCAGAATTGCAAGACATGTTGAAAGGTCGCATGCAACAACTTTCTATATGTTGTGCAACACTTGTGTAACTTCCACATTAAAGTAAGTAAAGTCCTAAGATACTACTTCCCATATGTTGTGCAACTTCTGTGCAACTCTTAAGCAACTTTGAAATAAAAGCAAGTAAGGTAACACGCAACTAATTCCCATATGTTGTGCACCTTTTGTGCAACACTTAAGCAACCTTGAAATAAAAGCAACCAAGGTCAATAGAAACTTCAAAATAACGGTAACTTCTAAAAAGCGGACATTTCAAACCAAGAAACAGCAGTGAATTTAGTCTTGCCTATTAACATTTGACTGTGATTCAGAAGCTAAATAACAGATGAATCATACACCGCTTGTCTCTAGATAAGCAAAGCGAACGTGATGTGACACAGGAAGAAACTGCCTTTGCTTGAAAGTGTTTTCTGACCCAGCAAAGAATTGAAAGAGCGAGGAAATGCTTCGCAGTGACTACGGTGACAGTGTGTAGCCACGACAAAGCAAGAATGGAGAAAAACAAACCAAGTACAGGGGATATGAAAGAGAGAACAACAACCCATCGGGGTTCTATCACAGCATCAGCAATGTCATGTCTGGCTCGGTGGCTAATCCATAGCCTATCTTTTGTCGAGGCACAATGCGAACAGAAAATTCATAGCAAGGAAGAACGGTCGAGAAAATCCACATAACAATTAGTTGATACAAAAAATGACGGTTATGCTATTTGAGAAAGCGGCTGCCGTATGGTTAGGAATTCTCTTAAAGTAATCCGGATCTCTTTATACTTATTGCAATAATTGTAATGTTTTCTTTCTGATCTCAGTAACAAAGGGCAAGAAAATCCCCTTTTGCATGGTTCTGCTTTCAATTCGTGTCAAAGACTGTTCGCTTTGTCAATCTCTGCTCTTTTGCTGTGTCCTGATAAATAAAGCAAAACATCGTTGAAATACGTCTGCCTATGCAATGCTTCCTTTTCGCTATCAATGCTCACCGCCTCCTTCTCAATCCCCACCGCTTCCTTTTTCTCTCTGTCACATTCGCTTTCTTGGTCTAACTTCTCTAAGAAGATGACTGCGATGACTTGAAAAGTATCGAGGAGTTTGTAATTAAAGTGCAAGGACTCTTAAAAACTTTAGTAAACAAAAATAAAAAAGAAAGCTTAGTGAACTATGATTATAAATTACATTAATTTAGAGGGGGGGACCAAGAAATCTGCTTAATGAAAATGAAAGAAGACAGCTTCTACTAGCCCTGTCAACTTGCTGTTTGACGTTTCCCCGCTCTAGCGGTTTAGCGCTACAACGACTGACTGCTCTCCAACTTTAAAGAACCGCTTATCCGCTCGAGATTCACCGATTGCACGCTATCACAACGAAAAGAAAACACTTCGTCCTTAATACTTCGCAATAACGACTAACTTATCTCCCGCTCAAACGCTTCACCGCTTTCTGTTGCAAGTTGTTGAACGGCGATCAGTTCTTATGATTCACTGCTCAGTCCAACTTGCGCGCCACTGGGCTTGATTCAAATCATGCAAATTTAACTCACAAACGAAGTATTTCGTTGGAAAACTCGCGAAAATTCACAAATGCTGAAAAGAGGACGAAGCTTAGAGGAAGATATATGAAGCAAAACGAGACTAATTGCTTTGATGAGTTAATAAGGACGAAGATTGTTGAATGACTCAAAAAGATCACTGAAAGATTCAGACAAGGATGCAAAATGAAGGAACGGATCTGCGTCGATAGACGGGGGGGGGAGATGAACGGATAGGGAAAGGGGGGTTAACAGAGGGCTGAAGAGGCAAGAATTGTGCAATGAATGCAAGAAAAAGGTGTGAAGGGAGGAGATCTGAGCGATGAATGAGAGGAGACAGAGAAGGGGAAAGCGATTGAGGAAATAGAGAGGTTTTGATCAATTGTGGAAACTCGTCATATTGGTTGCATTGTGGCCACAGCTTTATGACAAAAAATAAAATTGAGCCACGAGTCAAGGACTCTTAAAATCCTAAAACGATTTTGTTACAAATGGGGTTTCGTATGACGTCAGAGTGAACAGCTGACGACGACAAAAAGCAAAGTCCAAACATCTAATCCTGCAAACAAACAGTCAGTTTTTAGGAGGCTTCAAAATCTAGAGCTCTCCTCCCCAAGAAATCATGACATACAAAAACAGGAAACAGTTTCAAAATGCGATGAATAGCGGGCATTCTAAAGAATAAATTTGCATGTTAATTTTGCAGAAATTTATAGGCAATTTGGTGACATAGTTTGATGTTCCTTAATGTTATACTGCAAACAAACTATTGATAGTTTGAATATGAATCATGCCACTACTTCTATAACGACAAAGAAACAAACCCCCATGGCAAGGCCGTAGCTGGATGTTCTAGGGACTGTGACCCCCCACTGTCACCCACTGTAGCTACTGCCTTGCCCCAAAGGCCTCTGTGTGGCACCTATGAAAAGTGCAACAAAAATATGCAGTAACAGCTGGCTTGCGATTGAGCATGGAATTAAAACGGATTGATTGAAATGATGATGAACTCATCTTTCGAATCCGTTCACGTGAGTCGATGAAAAGGAGGTAAAACCAAAGACATGCGAGATGGAATTAATTTTCATTTCTGTTGACTCACTTGCAAAAGCCATGTGGTCAACAAGTTTAATAGATGATCACATGATCCATGTCTCAATTGATAAGAGAACTAACACGGAGGGTCCAATGTGAGAAGAGTCTTTTCCCATCTGACATCGTAACGGGTAGTACCTTTGTTTCTAAATGCAAGCAAGAGGGCCGGGGCTTATGATTGAGAGAATCAAAGGTAAAGCAGCTACGTAGGTGCACAGGTGTGGAAGGGTACAGGTATGGAGGGCCATATGTCTTTCAGATACGGGTAAGGTTTCCACAAGCTGCGTAGAATGCACTGCAAAACAATGGGATATCTTTTTAAAAAGTGGAGGCCCCACCCCCAGTCCCTCAACATCCTGTTTGAAGGAAGCATTGGTCTTAGAATTACCGCCAATAAAAAATTGACTGGA
This sequence comes from Catostylus mosaicus, assembly GCA_964019065.1. NCBI lineage: Eukaryota > Metazoa > Cnidaria > Scyphozoa > Rhizostomeae > Catostylidae > Catostylus > Catostylus mosaicus. Next base: position 267,809 of record OZ025202.1, read on the forward strand.
AAGTTTGTTGTGTTTGTTTGTCAAAGTTCCACAATTTGCCGGGTTATTTGCCGATGGGAAGTTCGGAAATTTGAAATAACAGAAAGACTCAAATCCGAGGATAGAATGAAAAACATTTGCAAGATCGCATCCTTTAAAATCGACGGCCATATTTTAAGATGCCGCGCGACGTTGCATTGAGTTACAGTAAACGGAGGTTCAATTGAGAGAGTTCACCGCTCTTTGTGCGAGTAAAATTACTTAAAGACTTAGCGATAAAGGCGGCGTTGCTATGATCTTTTTAATACTCAAATATTTTCATTAAGTGTCTTTAGAAAGACTGACAAATAAGTGAGCACAAGGGTACTAGGGAGGAAAGGCACCGCGGGAAAAAGGAGTCGTGTTTGACCAATCTGAAGGAACTGTAGAAAATCAGAACAATTGCTTTCTTGTTTCAATTTAAGTAAACATCGAACAAGGCAAACAAAAATATTGAAAATAAAGGAAATAAAACAGCAAATATTTTTAGAAATAAAACAAAGAAATAGGAAGAGTGATTGTGTTTGTATGTTTTCTAAGATTCGTAAGTGTTTTCCAAGGACCCGGCAAACCGTGCATTCAAACGAAAGACAATGCGGCCGAGTCTTGAGTAAATAAACTTTGCAAAGTTATAGCAAAGAAAAATCAACATTCAACTCGTCTATTATGATTTAGATTGACATTGTCGCAGTTCGCTGGATTTTAATTACAATCTTATTCATAAACCTTTTTGTGTGTCTGTACTGACCAAAATGTCATGCTGCTTTTGGAAAGGGAGCCGAGAAAGAGGCTGCAGATTCAGATGGTTGGGGGTCTAGTTAGAGAGTTAGAGTCCAATGGTTAGTAAGCTGAAAGCCTATCATTTTAGGCCTACGATGACGGGATTATGATCCCAGGCCAAAATTAATCAAGGCTGATGACAGAGCTTTGCTATTCAGCAATTTTTTGACGCCGGAATTCCAATTTTTGCAGGATAGGGAAGTCATTTGACCCGGTATTGAAGCATACCTGTAACCTCCAACTTCAAACGCATCGTCACGTAGCAATGCAGCGCCGGTTCTTCCAAAAGCATATTCCTTTACAAGTCTTTACAGGGTGAACGAGATAATGTGAGGCAATTGTCCAGAATCCCCCTAACCCTGGTCCTTCCAACACAACACGAAATTTTTATCATGCATGTGACCTGGAGATTTTGTGCGGAATAATTCCTGCGCAAACGAACGACATAAAAGTAACCTTTTGCGTCAGCACTTTCTTCAGCATTCAACGAAAATCCACGATGCCTCAAGCAGATGCAGCCCTATCTATAGCTATAAAAAACTTGAGTGGATATTTCCGGCAATCGAATTTAGATAAAGAAAAATACAAGATTGAATGGGCCACTGTTTTGCCTCTTCTCTTAAAACTTCTAGTGGTTTTTCAAAGTCAAGAATCCTTGAGTTTTAAGGGCATTCATCTGACTGAAATCGATCGTGCTTATTTCATTCTCATGTAGCGCCACTTCATCGACTGTCATGGCCGCGTCTCTCCTTGCTTTCGTTATCCACGATTTTTAAATCCTCAACAATTCTCTGCTAAAACCTCAGCTCATTGACAAATTGACATTTTCTATAATTTTACGCTTTTCAATACAATGGTTTTACCCCCACCCCCCTTTTATGAAATGCTTATGTATCCCTGCACACAATTGACCACATTGATATTTTCTATAATGTTGCGCCTGTCCATATCGTAACCTTCCCCCTCCCCCCTTTATGTGGAATGCTTTGGCATCCCTGTATCATACAACCCACTGACTACGATCCTCTGGCTGCAACTCCCAACACCGCGCCACCACCTCGCCACCACCTCGCCACGTGTACAGGTGGGAGGACTGCACCATTAGGAGATTACGCTGGAGTGACTAAGGAAGGTTTGAAAAGTGATTACACGCGATAAGATGTGCTTATAATAATTGCACCAATTTGAAACAGTGAAGAAGGGCATAATGTATGATTGATGTGACATGTAATACATTTATGGCCGAAACCACATCAATTTCCAGATGTACTAATCACTCTAAAGATAACACAATCCCAAACACGGGGGTAGTCATATCTAATGAATTCATATGGGAAAAAGCGTGGTCGTAATGAAAAGCTTCTCAAGAATGAAAGATCAAAAGTGTGCTTTGAATTTCTCCTTCTTCACACTCTACCAATCTAAATTTGTGCGAGGAATAGCGAAATTACTAATTTTGTATAGATTGAACTAACCAGCTCGCATTAACAGTTCACATTCTTAAATCCTTCAAATGTTTGTATAATTGAATAAATATTGCAAAGAATTGGTTACAAGCCCCCTGTTTGCACCCTTTATTTGCAACCCCTATTGCCCAACAACAGGAGGTAATGGCTCACCTTACCCTATAAAGATAAATTTGTCCGTTGCGCCTTGCCTTGACATAACATTCACCCCATCGGCAGTGCTGAATGCAATGAAAAGCGATGAAAAGCGATGAAAATATCTGCTTAATTTGTTCATCACAAATTCTCCCGTTACATTTAACCTTGCTAACCACCACCACACCAGTTTTCAACAAATGTCTTTGAGGAGAAGAGTGAAGTAAAAACTTTCCCACAAGTTACTGCACGTAGATCCTTTATGATAAGTACGATTTTTCTCCTCTATGAGGTGAGATAAATCGAGACAAGATAAGCTGATCTGCTATTCGTATCAATGTCCAATAAATTACCATAAAGACGTGCTAAACAGGAGCAAAGTATAGAATTGTAAACTATTGGATGTGTTAATCGATTCAAACTCACGTTATTATTCAATCATCTTTGCCCACAACGTTTTCAACCTACATCTTTGTGGCTTGCACCTCTTTACTCTGGGACCTTAGGAAAGTGATTAAGTCTGGGATTTCCCAGGCATCCATGTTTACTGTGAATAGCGATTTTGCCCCTCGTGCTAAAATAGTTACAAAGAAGGACAAAAAAGATAGGTGAAATTGGTTGGGGGGTTGAAGGGCCTGTAAATTGTCATTTTCGAGCTAAACACACCAGAAAACGGGCCAAGTGTGTCCCATAACAGCCAGCCAGTGATGCCAAGATGAAGGCGAAAATCTCATCAGACCCCCTTTTTGAGGCTCAAAAATCTATTATATCAAACAATATTTCCCGGGGCTTTACGGGGGTACATATTTACTTGATGACTCATTTGTTCCTCCCTGAGAAGGTCTGTTTCATTATCATGTAATTAAACACAATTTGACGATAACGATTTGTGAAGATGATTTCCGAAAGCCATCCTCAAAATATATTTCAAATGAATAAGATTGATGAATGGAACTTTCAGATATTGTGCGGCCACGTTTAGAATATTGATCCCTTTCTTTATATCAGCAATATTTATCTGCCCGAAAAACATGACAAAATACACACAGAGGGTGGGTTACACCAAGAATTTATCAAATTTTCCCTTCCGAAATTTCTCGGGGGAAACAATGCTATCCTCCTTGAATCAGGTTTTTGATTTGTGCACCCAAGTCAACCGAGACTCGATAAAACGGAATCATATTCGGTATTCTGATAATTTTTTTAATATATCGTGCCATGCGCACATGGGGAATGAGGTTTACTGCAAGCTGCAGCGTGTAGCTTGGCAACCTAAACATGCCCGTGTAGCATTTCAGTTTCTGCGGCAAAAGATGAGTTGCTTTGAATTGAAAGCTGCTAAATTCAACAATAGCTGGAATACTTTTCGCATTTATGATGCTACAAAATCTGATAATTTAGGCCCATATTTCGAAATATGAAGTTGATATTGATGTTTGTAGAAGGCCTTAATTTTGATATTTTTCAAACAAATAGCAAGGATTAGAGCAAAACAGCATATTCATATTTGTTTGGAACTGAACTTCAGCTATAGGATAGAAGTTATTTGGGTTTAACGAGTCGTGTTGTCGATGGAATGATTAGAAAACTGCTGCAAACCATCTGATAGCCTGCCATGCATTTAGCCCTAAAACCAAAGATTTACTAATAGCAATGAAAGCTTGCTAATACATGGGATATTTTCAGATCCTCACAATCCTGCCTTATCACTATTTCCCAATCTTCGCCATAAATTATTAATTTAGGGCAACGCAAAATATAAGATGGAGCTCAGTTGGGTTCCCTTTTTATTTCCAACAGAACAGGGCGAGAGGATGTGTTTCGCACCAGCTGTTACCCAAAAGCGATCTAAAATTGCTTTACTTCAATCAAACGAGAATTCTCTCCAGCATTCAACTCTCTGCTGCGAGGATTAACGAGTGTTTAAGTTTATCTAAGTCCGGCGTAGAGGCCAAACCAGTTACACTTAAAGATCTTCAACGGCAAATTCGACTGATCGAAGCAATTATTTTGCAATCGTGCTTCTTAAACAAGATGGTAGTGCAAAAAATACAACACACTATTTCCACTTCAAAGAGTTTGCAAGATTCATATGACTTTGCACCAGCATCAAAGGAACAGAATGAAAGAGGATAGAGTGAAAGGGGAGAGAATGAAAGAGAAAGGAAACGGAGAGAGCGGAACAAAGAGGTTATCATTCGATTGAAGAAGGACATCTTAAATATGGTTTTCTCAGCAAATCATAAAATTTAAATCACATGAAAACACGATCTTGTCTATTGTTTGGTTAAATGGGAAGACGTCGATAACAATATGAATGATTAAAGAGGAATTTTCGTATACTAAAACATTCGACGTCAATGTCTTTTCGTTTCGTATCATTCTAGTAGATTAACTGCATAATTAGTTAACTAACAGTATAAGTTGATATCTGAGGTCTGTTAATTACTTATGCTGATTTCATATTTTGTATTAGATTAGGGGCTTATTTCCATCAGATTATGAGAATTTCAAATGAAAAATCAATTCAGACAAAACTATTCATGGTGTATGGAATTTTTAAATAAGATATGATAGCACCTGTTTCTACATAAAAGCCAAAGAGATGAAAGCAACTGGTGCTTTTGAGCGAATTTATCAAGCAAGTCTCTAGTTAACTGGAAAGGGTTTCATGATCATCCTAAGCAATTGCCTTCAAAAGTTACATAATTCGATTTGCATGTATATGGTTGAGACATTTCACCATTCAGCCACTTTTCATCGCTTCAGCCTTACATTCAGATCAACTGTCAACATGGAAACAGATCTAACGAAGTCAGAAAAATGCCAGCAAGTTTAAAAATAGAAACCACACCATTCAAAAGGAAAACATCTCCTGTTAATATTAAGACAGTAACTGACTATGAAATACACCTTTTGATGGTCATTAAAATCCTTCAAGATGATAATCATACACTTAATTATTCATTATAAAATTCCTCCTTTTAATCTGGTTATAGGAAGAAAATATATTACTGCTGGAATTTACGAATCTAAGAATTTATGACCAAAATCCTCAACAAATCACATTAAATGTGTCAAACGTGAAACTGTCCTAAATTTGATCAGTCAATGGACATTTTCAGTTCTTAAACGCTTTAAAAAGATGATGATCCTTTAAAATGTTTTCATGACGCTAATCTTAGATAATGCAGTCTTAAAGTAACAAAAATGTTATATGGTTAAATAACAAAAAATTTGACTTTAAAAGTGCTTTTCAGTAATTCTAATCAGATTTAAGAAAATTCTCTTTGTTAAGGAGTTTACAAATGTTTAATTTGAGCATTATCCCTTTTATGGCCATCCACTTTTTGACTGATGATAATAGATTGTTTTTGTCTAACAATTTGACAAACCCAGCAGAACTTTTTTGTCAAATTTTGCCTTCAACAAAGACTGTGTTTCAGTCTTTCCAATGAGAAACAAAAATTCATCAAAAATTTGGCCTATTATGCTCTGTTCATTAAAAAGATAAACATGTTATTTTCCATCTGCTTTTTGAGACAAATTTTTGCTGCATCTTTGTGCAAGCAAAATTCATGCAAAAACAACAATATGAACAGTAGCTGGTGACAAAGTAACAGTTACCAGCATAAAAATTTTCAAGCAATGACTTGTTTTAGATTCCTTGATATTTTTAACATTTAATGCAGACAATATTTTTAGCCTTACTTTGTGCAAAACAATGCTTATCAGGGCATTATCTAGGGCCATTGAAAATCTTCCTCGCATCTCAAAATGCTGCAAGATAATGAACATACAGTTTCACATTTCTTCAATCTCGACAAATTCATTTGAGGCATACATTTTTAATTTGGGATTTAGATGCAAGGCAGATAATACAAATGAAAAAAATGACTTGTCTTTATCGTAAGAGGATCAAGCATCTTATCTTTATGGCATCTGTATGCTTAAGTTGCAGCATAAAGGAAAGTTGTGATTTTTCAAAAATTGAAGTTTTTGTTAACATTGCACAATCAGATGATAAAGGAATAAAATGATAATGCTCGAAATTAGAAGTCTTAACAGAAATTTCAAATTTTCAAGTATTCATGTTTTCAGCTAGATGTAAAGATTAGTTTGAAACTAGGTCATTCAAGGAGAGGGAACTTAACTGAGAAACTGCAGTTTGCAATGTTAGCCTCCTGAACGCAACAACACATGAAAGATTTTCAGGGGATGAAAATCAAAATTACTCAGGTTGTACCCTTCCTTACTTGTGCTGCCGTTGCTTGTGATTGTTCTAAGCAATATATCAGGGGTTCAACAAAACATTGGAAGCCTTCAGGGGCAAATGAATCAACTTTTCCATTTAGTTCAAGGGGGTTCAAGTTCGACAAAAATAATCAGAAATTGCATTTTTAGTGATTTTAGTTTTAACCTTGGAAATATTTATGCATATTTACAACATTGCATCTAAACCATAATGTTTTCTTGTTTTTACAAAGTTTTGAACCAACACTTTAACAAACTGACAATTATTTTTGCTGATCTATTCCTAGGTAACCTTATTTTCACACCTTTTACAACTTCAAATAAATGCAAAAGACATGTTTTGAAATTTGAATAAGAATTCAGACAGATTTTGTGATTATCTCATATAAAGCTATTTGCTTGAGTAGTGAATACAAATTGAGGTTGTTTTTATTGAAAATTTAAAACCATGCAAGGCTTACAATCATAAGATAAAAGGGATAAAAAACTATAAATAAATTCTACTTAATTAATAGGGCTTTGTTCATCTTAAAACAATTCTTGAAGAACAATTATTTGAAATTTCTTGCATGGGAAATACAAGATTTTATAGCACAAATGTTGTTCAATATTTTATTACCTGTTGGATTACATTTAGTTTATTGAGTTAATGTTAACACCAACAAGGAAATACTTTATGAGTTATATTATGTTTTTTGCTTAAATTTTGGGAAATTGTTTTATCTAAGTGTAACAAACAATAAGGGTAAAATTGGAGCAAAGAAAACACAAATGGTTAAACTATTCCTTGAGCTAGAAGATGTCAAATGTTGAGTTTTATTGTCTGATTCCAGCAATTAATTAATTCTATTCTAGGCTACCACATCTTAACGATCTAAGAGAAATAACCTATTCATAAATTATCGAAAAATCTCTGGATGATGAGGATTTTTTGGTATTAATTATTTTGAAAGCTACGAAGTTTGACAAAAAGCCTTGTAAGTAAAGATAAGCTTGATTTTGCTATGGTCGGGTCAAAACGAAGGCCAACCTCAACAATGTCAATATGCGACCTATCGCTGCTGATAACGAAATTCCAAAGTTTAAAACCACACTGTACATTATCTTTAACTTTAAAAGAATGGAAGGATCAATCAAATACTATATAATTTATAGCTTTTATCCAAATTTTTGTTTCAAGTACTTCCTGAAGCTGACAAAGCAGAATACTAAAGTAAAGGATAATTCCATTCTCAGATTCTCAAAAAACAAACAGAGGAATTCATTGCCCAGAAATATATGATTTGTTACGATTTCAGCGAAATATCAATAACCTAACTTTATTTGAAACATTAAATAGGATTAGAAATCTCAAGTTTTGTATTATTCTTAATTTTGAAATATATATGCTGTTTAATTTAGCTAAATATGAATTTTCAATCGCATGTAATACTCGTGTTGACGAAGCTGGCCTGGGCATTTATTTATTACTTCAGATAGCTTTCTGCAGCTAATATAGAGCTAATCGATATAAAATTATATCCAGCAAACAGACATAACACTTATCAGTCAACTTTAGTCGCATCTTTTATATATTTATGGGAATAATTCCAAGGGATTATTCGACCACCTAATTAATGCCGTCGCTAGTCACAAAATGAACGACCAGTTGAGAACCTTCTATAAACGAGAAATTAGCGGCTTATTTTACACCGATAAAATATTTAATTTGCTTAAAGCTATTTGTGGAACCTTTGATAATAATTTGCCGAATATATCTCCAAAATCGTATGTGATTTTGAAAAGATTTTCTACTGAAACGAGCTCCTCTAAACAAACTTACAGAAAATCCGACGTTATGCATAGAGTGAGTGAGAATGTACCGCAAAATTGTACTTACAGAATAGAAGTAGACGTCCTTAGGGACGTGGGAAAACTCTTCAAATCTTTTCCAGAACAATCAACCATCGTCTGACTGCAGGTACACAAACTAGGACAATTTCCAATCGATTTATCTTCGCCAGAAACCTTAGGCAAATACACCAGGCTGTACCCCAACATGGCGACGACGAGCATGAAAGTCCTCTTCGGAATACTAGGCCGGTTGAATCTTGGCTTGAAAATCGGCTTGGCCATGTTTAAAGCTTGCTTGCTCCAGTGTTGTGTTTCGTTGTTATCCAACTTGTGCTTTAAAAGCGAAATACAACAAAAGAGCGTTATCTCCTCACTGTTTCGGGCATTGAATGATGAACCAACGGTGTAGTGTCCTGCTTTTGTCTATTTGTCATACCTCTCACTGAGATTGATAAAACAAAGGCCGCAATATGAAAACAAATGCTTTTGACATTCTGCGAAAGCCGCTAAGGGCGAATACCAACCCCCGTTTCATCAAAACCTTCCACCCTTGCCCAAACTAGTCATGCGTCCCCTAAAGCCCCCATTTTTGCATTAAATACATCTCTGCACAATATGAGAAGTGATTCCATAACTCTATAAAGACTTGTAGCCTCAAAAACAAGATTAAATTACTTTTATCCTAATAAAATGGAAACCGCTCCCAGCCCTATGAGGGTAGAAATGCAGCCCCTATTCCCAAAGACTCTCAATTGACTTCCATAAACCATTAAATCAGCGCACAAGAAAAGGAAGGACGAAATTCTGGGGAACAGATTGAAAACAAATGCAAGTTGAGAAAAACTTCAAATTCCTCAGGGCTGGCAGGGGGTAGCCATCACAATGCCCCTAAATATAAATCCATGCCCCCTTTAAAAACCATCTTTAAAATTTTAAAAAAGGTTTGTAAAGGGTAGCATTAAAATTTGGTGTTCATACAATTCTTTGATGAACGTTTTGTGAAAACAATTTATGAAACCAAATCATGAATAAGACTTGATTATGGGCGAAAAAATCAGCAGAAAATAAAATTTCAAAAACAGGAAAATTTACCCTAAATTATTATTTACCCTTAAACGCGAGTCGACGGGATGAAATTTTAGAGTCAATTGTATTTTGAGCATCCTCTCAATTTGAATATTGACCAATTTTTAACCTGGAAAAATTCGGGGATTGTGTGTTCATAAAAATATTTCTAGATTTTGGCTTCAAAAAATTCAATATTTTTAAAGATTTTAGGAAGATAAAAGTTCTTATTCTCCGCGTAAAACATGACACTAGTTTAAAGCAGAGTGATAAGCTTTGGAGGTGAATTGTGCAAAGCAAAATGATTCGTGCTGATAAAAAACAACAGAAATCGCAACTGGATACCTTACTCCGCTGAGCATTCCTCAGTCGTTTCACCATGCATCTGAATTGCTTACTGCGCTCTATACGGAGACGTAAATAGTCAATTTATCTGCATTCTGCATCCATACAAAAATAGTTAAAGAAAAACTAATAAGACTGAACGTGAACAAACGGCGTGTAATGTTTGCTTTGCTCGAGCCCTTTGGCCGCCATGTAAATAGCAATTCATCAGCCCTGGAGGGAAAACATAAAAAGGTTGGGACAAAAAAACAAACACGATTGAAAAGGGTTTGGGGGGTTTTAAGGCTAATTTAAGGTTCAAGCGGGGGCAAAAGATTAGTTAATCATTTGAAGGCCTATACACTGTGGGAAGAGAAGATTATGCAAGGCAGCTTGTTCTCGAGAGAATAAGTTTTTGAAGTTGATAAGCTCTATTGAGTAATTGGGGAGAAAAATTTATCCAGCATTTCATAGTCCGAGGGATGCAGATATACATGTAAGTTCTATTGGGCATTAAAGGCATTCAAGGGTAGAAAAAGGTGCATTTGATGTAAAACCAACATGAGATCAGCTTTTGAGAAAAGGGAATTGTCCATTAATGGTACACGCTTATGATGTTTATGTTCAGATATCACATCACATGGATCTATATGCAAAATAATATCTGGAAAAATTACAAAAACATTCCAAAATAAAATTCTCTTGCAAGGCAAAACTAAAGTTTCTTTGCGGTTGCCACACAGATATAAAAGAGAGACCAATAACACTTTTCATGGTAGCTAAACTTCCTTGCAGGGGACAATTTGCTATTAATCGAATTGACAGGGGGTCTTGACTGCCATTAAAGCAAAACAATGCCATGCCTGATGTGGCCTGACCATCTGACTTCGGCATGCTTGCGGCTTATTTACACAAAGCGGCTGCGGCTCTTGGCCGCTGTAACAGGTTATTAAATCTTAAGACCTCGTAAAGGAGCAGGCCTGGGACAAAAGGTAATGGATAAGCGCTTGATTTTGATTGGATAATGTGTAGCCTTAGATGGCCTTTGGAGTTGCTGATTGGCTAAATAGATAAAAATACTACTTAACGATTTGGCCATTATAAACGATACATCTAAATTTCAAAGCAATTATAGGCTCAATGACTTAAGCTTTTATCACATCAACGTTATTTTAAGCTTCAAATTTCCCAGGAGGAGCCGACCTTTGCTTGTGTTCTTCACAAAATAGATACATCGAGATGTTGTAATGATTTTCACTGAATTTGTTACAAAGATTTTGAAGTATTTGTAGCTTTCTCAACACACTTAATTCTTGACAAGAAATAAGTTTCTAAGCACCTGGTTTAAGAGTCACTTTAATGTTAAGCAAGTTGAAGGCCCGATGAGGGAGAGGTTTTGTATCCAACTTTGGTTAAAAAATTTGTTGATTGATTTATTCTGGGAAAAAGCTTACCGCAGATAGGCAGAATGCAATTCCTGTGATATTGAGCACTCTCAAAGAATCCCAGCAAAACAGCCTGCCCTATACACTACGTATTGTTCAAGGTCTATTAACAATCCAAATGGGTTCGAAATTCATCTCCATCTAACAGTAAGCTTATATCATAATGTAGCAGCAATGAAGAGACCTCTTGGGGTGCCCCCTTGGGGAAACGGCGCTTTATTGTCATACCGACTCAAGTTGAGACCCTGAGCAAACCACAAGAGCCAGGCTAGATTTGAATAACAAGGAAATCTTTGGCTGAGGCAGCTTTCTGTGGATTATTTATGAAAGATTTCGTTCTAATCCCTCTCATTTTTTTGCTGAGTTTCTCGAAATCGTTCGCAGTAACGTAAAGTTTTCAGTCTTGGCTTTCTTAGCGTGTGGTATGAATCTTAAAAAACCGTGTATTTGGATGAGCAAATCTGCAGATTAGTTGGGGAGTTTGTGGCTTTTTAGCAAACAATCAGAAAACATAAGACACTGTTCCCGATTTGTCATTCATCCAGTGACATTGTGTGTCACAATCAAACTCAAACATTGGTTAAAGTTCGATTTACATTCAGTATGCAAAGCAAGCCAAAGGTTGGGAGTCGTATAAACGTTGGCAAGGGTGACAGTCACCATTTTCATGTCTGCAATGAAATAAGAGAGCACTAACATACTTAGAATGAGACACGTCCATATTTAGAAAATATCAAGGGAGCCTGTCCATATTTAGAGTAAGACAATGACCTTAGCCATATTTAGAGAGTGCCACATTTAGAAGGAATGTTTCCCCAATTTCATTAAGACTAAAGAAAGAAATATCAATATTTACAAAGAGATAAAACAAGGGATGTCGCCATAATTAAAGCTAAAACATGGCACATTAATTTATGTGTTAAACGAAGATTGGGCAACCTGTCAATGTTTAGATAAGAATTAACGAATGAGCATATAAATGAAAAAGTTAAACTTAAACATAATACTAAACATGATATTCTAGGAAAGAGCAAGGGAAGTAAGTCTACTTCTGAAGAGAAATTTCGGATAAAGCCGATGTCACTGGTCAATTTTGTCTATTTACGTTCACCCAAGTCCATGATTCTTTGGTCCGCTTTTTATAATCCCTATTGAAATTCACCCTGTCAAGGAATACACCCAACACAAGCCTAATTCGCATGATAAAAGCCTTGGAAATCTATCCCTTAACCATTGAATAGAACGAAAGTATCACAGAATTATCTCCTGAAAAAACTTGTTTGGATTAAGTCCTTTGCTTGTTCAAATATAGCTAGTCTAGCAGGCTTTCTATGCGTGGTTGGTTATTTAAAGGCGACTCCAAGTTTTGATGACCCTACCAAAAGTGTCGGCTCCTTTTCTTTAGGTTTTCTCATCTGACTTGTTCAAGTGAAACAGAGATACCATAGGCAGTATCTCAAATGCGTAAAGATAGAGGTCTGATTTGACGGGAAGGCAACATTTTAGTAACAATTTAAAGTTGGGGGAAAGTATAAGAGAGGCCAAGGTTTATTAGGAAATAGAAAGCAGCTATTAAGAGTCAGGGAATCCGGAGAATTGCAGATAGAAGTTCAAGGTTTGTGGGAGAACCAGGGGCCCGGTCCGCCTTCCTAGCCCCTCAGGGTAATGGGTACTATGAAGATTCAGATTAATTGCTCCAACATCTTTGGAATTCCTTCCATCCTTTATGCAAGAATTCCCATGAAGTATTTCTGTAAACAAGTTGTTATAGAAGAGTTTGCTCGCAGCGTCGATACGTTAACTCTGTGGAGGAGGTTGGGCAACAGCAACAACTGGATTTCTCATGTGCATGAAATAAAATGGCTGCGGAACTACAAAAGTTGTGAAAATTTTGTTACATAAGGCTGCAATTCTATTTTTTAATTTACCAAGTAACTATTTAAGATGTCTCATCAAAGAAAAGAGGGTATGTCAGAAGTTTACATTTAGTCTTCTATCAATGCTATGCAAGGCCTTCAATAGATTCATTCTTAGAAAATAGCTCCACTTCCTATTCTAGCGCTAGGCTAGGCCTATGCTTTTTGGCCTCTAAACTAAAACCGGCATTTTTTGGCATAGTTCTTCTTAAGCATTGCATAGTTATTCTAGGCAAGATTTTTTGCATCATTGCATGATAGGACAATTAGGCGTGAATGTGGTAAAGAAGCAAAAATTGGTGCATGCACATAGTTTGCAATTTTGTACAATGGATCGAGAAGCTAACAAGGCCTAGTTTATTATAAATGCATACAAAAAGAAGAATTCCATTGTCTTTTTAAAACGAGGATACTATTGTTTTGCAAAAGTCTTCCGCAGAACAGTCCATGTGTAAGATCTTTTGCTTCCACAGGAAAATCCTTGAATTGAATTAGCAAAAATGCTTAGCAGTGCTGTTATATTGTGGGGGGGGGGGGGAGGCATGTCATCCATGGTTATAACACTGCTAATTTTTAAGTGATAATTTTTCAGGTAAAGATACAATAATTTTTCTATCCAAAGAAGAGTCAGATGAGCCTACCAAAGTGACATTAGAATACGACAAAGATGATGAAGAGCAGATGGGGTTGATAAGACCTGATGGTGAAATTAACTGGAATTGTCCTTGTCTTCAAGGAATGGCTGATGGTCCATGTGGAACAGAATTTAAAGAATCATTTTCATGTTTTCATTTTAGTGAAGCTGATCCAAAAGGTTCAGATTGTATTGATAAATTCAGGTACATTGTCATGTTGTCTGTTTAAAGCCTGCTATGTTCTTAACCTTGCTGCAAAATCATAACTTCAGTTCTTGGAAATTCAATCTTTTTTATAAAATGGATAACAAATCTCCACAAGCCTTGATATAAAAATATCAATAATTTATCATATATTTACAGAATCCATGAGAATAATCAACTCTATAATAGTTTATCAAACTATTTTTTTACTTTAGATCGATGCAAGAATGTTTTATGAAACACCCAGAAGTATATTCCTTTGATGATGATAAAGAAGTAAGCCTGGAAGATCCAAACAGCAGTGGTGGCACTAGCCAACCAGATGCGCCAAATAATGATGAAAAAACATCTGCTGAAAATGTTGAAGAAGATAAGATTGAAGAGGCTAAAGAAGTTTTAGATAATAGTGACAATGTTGATAGTGATGAAACTGAAAACACTGCTTGATAATTATTATTAAGTATAGGATATTTGAATTGTAAGGTACTTATAGACCATCATATTTTAAACTACAACTTTTGTCAATTCCTCCCTTTTGAAATGGTGTGAAAATAATGAAAACATAAATAATTGATGCATCAAAATCATGTGTACCTTTTGTTTGTAGATAAATCAAAACCATGTGTTTGTTTGCTTAAAGCCAGAGAAAAGGTTCAAAAAAGGTTGTTGTTATTTCACTGGATTGTGTGTTGCATGAACTGAACATATTTTTGATTTTAATAAAAATTCTATCTTCATAACTCAACAGTTTTCTAATTAGTGTTATTCTCTTCATTAAATAACATTTCAATCTCGATATATCTAAATAATTGGGAAATCTACAGAAGAATCCCGCTAACTCAGACCCTCAAGCGGGACAGCAAATTCGATTTAACAAACGTCCGTCTTGATTAAGGTCGTGAAATCCAAGGAGGGACAAGATCCGTACGACTAAGCGAATTTCCGCGTTACCCAGGGTCCGAGTTGATGGAATCCTACTGTACTATCATCTAACATTTAGAGTGAAACCAGATATCGCGTCAGCGATGCAGCCTAATGGCAAGGATGTTATTCTTCACAAGTAATTCCTAGGTAACAAATGCGTTCCTAATTTTGTCTCAAACTATAGCTAACCTACTGCATCTGACTGAAAAACAGCAATAAAGAAAATCAACAGAGGACGCAAACGCTTTCTTGAAGCTTGCTTGAACATTCTCTTGGTTTTTACACTAAAAATATGACGTTTGATCTTATCATGAAACTCAATTAAAACAGTTTTATTCGAATTTGTCATCATGTACTATATCCAACGCTTCCTTCTGCACACAAAACTATGTTTCGCTTTTGCATAAGCATTATTTTCATAACATTTCATCGAATCATGCTGCAAACACGACAAGGCTTTCTTAGACCATCAAACGACAATGCTAATATTTTTGTTAATGATAATACCTTGATATACAACGAATTATATGGACCCATTAATGTGATCATGGTATGCATTATTTATTATCCAGCATTGTTTATTTAAATTGTGGCATAATTACTTCTGTCCTTCAAGCTAGCATGATCTACGCTTCGATGCAGCGATTGGGAGAATATATTGAAGGCTAATCATAAGAGGGCAGTCCTATATATCAATTTCGCATGAATTTTTCATAAGAATGTTCAACATTTCTTGAAGAATAGTTGTAATATTTACAAAACAATAATTACTACAGAAGAACTAAATGAAATGCAAAAAGACTGATGAATGGTTTGTATATGTTGAAAAACGTGTTTGCTGGTGTCTCGGGCAAATTGTTTTAATGATGTTTTCAACATAAACTGGGCGTAGCGATTCAAAGAAAAATTAAAAGTACGATCTAAAAGAGATGGAGTTGAGGAAATTTTTAGTTACAAAGCAATGGTTAAATATAGTGATATCGACATAAAACAGCCACAATACTACGGTCTGTGAGACCACAAATGGTCAATTTGTTTTACTGGCAAACTGTTAAAAAGTCGTTCATTAACTTGAACTATGGCTGAGTTAAGATTTTCTGGCGTTCATATTGAAGTCAAAAATTCTGCTTCAAAGCCAAAAGTAGAAATATAAAAACTCAAAAACAGTATATTTTCGCACCGCACCATTTAATCAATTCTATTAATATTAAATAAATAAAATCATAATTTAAAAACCCATTTCTCTTGCAATTTTTTTCTTCCGGGGTGTCCTTCGCACTTTTACTGATGAATAAATCTTAGTTGGTGTGTTCATATTTTCCAGGTCATAGGCCGAAGGGCTGCTATCATCAATGATACTCTGCGACTTTGGCTGCTGACCTTTGTCTGCTAAAAGGTCAATGGAGGAGTCAAAGCTCGTATCGACCACAAGTGGACTGCTCGAGTTTAACTGTAAGGGCATTGTTAATGTGGCAGGACTTAGAAGAAAATCTTCCTTATATATGTCATCACCATTCAATTTGTTTGTCTCATCTGCAATTAAAGAAGCAGGATCTTTGATTTTTGATCTTTGATCTGATGACCTTTTACTAAGTTCCAGCGATGTTCCAGGATCTGAAAATGAAACGACTTTCGTTTGACTGTTGTCGGATTCAACTAGTTTTTCCACATTTTTTATGAGAGAACTGCCAGTCGAAACAGTTTCTGCTTGATTCATATTAGATTTAAGTACTTTCTCCGCTGTTCTTACTAAAGATTTTTCACCACTTTTAGCAGCCAATTTTTTCCCAGAATACTTTGCTCTCCGTTTCCTACATTTTTCTATTCTATTTTTTCTTTTTTCTTCTGGTCTTGCAAGAGCTCTACTTCTTGATCTTGTCATACGTCCTTCCATTCCAACATCCAAGTCTGGTTCCTTTTTCAACGCATGAGGATCCATTCGTCCAAACTCTAAATTCCCGGAGGAGCTTAAATACCATCCATCATCATTTTCATCAAAATCATCAGAAGATCCCGTTATTTCTTCGTTATCTTCTTCATTTCTCCTCTTCTTCTTCTTCCTGCATAAACCACCATCATTCCGATCCTCATTACTGATATTTTTTCCTTCACATGTTGATAAATCTAACGGAGTGTAAAAATCATCATTTTCCCAGTTTGCAAGTAACACAACACTTAAAGGATCCTTTGACCTTTCTGGATGCTTAACGAAATTCATATTTGGTTGCTCTAAATTTTGACCCAGGATTTTGTTACTCAAAACACACCCTTCCATGTAGGCCAAATATACCTTGCTTGAAACTCCGATGTCCAGATTACATCCATCGCATTTTCCGACTTCTTGCTCCAAAGGCCGCTTGCAAATCGGACAGAATTCAACAGCTGTTTCAAATTCTGGTTCATCATCCTCTTTATCTAAACTATCAAATACGTTTACTTTCTCTCTATTTGACTTATCGATCTTGACTCTGCTATTTCCATTT
Source organism: Catostylus mosaicus (assembly GCA_964019065.1). NCBI lineage: Eukaryota > Metazoa > Cnidaria > Scyphozoa > Rhizostomeae > Catostylidae > Catostylus > Catostylus mosaicus. The sequence goes on from OZ025202.1 coordinate 285,291, forward strand.
CGTGTTTTACTTTCTTCATTCACGTCATTTTGAATTCTTCCTTCACGATCCCTTCCTTTCATCAGATGATCGTTATCCTCGATTAAACTTGCAACCTCGGTATGAGCTTTTTTGAAACATTCCCGTGATTCAATTTGCCTCTCGAACGCTTTAGTTATACTTCCACTGCTCGTATCAACTAATGTTGTACACAAGTTTGCCTTTTCATTCACCAACAAGTCTTTATTGTACATTTCAAATGCCATTTTAATCCATTCCAAGCACTCTTTCTGTGCCTTATTTGAAAAAGATGTTGGCCTCTCCTACGAAAAGATTTTTAAAAAAATCTACGAAATCTTTTTAGCTATATTTTGCTCTTCAATACAGTCCAATTTTATGTTACTGCGAGGGCACAGAGGAATGGAACATAGCAAGTACGTTTATTAACATCTTTCATAAATAATGCTGAAACATTATAAAAACAAGTGGCAAACAGGCAATTGCTTTCTATGGATGAGAACTGAGACACTTTAAAGCTTGTCATAAAAGCAATAAATACATTACAAATTACATATTGTTTATTTTGTTAAAAGGATAAATAAAGATGAACAACTGAATGTTGCTCAGAACCAAATGATAAGGAAATTAATTCGTTTTCCCACACGGACTCTTCAACCAATTAAAGTACGACTGGACACTGGTTGTTCAAAACAATAGCTAAGCAAAACAATATCCTTGTCTCACGTGATCGATCATCTTGTCACATGACCAACTTTTGGTTCATATTTTGGTCATTATCCGATCTTTTATAGTTGGTTAAATATCAAACAAAAACAGTGTTTTTAACTGTGTTTTGTTATGCTTCCTTTTTAATGAAATTATAAAATAATGCTGCTTTAATCTAAATTAAAAACAATTGCGTACCTTTTTCAGCTTCCGTTCCAAGGTTGTACCACTAACGCTTTCATCACTTGAATGAACAGCCTCACTTTCAACAGCCTCGCTTTCAACGCGTCCCAAAGCGCTGTTCCCTTTGATAAGCATTTGATAAAAAAGATCACCCGTTTTCGTAAGCTGTATTGCAACCAGGTCGTTCCTTGATGGAGCCTCGATTTTTGCAACATTCAAACCAATGAGAGGCTGCTTTAGTCTCTTAGCAACTGCTGGTGACGTAATTCGAATGTCGTTGGTGATGCTTCGCAGCCAGGAATCAGGGGCTGAAAGCTGAGGAGGAACAAGAAAACTGACCTTAAGCATAGTATGACAAATTCATCATGTCTCAAAATAAAATTGTGAAAAAACAACAAAGAACATCAATAAATGCTTGATAAAAATAACGAAACGTCAATATGAAAAAGAGGATTTATGCTTTTGAATACTCAAAGAACTGATCGAAGCAAGTTAACAATTGGATACAGTATCCATCTTTTATATAACCTGTCTCCAAAAGGCTTACTAAAAATGACATATAAATCTAGAATGTTGATATCTTTAGTTAGAAGTTAAGGAAAAAGCAGGATTTTTGCTGAAATTCAGAGTTTTGAAATCCAAAAAATTGTATGAAGATTGCAGATAGCATGAATTTCTGAGTTGCAGCACGAGTCCTGCTTTTGTGCTTGAACTTCTTTAAAGGTTCGTTTAACCCTTTCACCCCTGGACCGGCCATATGGCCCAATGACAAACACCGGAAAAGATAATTTTTCAGGGGGTTAAGTACAAAATATCGTAAATGTTCTGATGGCAGTTTTGTATAATAGTTTACGCTTTCACCAAAGTTAGTTGACTATGCTACCCCCTGAAAAGTGTAGAATTATATAGACTTTGACAGTTAGATGAAAATAAATCCGGATGCGAAAGGGTTAACAGGAATGGAGCAACTTCATTGCAAGCAGACATTATCAACAAATTAATTGATCTGTGGTTATAATCAAATATCGGTTTGCTGTTAAGCGTTGTTCTTCACTTTATTTCATAAAAATTGCATGATATTTTACGTAGTATGCGAGCAATAATCGTGCCTTGAACTTGAATGACATATATTCAAACCAATGTGACGGTTTTGAAAGTGCACTTCAAGAGATTTATACTTACATTGGCAATCTCGACGGTGTCAAAACTGTCCATCATTGTCAAAACAACTCCTAAAAACAGTCTGACTAGCGCAAGGAGATTCGATTTCTCTTTTTTAATATAAGAAATTACTGTTTACAAAATTTGGAAAAATGTTTAATTAATGAAAATAAAATCATACTTTCCAAGGCATTCTAGTAGAAACTGGTGGCTGGGTCATGTATTCTTGTCTGCTGAGTTCGTGATAAAAATTTGTCCTTCTCATCAATCTTTCCTCGAATTCCACGCATCTTGTATCTCGGTGTCTATGTCCGCCAAGAAAGGCTAATGTGCGGACTGTTGACTCATCTTCAGCCGTTAGTGTCTGCATAAACTGCGGACTGTCTCGCATGTAATGGTTGATTGTAATTAACGGGTTGTTGATAAATCGTTCATCGACCACGATCAGGCCTTGATCGGAAGTCAGCAAAATATGATGGGGATTCGATGGATGAAGAGAGGCTGGGCGTCCCAATTTGTCCATTCGATTAAGGCACGGGTTTGGCAATTGCAAAACAAGTTGACGTGATCTTCTTGGAGTCTAAAAATAAAAATAAACCAAATAGTTCTTTGCGTTGGATTTTTAACTTTACATCCAGGTCATTTTACAAAAATGTTTTTTCTAACAATGATAGTCCAACCGTTCTCCGTTATAACCAGGTACTTTTAAAACCTCGCAACGAAAACAAAGGGAAAAGAAAATACATCCAGGGTTTTTCACTTCTTCATCCCTAACACAAATATTACTATATACCATTGGAATATTCTCGCTAAGAATTTACTTGAATTGATTTTCTAAAAAATATGACAATGGTTGATTTCATTGAATCGAATTTTTAATAACATGCAGTTAATAACTTTCAATCATTTCTTTATGATCAAAAAATTCATTGTTCACTTAGAAGCCATAAGGTACCTTATTCATAGTGTTGTTAATCAGCTTATAAGAAGTGTAGTTAATAATGTGGTATGTAAGTTTTTAATGGAATGCAAAATGCGGGGAAAAAGCATCACTCTATAAATTAAATGTTGTGGTGAGGACTCTTAGGCTTTCAAAGATAATTTGTGTGAATTGAAGTGAAAATAAGTTACCCTCATATCATAAAGCAAAGCTTCATCTGAATTGAGAAACAAGATTGATCTTGGATTTGAGCCATAAATACAATTGACCCAGCAAACATGATTTTCATTGGAATAGTTGATCATCTGATTATCCCCAACAAAACTAAGGTGGCCATCTGCCCAGCATTGGAAACTTCCATCTTCAACAAGTATAAAAGCATCATTTGTGAAATATGGGTTAATGGCCATTGAAATTATCTTTGAATTTGTATGCACCTCATCAACAACAGAAAAATATTTATTCTCTTCTTGGGGCTGCTGAAAAATAATATTTGAAAGTGATGTATGCTGAGGAAAGTCATACATACATACATACATTAGTTGGGAATGCAGGTTTACCTAAAGGCAACTAATGCGATGTGGGCAAGGTTGAGGCAAGCAGGAATGTGATTAGGAACATAACAGATTAAACATGGGCTTAAAAAGGATGGCTGGCTTAGCTAGTAGTGTGAAACAAGTGCAGGCAAAAATTCCTAAAAATAATTAAGGAAATTGAGGCACATATAGCCACAAACAGTATTCGCACAATAACGATTGGAAATAGAAAAACTCAATTTCAAGTACCTGATATGAGTCTGAGAGAAAGCTGCAGCAATAATCACTTCTGATGCCCATGAATGAATTTTGATTTTTATACTCCACACAGCTGATTTCCATAATTCTACTTTTTGTCATAATTGTTTGTGATTTGTCAGTGTCAGCTTCAATGACGAAGTTACGATCGTGTTTTTCTGCTTTAAATGGAGTGATTGCAACAGAATCCAAATCACCTAAGGAAATTAAAAATGGATGTCAAAAACAAATTTAAGTTTTTATTTCCGTTCAAATTGAGTAGCTCAAAACCTGGTGGTGCAAGTTGGCATTAGATGTGGGGTAGGGAGGGGATCTTTAACAGTTTCCCAAACAAATACATGAGTGATCATATCTTTACAATCTGCAAAAGGGTGCCTCCATTTCAAGGCAATAGAATGGGCTGCAGTTTTGACAGTGTAAAGATTGCTCACCTTCACTGAACAAAAATTGAACTGCTACCCCTGATTATTATCAGTCATTTAGTATGCATGGCTATGAGCCATTATCATCATTAGCAGGGCTGTCGAGAGCCAGTGTGGGCCCCTGGTATTTCATTGCATCAGGCCCCAGTGAGCAATCAATTTTTTCATTCAATAAAACTTTTGCAGGCCCCCCTCTCAATGGTCCTGATTGTTAGTTATTGAAATTGAATGCAACTAACCTTTGGGGTAAATGAGATAATCTTTATTCTTTGCAAGGCAGTTTCCAAGATGATGATTTTTTGTCAGTTCATCATATTTCATGACTAACTCTTCATCTAAGTAGTCAAGTAAAATTGATCTCGGGATCTCAAATATTGCATCTGACAAATCATCCAATTTTTTTACAAAATCTTTTGATTCAAGGGGTCTCTTGTTTGAAAATCGAACAAATGCATGCTTCATTGCATGTGACTTTTCTTTGAAAAATTTTTTGTAATCGTCCGGTGGGCGGATCCACTTTTTATAAGAAACTGGTACATCACATGCGTATTTCAAAGGATGAAAATTCCGAGATAAAAGGTCCAAATTTGGCTGTTTCATTTCATTCATAATTGATCCTAGCAACATTTCGGGGTTGTCAATCAACAACTTGTTTATTTGTGCTTTGTTATTTGTCTTCACTTCCCTGCCGACAACATGTACATTTCGCTCATGCTGACAGATCGCATAATCTCTTATTTCTTCTGCTGTCGAAAATTTTCCAATATTGTTTGGGTTAGCAAGAGGCAAAGATGTATCACATGGCCTATACTTTTCACAATCATCAATTTCAAATGCTTTTCTGGAATGGATTTTTATCTGTTGCTCTGCAACATCAATATCAACTGCATCATTAACTCCTAAATCCACAACTGTATTTCCTTTCCACTTTGTTGAACTTTTTGGGAAAAGAGCATCTGGGAATCTCCGAGTATCTGGCATCATCTTTATTGTCCCAAAAAAATGTTTTAAAAGACTTTTCTTTCATTTCATGATCTCGACAGCTCCAAAAGGGGCAGGTTTCCCTTGCACCAAGGATCCTTCTTGAATCCAAAGCATTCTTTATCGGTCATTCCAGAATCAATCTTGTGTTTTTATTTAATTCACTCTCTCTGTTATTTATTCATTCCCACATTTCTGCATCTATCCCATTCTTGTTCCAATCTTTTTTTAATTCAGAACGAGATTGATTAGCGGAGAGAGAGAGAGGCAACTTTCTTAGAACGAGGCAAATCCAGAATGCTAGACCAATCCCGTGCGTTCTTTTCACGTCTGTCTCCAAGCCGTTGACAAAAGGCCAAAAGAGAAGATTCTAAAAATAGTAAAAGATATATAAAATGGCGGTAAGAACTGTTGCAAAATTAGAAATAGAAATCTTTGTTGAACATAAATCAAGCTGATTTAATTAATGTACCTCCTACAATACAGCAATACAGTCCTACAAGCTTCCATTTGACTCGTGTGAACATCCACAATAAATGCAGCTTGGCTAGCGACTAGCTTCTTTTGTGGACACTTCTGTCTGACATGTACTAAAAGAGATATAACAAATGCTAGAGAACTGTTTATTAAGCTACGTGATTTTACAAATTTGATGATGATTCTGTTGTCATTAACCTAAAGATTTCATCCTTGAAATATAAAGGTTATTAGTTGATTAATTTTATTTTGCAGACTTTACCTCTGAACCCAAAACCATTTTTAAATGGATTGACTGGTAAACCAGTCATGGTTAAACTGAAATGGGGAATGGAATACAAAGGATATTTGGTTTCAGTTGATGGTTACATGAACCTTCAGGTAATATATATATATATAGTAACGAAAATATAATATGTTATAAATATAAAAAAAAATATATTTATTAACACCACCATAAACACCAAAATAAGGTCTGTCTTTCTCAAATTCATAACCCATTTAATAAGTCTATGTTTTTCCATTTCAGCTTGCAAACACAGAGGAGTTTGTTGATGGAAACTGTACTGGAAATCTTGGAGAAGTTTTGATAAGGTGACCAATATAAAATCCTCATATCTCAAGTCTATCACATTCTATAAGCAAGCCAAACCATTCCTTGAATCCAAATTCATCTCTCAATAAATGTAGCCCTTTCCTCCCTTGTAAGCTACCCTACTCCCTCCCTGATGTACTCCCCCCTTCTTGATACAAAGACCACCCACCCAAGGCCACACCCCTGCCTCTCTAAATCCATACCCATCCAATCTTACAACCTCACCCAATCTCACCTTGCAGGCCATTTTTACCCAGTTTGTCTCTACTCCTCATCCACCATTCTCCTTTCATCCCAAAGCCATCAATGCAGAATCTGATAATCACAATTCATGAAATGAAAGGATGGACTTTCCAAAACATGAATGAGCCAGCCTTTTTTAAAGCCAGCAATCCAGTTTAATTGGTTCCTTGTAAATTCATTCGTTATGTTTTATTTAATGATCTTTTGCGACTTGGCCAATGTATTCTGTGTCTCTTTCTTCATTGAACTAACCTGTTGAAATGTCTTGCCTTTAGATGCAACAATGTTCTTTATGTAAGAGGTGTTGATGAAGAAGAGGAAGATGGTGAAATGAGAGAGTAAACTCATCGAAAGGGACAATACAAATTTTGTATTTATTGAACCGATGTCATTTTCTGGTAACCAAAGACTCTGCTCTAAGTCCAATCATCAAAAAGTAATACGAAATAAGTGTAACTTAATGATTTGGCTCTTGTATATATTTTGGCATATTTTATATCACAAAATATTATGCGGTTCATTTCTTCTTTGTAATCTTGCTCTACCATGAAACCAGGAAAATTTTAAAAACAGCGCACTTCAACCGGGATACTTCTGAAAAATGTGAATAACAAAAGCGCAAAAGAGCGTTTGAAAACGGAGCCAGTGAGCAGATGTAGTTTGAAAAGAGTTTCTTTTCTTTTCGAACTTAAAAATGCTAGCTCTGGAAAAGTTTGCGTAGCGTTTTCATCGTCATCAAAAGTAATTTTAAAGCGAACGGGAAAAATTTGTCAAACCAGCAACGAATATGAAAACTGCACAAAATTCTCATGGGAACGAAGCCACGTAACGATTGCTGAGATTTGGAACATCTTCGCATCAAGCTTGAACGTTGTGCAAGCAAGCCTTCTTTGTGTGTAGCAGCAGACAGGAACATGTGTGCAAGTGAGGTTCAGATTTTAAAGATAAACAATTGACTCCCACCTAAATACTATTTTAAAAAAATTAAATTATTGATAATTATAACCGGAAAATATTTCAATTACTTAAAACTTTTTCAAATCAATAACTAAAGGAAAAAGCTTCAGGCATATGAGCAACTTGATAACAATGTTATTTATGTCATTGTCTAAATTTCGACTGAAGTTTCCATCGTGCATAAACAGAGACACGGCTATTGACTTAAATTACTAAATTATGCTTCAGCGCTGGAAAAAGCAATGAAAGGTCTAAAAGTAGAGCCGTAGATAAATTGTGTGCATTCGGCTGGCAATGGCAAGGAGGTTGGAGCAAATGATATAAACACGTGGTCAAGTAGACGATGCCATGTTCAAGAATGTTGCTTAAAAGTTTATCATTGTGACTCAACGAGTGGTAAATGCTTTTCTTGCATCTGTCTACCATTTGGTGATGAGTTTTGAATGTAAATTAAGTGGCACGATATTTTTCATGTCTTGAATGCTTCCAAATTGATTTGAACCTGTGAATCTCTGTCCTTTTTATCTTTATGGCAGTAGAAAATAAGTGCAATGATGAGCCCTACACTGAAACACCATCCAAGCACAAGCGGGATCCATAGAATGACGTCATCACATTCTGTCGATTTTTGCAACAATTTACTTTTCTGCTGCCATAAACCAGGAGTCACTTCACCGCAAATCGGAATATCATCACCTGGCCTTGGCATTAGACTCGACGATTCAAGGAATACGATCTGCATACCCATGACAAAATGCCAAGTAACATGGCAATGTAGCGGCCACACACCCGGGTTATCAGCAATGAATCTTATTGCAGTCCATCCGCATCCACCTTGCCTCGCTTGCCCACCAAAAGGTTTCTCGGAATCGGGAATAACAGTTGTAGTGTCTCTTGAAATGGCATTTTTGGTATCTAATTGCTCCATTTGAGAACCACTGCCATTCCATAGTCCCTTGCCAGTTCCAATTACCCAAAATTTATGTCCATGTAAATGCCAAGGGTGTTGCTCGCACACCTGAAAAGAGAACAAAGTAGTTGAGCAAATAACTTGATACCCATAGAATTAAGTTGACAGTCATCAAATTGGATGGTAACAGAAATTCTGTATACTGGCTGTTGGGAGAAAAAAGGCAGTATTTACGGCAAACTTTGAAAATGAGAAAAAATAGGCCATTGCTATGAACAACAGCCTGATGTCTTCCAACTACCATAATTTCATCTCTGATGTGAAAAGAGAAAGACAAGTGCAATTAACTGTCCTACAATCATTTAAAAAAAAGCAATGAAAGCCAGACGAGAAGCGAGATTCAAAGCCAAGCTGATTCAAAGTATACCTAGACCCAGTCCCACCTTGGGCGCCATCTTTGGAGCATTCTTACTTCAAAGACGGAAAAAACATCATCAGGCACCTCAGAGCAGAGCTGGAAGAACATACAAAGAACTAGCTGTGAGTTACTGTATGGAAAAATAAATAAGAAATGAAATGAAAATGAAATAAAAAGAAAGACGTGAATTTACCTGATTGCAAGCTGGATAATTCTGTAAAATTACGTCGATAACATCCCCGTGGTTTATCTTATAATACCCCCTGCTTTCTGTCAATGTATTCTGTCTTATGTCATAATAAACGATATGCGCCACGGGGGTGCTCTCCCACCGATACGTGACTCCATTCATTGCCCATCTCAAATGCCTATCTGTTGCATTGCAGCTTTGTTCTGGTCTGCGAATCGAATGGTTATTGACTGTTTCACCATACTTCCACAGAAAGCGCTCCTGCGTACCAAACAGAACAATCCTCCGCGTCACCTTGTTATTCCCAGGTGCCTCTGTCTTGCCTTTCATTGAAACCTGTTGCGTTCTTGTAAATTCACTATCATCCCATTTTGGCTGCGTTGCAAGCACTGCTTGGTAATTACTGCTGGGTATCGAAGAGCCACTGCCAAAATACTTCAGTGTCGCTTGCCCTGTGACTACGCCCTTGCGGTGGCGCGTTTTGACGCTTATCCAATAAGAATCGTTTGCTTGTGTTGTGTTTATAAGAACAGAATACCGCTGACCAGAATTAACATCCAAGCTTTGTACTTGAAAAGGGATGACGGGCTTGCCATCAGCCTCGATTACAGTCATGTTATGCCCTTCAATAGCGAGATTCATAAATGACAATTCTGCAACACTTCCAATGCGCATGCGTATTGTTTTCCCCTGTGGCACATTGATTACTTCTAAACCAGGACACTGCGATGTCGTACAATATTTTGTATTACTCGGTTTGAAGTAGGGATAATTTGTGTTCATTGGGACCGAGTTTTTTGTACAATTGTAGTAACCTTTGCCATTAACCAATACCGACTGTGGATCTCCTGCCCAGCGGAACTTTTCCTCCAAAAGTCCTGCCGAAAGTTCTAGATGGCTGCCATGATACCAGTCGCTCAGCAACAGTGACCGCTCTTCATCATAATATGGCGACCGCTCCAAAGTCGAAGGGTTTATGATGAGCATACCATACAGACCAGCAGAACGAATTCCTCCAATATGCCCATGATAAACATACGTACCTGGTTCTTGATTTACTTTTAAGCGATAAGTGAAAGATGTTTTTGGTGGAATGGGGCAGCTTGAAATCATTCCAATTCCATCGTGCCAAACGTTCCCCTTCTGCAGTTGTCCATGAAAATGAATGGTTATGGCATCACTCGCAAGATTGTTCTTCACCTGATCAAACAAGAAGAACCTCATTAAGGAGACTGTTAAACAAGTGACTTTTATTGACAGTATGATGGGCAAAAACAATAGAATGGGAGGCTATTGATTGACAGATCTGCTTCACACTCATTGGTTATGTCCACCAAAATCCCAGGTTGATTGACATAACATTCACGTGTTTTAGAGTCTCACGTTACACGAGGTTGATGATCTATGCAATAGTCACTGATCGCTTCATATCAGTTTTGTGATACGATTGCTTTGATCACGAAACTTCAAACACCGCACTTATGGTGGATGAGGGCTGAGGCTGTTGATTGTCGATCAATCGATCATTAACATTTGCATGATCAATCAACTGTTTTTGACTTTATTCTGAGTTATGGCATAGATCATCAACCATTACCCGTCACATGAGAAATTTAACCTCACTTCACTTGAGAACTCGATTTCGATTTTCACAGCCTGTGACGCAGGCTAGAGAAAATCATTGCCCTAGATGACCTTAGCAATGCGGCCAATATTGATACGGATGCAGAGTGAACTAATTATTGGCTATTATTTCAAGGGCAATTGCCGTAGCATTAGAACCAATACCTTAATTATCAACGCTTGAAGCATCTTCTTTGTTTGGCAAATGCCTACACAAAACTGTGTCGTTCTCTAGCAAACACGAATTCCATCATTTCTTTTCAAGGTGCGGCCAATCACCGCTGCTCCATCGCGGCCCTCTGCTTGCCAAAGATGTGGACACAAAAGTTTAAAAAGTATTTTGAAAGTAAACTGCTTGAAACAATAAATTTTAAACCATGAAGAGCTAATCCTGTTCGGTTTAAGACTGACGTCCGAATGGTCACGCACAAATTGATGACCATCACACGTTCAGCAACGGTGCAGCCTGAGATAGGGGGATGGGAGGGAGTAAAATCATACCCATTATTAACAATAAATTTCTTATTTCAAAAAGACGAAAAAGAAATCGAGAAAAAGTCGCTAAAAGAAGAATTGATTTAAAAAAAATCTCTGGAGCTCTGGCCATTGAACTGAATCTGGAATAAACTGCATTATAAAAAATCCATTTTCAAAACAATAATTCCTTTGTGGTATTTCTTTTGATTAAAAAGATTTGTTTTGGCAAAAAGCACAGAAACGCAGTTTGAATCAATGCCTTAACTTCCAGCAAAGCTTTATCAAAACAATTGCGCTGTAAGTATTCCTGAAACTAGAGTGCTGTCGGAAATTGAAAAACTTATCATGCAAAAGCGATTAATTTATTTTGGGGGAATGTGCAGCTGAGAAGGGTGGAGATTTCGGCTTTTTAAAGGGCGCAGTACATAAGGTGATGGATAACAAATCACCCTCTTTTTCTATCATGTAGATAGTGCCACTCCTAGAAATGTTGTCGTGGCAAGGGCCTACGAAGATGGGGGGGGCCGGCGGCCTTAGCCCCCCACTTTCTTGCAAATAAAGGCAGCGCATCATTTTGTGCCGTGGTAATCTTTCGGCACCGAAGCTTGGCCCCCCCCCCCACTTTTTGGTTTCATTGGAGACCCTGAGTGCGTTGTGTTGCAATGAATAACAGGCAAGTTGGGCTTGTCCTAATCAAATGTGGGTACCTCCAAAACTTGCAATGGTGTCTTTCCGGCCGGTTACATAACGTGTTGGGCTGTTGTGATTATCTTTACGTCAACCAATTTAATCCTGAAATGGTCAAATTTCTGCATCACAAGTATGACCATCGGTCAATGTTCAATGTAGAAATTCGAACTACCTTGTGGGGCTTCATATTTCGCAAACTTAAAAGTTTACTTGACACCATGAATAATTTTTCAATTCAAAATCTTACAACTGGATTCTATTGAGACGGCCCTTAACATTACTGAAAAGGTCAAGTATATTCGAACTGATCCCCTTTATCAAAAAAAGCCTTAAAAAATAGAATGTAAAACTCATTCTACAAAAAAGTTTTAACTACACATTAAAACTGTGTGATTTTGTTAGCTTTTGGACCATAAACAAACTATTAAATAGGCATTTATCGTAAATGGCAGCAAAGTAAATAACAAAATAAACCAATTTAGTATAAACAAAAGATTTTTACCTCAACTTCAAATAATTCTCCGCTACTAACATTCAGCATCGGGCCAGGAAATTGTCCATTTATCAGCGCAACTAATCTCTCGACGCAATCAGGGCTTTTGAACTGTAACGATACATCAAAAACATACTTTTTGTGGGCACAAAATAGATTTGGAAGCACGAACAAGATTTGCAAAACGAAAAATAGCTTCGCCATGATCATCATCAAGAATAGATTCAATCAACCCATCAAAAATTTTATCGCAATGAAATGATCGGTTTGCAAAAGAAAGCCGTTAGCCCTTTGGCCGCTAATTAACGGCAGCATTTGACGCCAGAGGCTATTTTGGATTCAAGGATGTACGGTTGAAGAAACTGTTAGCGGTGGGGGTGGGAGGGGGGGGGGGTTGGTGGAAAGAGAACAAGATGGGACGTTTGAATTGTTGTTTTGGTAACTTTTGTATTTAGTGGAGTTCAAAACAAATGAACTGAACTGAACTGAAATTCTAGTAAGATTATGTCTTGCAATGAGACACATGGGCTTGCCAAGACTTTTTTATATACCGAAGGATCAGCGGCTCACGTAAGATAGATTTAGGTGAATTAGAGATTTGAACAGGTCCAACAATTAGAAAGTTGAAGAGTAATGATGGGTTATCAGCAAGGTGATTTTGGAAACATATTTCGGTAAAATGAACAAAGGGAATATTTAACTTTCTCTAACAGAGACAATGATTTGAGCTTTTTTGTTTTGACAGAGGATCATAATTGCTTCCTTTGTCAAAAGCTGAAAAGCTGGTACAAGTAGAGGCATAAAGCATACATGACAAGTGGAAATGATGATAGACTAACCAATAAACATAAATATATGTTTGCACAAATTTATGAATAGCTACCTGATTCGAAAGTGGTACAGTTAATGGACATTGGTTCTCAAAACAAGTTATCTGAGCTTATACAAACACTCAATATAAAAAGAAATGATGGATTTAATAACTATATGCAATAACAACTTTCGCTAACCATAATATTTTAATATTCTACTCTTAGCAATAAATGCATTAGAATGTCATAAAGACAATCTTAGCAGTCACATGGAATATTCAACACATGACAATATGATGGCTTCGTTTCCGCAAAATTTATGTTCATGATTTTATGAAAGTTTCGATAATTCATTAGACAGCCAATCAAGTCCTTCGTATAGTCCAGTCCCCTGTCCAGCACATGATGCTTGAACGTACCACTAAAAAATAAAACCATGAAATGGTTGTAATTGCTTAGAATGTTTGAATTGAGGGTTTGGAAAACAAAGACAGACTTCTATAATATATAAAGTTAATATTTAGAGATTTGACAATCTAGTGAATTGTCAATTTCAGTAGAGGCTTGAACTTAGATTATAAATGAATTTATTAAACAAAAATCCATAACAAGACATAACAAGCAAAATAAAATATTAACAGAGAAAAACATATCCAAAGGATATATCCAATGCTTGCTGGATAAACGAGTTGTAAAAAAGTGTGAAATATAATGACAATGATTTGTCATTTGACAATCTTCACAAGTATAATGATTGAAAGCTGAATTTGAAAGAAACTAGAGCAAATATAATTTCAACTACATTTTGAATATAACACATAATGAAAAAACAAGAGAAAACTTACTGTTCTTCCTTTGAACCGATGCAGGCCTAACTTATCTGTTATTTCAGACACAGGATACGCATTAGGCAAATCTTGTTTGTTAGCAAAAACCAGCAGTACAGAATTCTGTAGTTCTTCTTCTTTCATCTAAAACAAAGTTATAAAATGGTATCAGAATGGACCATATTTTGATGCTACGTTTGATCATGACAGGGCTTAAGAGTCTCCATCTTCAAATTCTATTATAAAGCATTGGATGCAATACCAATTCTTTCATTGAAAGATTGAATTCAAAATTCTTTGTCTGCTTTCCTTTTGTATCATGTCATTATCACATCAATAAACTAATTAAGCTAAGAATGTTTTCTATGACACAATTTTAACTTTCAAAATCCTTTCAATAACATTTGTGGAACAAAAAATTGGCAAACTTTAATCTGTTCATTTCTAATGATCTGGTATGGAAACAGAGTTTGTTTTGAATCATGCAACACCAATTTTTTGTGTAGCTCTAAATTCTCAATAACAGCATTATGTTATGTTTTCTCTTCTCCCTAATGGAAAAATCTGCAAACTACAAATCTTACCATTTTGTCAAGTTCATCTGCAGCTTCTTGTATTCTTTCCCTGTCATTGCTATCAACGACAAAAATCAATCCCTGTGTGTTTTGGAAATAGTGTCGCCAAAGAGGTCGAATTTTGTCTTGACCACCAACATCCCAAACGGTGAAGCTAATATTTTTGTATTCTACTGTCTCAACATTGAAACCTAAAAAAGATGATAAATATTCAATTAATACCAAAAGTGTAAGGTCAAATAAATGTTCATTCTTCGAAGTTTTATGCCTTAGCATTTATTTCAACTATCGCAAATGACTTCAAATGTTTAATGGAGGTTAATTATTAGATTAATGAATCAAAAAGAAACAATAAATAGAAGTAGATCAACTCTAGATTGGATTTTTTCCTCACTGGAATTTCTCTTCTGCACAGAAAAACCAGCCCCAGTTTCAGCCTGGCAGTTTCTCCTAAAATGATTATTCCAACCGTGCAGGAATATTCTGGCAGGTCTTTCCAAGACAATTACACAATTTTTAAATACTCAAAAAATGAATTTAATACAAATATGCAGAATCAGAAGTCCCTAACTCCTTGCAAAGAGCACATCCGAATTTAAGAATTTGTGTGACTTATAATACCTGAATTTTTAAGAGTGCTTATGTACCAAAGTTATTAATGAATAAATGTTTTGTTCATATTAGAAATACACAAATTTATACCTATAGTAGGAATTGTTGTAACGACTTCTCCAAGTTTAAGTTTATAAAGAATTGTCGTTTTTCCAGCAGCATCAAGACCAACTGAAATTAAAAAATCATACATCTTATACTGAAGTTAAAATATCATAAATCCTATAGATAAAGACAACAAAAATTTCAAGTCTAAATACTCCTATCAAATAGAGCATGGATGCTACAGGGAATTACGGGCTGAGGCTATGCAAAGTAAATTGTTCTTTTAAAAACGGAAGATAACATTGCGTTTTCTACGTCCCAGATTCCCTTCATTGAAATTATGTTTATGATTGTTTCAGTTAATTCATGTTGAAGCAGCAAATGATTTATCGTTTCTCATAATTTTTTGAAATATATCATTCACGACGGGGTATGCTATGAAATTAAAGCACCATGCTATTTTGCCTCAATTTGGGCCTAGTCAACACATGAAACTCACCCATTAGAATTCTTACTGGTTTTTTACCAAAAAACCGTTGAAAAACCGAAGAAATCGTCAATCCCATTGCTTCTTACAGTTATCGATACAACTCATAAAACGATATCACAATAATTACTTCAACAAATCCGTTTTTATAGTAAATTTTTTAGTTGGAATATTTCATGTAAGCGATGTTCAGTTGTCGGTAGCCACGTCAAGAATGTCCAAGTACAGGTACAAAATTGCAACGTAGCATTCTGCCTCGTTTCTGTTCATAACCCAGGTCAACACACCCCCACTTCATTCATGTCTCCTACGATATGATATTAAACAAAATTTCATCTACATGGTTTTTGATGTGAGAGGTACACTGTGTAAATCAACGCCAAGGCAAGGGGCAAGCCAGTGACAAAATAAGGGTAAAAAACGATAGCAAAATAGCTGAATAAAGCTTACTTTTTGAGATCTGGAGAGACCATTCCCCCCCCCTCCCCGGTGCTGCAGTCTTTGTCTTAGCTGTTTAATCAACAACATCAATTAGCAGGGTCCAATTACAGCCATACTTTCGAACTAAATTTCGAGAAATGTCACAAATTTATACGGTGCATGATGCTTGAGAAAAAACTGAGAAAATAACATCGTAAACTTATTAGAGATAAAAATCTTACTACAATACATATACTAACGGCACAGCAGCTGACTATACAATGCAAAAGACAATGTTCTTGCAAAATCTTCGAACCCATTCCAAAAGGATTGTTTTAATGACTCGCATTGGCCTCCATTTATTGGCCGGTTTAAAAGCCAAAAATAACATACGAGGAGGAGTGATTTTTTAAATGTCCTTCAACCATCAGGTTTTCCGTTTAGTAAACAACAGCATTTAACGGCTCAGCTTTAACATTTGCCAAATCGATGCTTGCATCTGCTTCATCATCGATCTCTCCAATTATAGCGCTGCGAAGATAAAGAAAATTTGAGAAAAATAGAGCAAAGAAACGGTGAAAAGTAAAATAGTTACCAAGAGGTAATGGATCGCTCAGAAGATGATAAAAATGATACTGGCTGCATCAAAAAACGTCGAAGCTAGTAAAACAAAGCAACTTTTTGGCCATTTTCTGACGTTTTTATACTTTAAGGAGCGTCGGGCAAAAACTATGTTTTCGCGTTTTCTGCAAGTTTTGCAGCGGAAAACATTTACTGAGTTTAGCGATTTCATGGGAAATGTTTTAACACTTGCCATTAGAGTATTTGGTGCAAAACTAGCGATGCTAGAGACGGAATGAAATTTGAGTTTTTCTGGAAAATTAAACATTTATTTAGAAGTGGTTACAATATGAAACTATTTATTCAAAAACCGATTTGACTTACACATTATCACCTCTGATGATGTAAAGGCCAAGAACAACTTGCTGTACACCAGCTGTTGATGAGAAAACTCTTTCATGGCTCTCATCCAAAATAAGGTTAACTGTTTGATCAAATCCTTTTAATGTCCCCTGAAATAAAAAAGCTCAGAACTAATAGTCCAAGATTATGAGAAATAAGTGACACAATGAAACATGAAGAGAGACTCTAGGCAGTGCCATCACTGGCTGATGTGTGATCACAGTTCAATAATATTAAGGATACTTAGAAGATTCATTGTAAAAGAAAGATAGCTGGAAAACTTGCATGTGCTCGCAGCTACACTTTCCCTTGATGTTGTTATGTCGCACTGCCCCCTACCATTTGTCGCACCTTATTTTGTTACATGAAGTGGTACAATATATGCGTTTCACGCCTTTTTAAAAGCATACATTGTGGCGGCAAACAATGGGGGGGGGGGCTGGTTCAACTTGAATTAAGTACTAATAAGAAGGGAAAGGGCTAATAACGCATACAGCTCATTAAATATTGGCTTGGTTTTGCTAGCAACTCCTTAGATTTTGTCGCATGTTGACACGAAAATGGCTTTGCTCGCATGTCGCATCCGAAAAACTGTTGTTGGTCGCAACTAGGCGTAGGCATATTTCCAACCCGGTGCAGTGAAATGCAACCAAAATATCAAAGTAAAATTTCTGACATACTACGATCATTCTTCCATCTTGGGTTACTATGGCAACTAGTCCTGTCACAAGCATTAAGGAAACATCAAATTGAAACGGAAAGCGAATCCGCAAAAAGTTAAAACGAAATGCAACATGCTTATTTGCAAATTATACTTTGGAAGGCCGTGGGCCTATAATTGACATGGAAGAACTATTGTACATTTCTATAAGTCTTATCGACTAAAATTTTTAAATCAAATTACATATACTATACATCTTTATTTCTTAAGCAAAATCTGTGTGAAAATTGCCACATTAATGATCAAATGGTGAATTTAAAGAAAAGATACGACCCATGTAACTTTCCAAGCTGGTAGCCATTTTGGATCGAATTGTGCACGTTGCACAAGAACGAGGCTGTATCAACAACACATGACCACAACAACAACTTATTTTGAAAAGGTTCCATTTAGGCCAGGTGGGAAAGAAAGTAGATGTTAGCTTGTATTGTTAGTTTCTATAAAATCAGTGTAATATAAAAGATGAATAAGATATTCTGCGAAAACTGTGAAGAATCAGGGCATTTAAAAAAGGATTGCACGTCGCTACCAAAGGCGAATCTAAACGCTGCGACCAAAAACGATGCAAGAAAATTTGAATTTCGCGAACCAACAAGTGATGTTGGAGTTATAGATACACATTGTCATATTGATGCTGTTTTTGACAGATTTCGCCATGTTGGAACGTATGAACAATTCACTGAATTGTTTCGTTTCCCTCCAAACGTCCGTGGCTGTATCTCATCATTTAGTGATCCGAGTTGCTTTAGTTCATTTGGCATGTTGGAAAATCTTCTGGAAGAAAACGGGGTGTGGGGTACATTTGGGATGCACCCACATAATGCCAAGTTCTACAATGACGAGCTTGAAGCAAAGATAATATCATGCTTGGGTCATCCAAGGGCAGTAGCTGTAGGGGAATGTGGATTGGATTATTCAATTCGGAGTGCATCGCCGAGAGAAATACAACACATTGTTTTGAGAAAGCAATTGAGAATTGCCATTGAGTTTGATAAGCCTGTAGTTATACATTGCAGAGAAGCTGAATCAGATTGCTTTGAAATAATGAAAGAGATTCTGCCGCATAGGTGGAAAATTCACCTGCATTGCTACACTGGTGACTTGGAACAGGCGGAGCAGTACATGTCACATTTCCCTAATCTCTATTTTGGTGTGACAAATCTAGTAACTTACCCAACAGCAACAAAGGTGCATCAGAATGCCACAGATATACCATTAAGAAGGCTGGTCCTAGAAACAGATGCACCATATTTTGTTCCAAAACGATTGAAAGGGAATGCAAGGTTTAGTACACCAGGAATGCTGTTGTATGTTGCAAGCAAGATAGCCCAATTTCATGGATGTGCTCTGGACCAGGTTCTAGAAACATGTCAGAAAAATGCCTCAAATCTTTATGGGATAACTATTTAGATCAGCATTTATTTTTCACCATTATCTTTTTTTAAACTGTACAATACAGTAGCAGTTTTTATTATTCAACACGTAATATTATGTTTGATACTTAATGTATGGACATTTTATCATCAGTTTTTCTGCTATAGTAAATAAGCAAAAATATTTTAAAGTTATAATGCTTTCAATTTAGATTAAATCTCCCTTAAGATGATGTAAACATTTAAATATAACTAAGATTTATGACAAAAATGCACTGTTTAACTTTTTATGTTATTCTCTCATATCATTTGTCTGTGGGAGACTGTCATTGTCAAAGACCTTTTTAAAGGATACTAGAACCCAAGCATCCTTTTCTGCTCTAAAAAAGTCAGTTTGCAACTTACTGTTACTTTAGGGGTCTTTCAGTCCTTCTTTGATTTTTTCCAAGCAAATGATAATTTAGCATTCCATAGCGCTAATAAAACAACTATTGAGTCCATAAAACAACAAAAAATAAAGAAATTATCATAACCAATGTGTTCTGTGATCATCCCAGCAAATGATTTTATTCCAAGCTTACCAACGACTTCAACTGCAGCGACAATCGCAAAATGAAATGCATGCGCATTTGGAGCTAATCTTTTTGATGACATCATCATGCTTGTAAATGTTGCAGTTGTCATTGTCCCAGCCAAAAGTTGAAAGGAACTTTCGATGATGACATGAAGAATGAATGTGCTGGTAATCAGTGCGAGGTACAGCGCATAAATAATCATCAGGATCCATTTCATTAATGCAACACAGCATAGCAAAGTCTTCAAATTTATCCTAAAAATGAAGGCAAATGCATTTTACAATTAAGTTTTAGTCTAATTTTAAGTCACCTCAATGTTTATGTCACAAGTTTAAGGTGAAGAAGATAATAAAACAGCAAATCCGATTATGTCTCGTCGTCCTTTTCGTCAGCTTTATATCAAGACTGCGCTTCCTAAAATCTGAAACAATTTTACAGTTACATTGTGTGTATTGTCTTCAAGCAAAATATTATGATTACAAAAAGAAGATTTTAAAATCTGAGAAAAATACCTGAATCTTGAGATAAGTAATCCGCCAAAAGATGAGCCAACAATTGAAAACGATTGCCCAACTATTCCTGTTACCATCCCGATGTGTTTCATTTCCAAGCCTTGATCAATGAGACGAAGTGGATAGATCGACATGAACCCTTGCTCTCCAATTTTGTAGCAAAAAACAAAAAATAACAGCCAAATTTGTTCTGGAGATGAAACCATTTGAATAATGATCAACTTGTTGATATGCAGTTCTTTCTCTGTTCCTTCATTTCCCCCTGGTTTCGTCGTTTGGGCTTTTTTCGTAAAAATTTGCGAATCAGCAATAGTGAAGTAGAGAGCAGTGACACAATAAACAACACTTACAATGAAAGAGAAGTTGTTTAGATTACAAAACGAACTGAGAATTGTCAGTATGCCTCCACCACACAAAATTCCGAATTTGTAACCAACAACATGCACAATATTGCAATAACCTGAAAAAAATGGAACGTAGATAAGCGCTGGCAGAAAATTGAGAGCATTCCGATTCTATGGCTGGTAAGATAACCATCGTCCAATGCAAGGAAAGACGTTGTTAATGCTCAATTCTTCCTACCAAATGGGCAAAAAATGACTTTCAAGTATAAGTGTGCTATCACCCGCCCCAGCACAAATCATGTTGTCACATTTTTATAGGGTGTCGTGACCCTTACATCTTTGATCTTAAAAGCAACCAGCTTTCCTTGTTAGCACAGTCTGGGTCTTGACGAATATTTAACTTATTTTGGCCTGGGACTTCTTCAAAAAAGAACAATCAACATGATAGTGGGGTATGGGCAAAAGAGTTGTTCCAAAAAAAATTAGCAATTTCTCACCAAGATCTTTTTCCTCAAAGGTCCTAATGGCTAATGCATCAACTGCTATGTCAAGAGATGCTGAGAGAAAGCTCATAAGTAGCAAAATAAGTGCTGGAAAAACAGAGAATGATAATTGAATGTCAAAAGACAAAGATGCTAATGACAATAACAATAAACATCCAGAAATCCAATGTCTCTCATAATTTTCAAGTCGGTCAAAAAGTTTCGCCCAAGTGAATTTCAGAATCCAAGGCAGGCTCACAAGATTGATGAAACTGATATTGCTGAGTTGATGACCTTGTTGCCTCATCAGCAGAGGAAGGTACTTTCCTTGAAACCCATAAGGGATTCCTTGCAAGAAATACAGAAAAGAAAATTCCGCAAAAATTCGCGACTTCTTTACAAATAATGATGCCATCTTGAGGGCACGATGATGTTATTTAACCAAATTTTCCACAAATAATTGCACCATATGTAAAGCTACTGTCTGCCTTGTTGTTTGTGTTCAAATTGAGCTTTTTTGCCAAGAAATTTGAGATTGTGTTCAATGTTGATGATGATGGAGAAAGCCCCATTATAGTTCTGCCTCCTTTTTAGAAAAAATTGCATAATCCATGCATTGTACATGAGGTATTACGTTGCGAAGTTCGAAGCAGCTGTTGTAAACAAACAAAATGTCGGCTAGTTGATTCTGGGATCTGTTTGAGAAGTAAACAAGAAATACTGATTATTTATTGATTTATGCAAATCTTTTCACGATGATTCGAAGAGATTCTGGTAGCAAGGCAAAGTGGAAGCTAGGCCTAAACAAACTTCGCCGACAAAGTACGATTTCTGAGCCATCGGTCGAAAGTAGTCCAAGGATGGATGAAGAAGAAGAGATGAATGATTACTTTGCAAAACTGAAGAAAAAGACCGGTTTAAATCAACTTTGGAGTGGAAGAAAGTTCATGGAAGCCATTGACAAAGATCCAGATATCGATCTTTCTGAAGAGCCGATGTTAAGAAGTGGGACTTTGAAACAATTAACCTTAGACAGCGATGAAGAAGATTTGCATAAATATATTCAAAATTTATCAGATGACGAGAAGAGTGCCTTAACAGACAAAGAAGAAGAAGGCTCAAAGACAGCATCATCTGAAAGTGATATTGATTTGATGAAAAACTTAAATTTTGCTGATGCTGGCGCTGTGGGGTACAGTTTACCAGATGATGAGAATGATAATGATGATGATGAGGGTGACAGGGATTTCATGCCGTTAGTTGTAAGACCAGAATTTGATGATGAAAATGAAGACCAGACTGAAAGTTCAGAGAGTAATGTATTCAAAAATACGAATATCAACTTTGTTGCAAGTGACATTAGCAGTTTAAAAGATATATCTGCAAAGAAGGGCCTGGAAATTGAGGAAGAAGTTGGGTCGGAGTCAGATGGGACTATCAGTGAAATGTCGGAGGAAATTCCAGAAATAAACGACGAAAGTAGAGTAAAAACGCCAGCAACTTTAGCAAAAAGTCATGACTATACAGCATCGAAATTTGAGTCTTATGAAAGCGATGGAAACGGACAAAGCAAAATGTCTGAAGATGATGATATCACAATATCGAAATCTGTTAGCAAGAAAGGACATAAAGGAAAAGACAGTAAGTATTCTGAGCACGAAAAACGCAATAAAAGCAAGAAAAAGAAAGATTATACATCAAGGAGTAGTGATTTGTCAAAAAGTTTGTCATCATCATCATCATCATCATCATCGAGGAGATCATCATCAGAATCAAAGGCATCATCAACTGATG
The DNA here is from genome assembly GCA_964019065.1 of Catostylus mosaicus. NCBI lineage: Eukaryota > Metazoa > Cnidaria > Scyphozoa > Rhizostomeae > Catostylidae > Catostylus > Catostylus mosaicus. The sequence continues at coordinate 308,092 of OZ025202.1, forward strand.
TTTCAAGGTCCTTCTCAAGCAGAAGATCTTCATCATCAAAATCTTCACATTCTGCAAAATTAAAAAGTAAAGATTCTTCAAGATACGACAAAAAACGAGAAAAGAGACAGAAAGGGGAAACTAAAAGTCGAAGGATATCGAGTCGTGAAAAATCAAAGAATTTAAAAGTTAATTTAGATGATTTAGGAATGATAAATGCCGAGATGTTTATGAACAACAACATTGCATCGAAATACCTTGATCCATCTCCAATAGCAACAACAGTTGTAGACCATGATGCATTAGAAGCTGTGACGTCATATAACCCAACGATGTTAGCATTGAATGATTTGTTGAGGTATCAAATTCAGCTGACAAAACAGCACGTGGAAAACAGTTGGAGATTATACAATGCATATGCAGAGCCAGAAAAAAAGGGTACTCATAAATACACCACTCTAAAAAGTACGATGAAATATTTAAAGAAAAATGCTCCATCTGTTATTTCTTATGAAGAGGCATTGAAACAGATCAAAAATCAAGATGACTGAATTCGTTTAGTTAATTTTTTAAAATTTTAATGTTACATCTAATTTTTACATTGCATTAAGTCTTTTTTCTTAGAAACACTATGTTTTATATCAATAGCTGAAACTTTACTAAAATATGAATGACGATTTTTGCAAAATGTTGAAAAAAGAAGTGAAACTAAGGGTCGGCTTTATGATTGAAATTGCCTCTAAATTTGGACGAAAAAATTGAAATATTTACGAATCTGCAACTCATATCTAATTCGAACTTATGCATCTCGAGTCTTCACTTAATCAAACAAAATTTTCGAACAAATTAATTAGAATTTTAATTCGAATTTTTCGTAATTCGAATTCTCACGATCTCCCAGAGAATTCGAATTCAATAGAGTTGTTTGGAAACCATTTTAGAACAATTACAAAGGTAAATTACAATTGACGGTTTAAAACAAGTTCAAGTTTTGTTCATCTTCGAATCTTTTATCTTTCTGTTGTATCTTGATGCCATCCATTTGATGATATCGTGTTGTTCATCGCATTTATCAGTTAAGTACTAAAAAGTAAATACACTTAGATTGGACTACTATTTAGTAAGCAAGAAAAGGCTGCTTGAAAACGTACAATTTGCCCTTAGGCCATCCCAGAGAAATTCTCCAACAGTATTTTTTAAGACCAAATAAAGCTAAAGTAAAAATTCTGAAAAAATCCCTATAAGCTTGTGAACTGTTAATAGCGTTTTACTGATATCAAACCTCCTTAGTTTAAAATGTAACATCAAATACCTTTTTTAGAAAATTTGGAATTGCAAATGAGGCAACATGGACATCGCAATTGTAAAAACGCATATTCATTTTCTCCAATTGTTCATCATTAAATTTCCAGTATGGTTTTCGAACATCTAAATCCTGGAATGAAATAAAGAGCAAAAAGGATGCAGAAATGTCAAATATTATTTGGTTGCATTTAACAGTTTTGACTTGCATATTATGATCAAGAGGGCATCTTTTGAGAAGGGGAGGGGAATTGAGATTGGTTTACCAATCTATCAATGTAATACTTCCTAATGACAGAGAAGACTCGTTATTAATGGCCAAATTTTACTATCAAAGGGGCATATTTTCGAGTCCTGGCTGGGCATGACTTTGCAGTACAAGTGTTCTGCCAATTGCCCCAATACAAATTATAAAATTACGTCCTTGCAATAAGAATTAGACACAGCGTCTCAAAAAATGGGACACATTTCAAACATTGGGATTCTTTTCCCCTTCTTGCCCTCCTTGCAACCCCCATTTACAACGCCCTTTCATACTGAAAATATATCTTTTACTTACTTTGTCAAGGGAACAAAGATGGAATCCATTTTGAGATAAGTTGAAAATAGCAACTGAAACAAAGCCAAATGATACAACAGGAAAACGAGAGACGCAAAGTTTGTTAACCCCTTTCAACATTGGCTGCCAAATATTGTTGCCACCTTTTGAAGAAGAAAAAAATAGTTTTTAAACAAATCTGTTTGGAAGATATTCCAAAGCAGTATGAAGATTCGTTGAGACGGGGCTCCGTAGGTAAAAGTTGGTAAGGATTATGCATTAATTGTTCACTTGTATTCTCGTTTGCAACATCAAGCAAGCAATCAGTTTTATTTGTTAACTCAGACCGAGGTTCTGGCAGCTATCCAGCTGTTGTGGGCCTCAAGCACTATGACCTCGGATAGATCCGTGGCCTCAAGCACTATGACCTCGGATAGATGGACAGCTAGGTTGACCGGACAGATTGCGGAGGAAGGTCCTGACTGCGGTCTCTAACCACAACATCTCAGTTATGGATATGTAGAATAAAGAGAATGGAGAAAAGACCTGCACCTCAACTATTCGTCCACACTACTGTCTCATTTTCAATTGTTTTACGTATGGCGATCCCTCAGATACAGAAATTTGTTATATAAATGGCTACGTTAAAACATTACTTTTTATAATAGCATGAGTTATGGTTATAGTTACATCAGTATCAAGGTTGGCAAGAAAACATTCAAAAACAACGTGATACTAACTCTGGGATAAAAAAGTACCATTCCTTGTCAACGCTTTCTTTACCATGTCGTAAAAAGTTTCGCCAAAAAGGCAGGTTGAATTCCCTAAAAAAGTAACACAATGATTAACAGAATGGAACATTTATACATTTAAAGCCATTAAAAAAATTGAGATGCTTTTATCAATCATCTTTATCTTCTTGCACCGTTATGAGAATGTTTTTCAAACAGATGGACATTTTCAACATTATAAACATTTACCTTCACCCCAACCAGGGTCTGTTGAATCACAGATAATCACATCATATTCGTTTTCTTTATTCTCCAAAAATTTAAATGCATCATCAATTACTAGATTCACTTTCGGGTCTTTGAAACTTTTGGCCAAACTTGGCAGCAATTCATCACATAATTTCACCACATCCTGCAAAAGAAGAACGTTCATATACACACTTGCATCTGGCCCTCTCTTTACTCTTCTCTCAAAGGAGGGGAGGGGTTGGGGGCTATTAATGAGAGAAAACTGCCGTAAGAATAAACACATATAATTGCAGCCTGATGCAAAAATGGCTGAAGGCACTCCTGCAAAAAGGACCATTAATATCTACACTGCACCTTGACGGGATAGCAATTGGGGGGGGATGGTGGTAGGGAAGGGGGTATGGGGGGTAGGGAAAGGGGTATGAGAGCGGGGGTGTGATTATAGGAAACAGTATAAGAGAAACGTACCTCATCAATCTCACAAACAGTGATTGTTTGAACTGAGGGGAATTTTAACACTTCTCTTGCCATACCCCCGTCGCCACCTCCAATAATCAGCACCTAAAAATGTTTGAAAAATTCATGATTACTTAAAGATTTTTCTCAAGATTGTTCAAATAATTCATCTAAGTTTCAAACATTTTTGAATTTCCATATTTCTTAAATTTGGCAATGTTGGTCTCAATTCTTCCAGAAATTGGCAAAGTTGGTCTGAACAAGTAAATTAACTAACAAAAAATGTCATAGATAAGGTAGCTATCTTTTGCGCAGTTATTCATTTGTTTATTTATCATCTGTTTGCGTAATAAATAATTTAATTGTTAATCTAGCTACATTTCACTCAGAAAATCAATCTTAAAAATTTTTTATGGTTACACAAAAAAGCATTTTAAAAAATTTTGAAGTCTTACATTTTTAGGATTTCGGTGACAAGACAGAGACGTGAATGCTAAAGTTTCATGGTAAGAAAATTCATCAAATGTGCAAAGTTGCAAACATTCATCTAGAACTAAAACTCTTCCATATGTTGGGCTAGAATACGAGCATATAATCTTTAAATAAATAATAAATTAAAAAAAGAAAGAATGCTATTGAACTGTCATAAAAAGAGTCGTTTTGCCAAAGATAATGGGATCAGATACCGAAACATTATATATAAATATATATTTGAATTTAGTGACATAACGTGACGGTTTGAGTTGTAGCATTAAGTTTCACGCTTGATAAGATCGTCTTACTGTCACAAAGTTTAGTAAAACTCTGCCTCATCGAGCAATATTTTTAGCAGACCGGTTAACTGTAATCTTCATTATATAGAGATTTATTTATACAAATACTCAATCTGCATCAACTTCCATGTTATATATTTATGTCTGAATTATTTAAAACAATTCGGCATTGGCTGACATGGAGTAGTATATATATACTAATCATAAGGGTGGTATCCAGTGTTAAACTTCTAGCCTCAGCCATGATTTGAGCCCTGCGGAGGCAAACGATCGATCCACTGCGCCATACAGGCCTCATAAAACAATTTTTCAATTGTGTAGCATCCTTATTGTTAACATATATATTTACATATTTACATAAATATATAAGATTTGAATTCGAACGGCAAGACTATTAATCATTTCCAAGAATTATCTTCTTTAAAATCAACCCCCATCAACCTCCACGAGATGGTTATCTTAAGAAACTGGTTAGTATTTTACTAATCACAATCTCAAGTTTCTTATAAAAGATCAATAGCATAAAAACTGTTACCTGTCAAATACAAGGATTTCTTGGAATTGAGATCTTCCCTGGTAAACAATTTTATCACATTGAATACCAGTTATGCATTCAAATGGCACACCATCGATAACCTTTTCATAGAACGCTCCATCTTTCATGTAATCCATCTTTCACCTATTTCCTTTTATTTGGTCACTTTCATTGGCCGTACCTTGCAAAATACTTCATTAAAAATGCGAATATACCTAAACAACAAAATGCAGGTTATTGGTTACATCTCCTCAACTAACCGGTCATGAGGAAAAACATATTTTTAGCCACGAAGAAGTGAAGATGGACTGCATGATCAGTTCATGATCACAAGATCTTAAGAAAAATGCTGCTATCCTCTCAGGGAAGTGTTTCTCTAATTATGATCCAATCATTATTCTATTACGATAACAGAGTTTAGGGCCTGGTGCGGTGGTATAAAAGGTCTTTTGGTGGCCGATAAAAACCTTTCCGGTAATTTACCTGCATTCAAAAATACGCGCCCTCTCAATCCGGATTCTTCAAATTCATCTGAAGCACTCTGGGAATCTCTTCATCCACTGCTCAAACGGCTCTAAATGTTGATGAAGACTCTCGTCTCTACTGGGGATGGTAAAAAATTGACAAATCGAGGAGGGTTACAGGCAAGTTAGTCACGGCACCATTAATTTATCGATAATTTGGAAACTTTGTCCATCGAATGTACCCTTACGCGGGAGAAACTTGCGTTTTTAAATGGAATATATCTTTAAGGGGGTTTCTCACGACCTAAAAATAGCAATGGTCTTGCGGGTTTCGAAAAGTCGATGTTATTGAAACAACAGTAGGTGATATTTGTTACATGAAAATTGCAGCAAAAAGCTCCATACACAAGAATAGTTGTGACAGAATCTAAAAGGTTTTTTTAGATGCAAAATATTGAAATATTAAGAAACATACCTGGCCAGTTTCTCGTTTTTGTTGACATAAAACAGTCTAGGTGTGGTTGAAGCGATCGGGCGTTTTAATAACGGGTACAGAAACAATTAACCCCCGTCTTTTATGATTGAAGTACATTGGATTACTTAAAATGCATGATTTTTCACTGCCTTTGTTGGGGGAAACACGAAGCCGCTTTTTGCCTCAACAAAATAACAGCATGCTTACAAACAAACAACAGCATTCATTGTCTTTTTTCCAAACCACAAGAGGGGTCATTCATGTGCAAATAAACAACGAATTGAACAGGTAACAAACATTACAAAATTGGAGGGGTGTTACTTAAGAATCAACTCTACGCCCATTCTTATCTCAAGTTTAACGCAAAGGATGGTTTAAAGGGGAAGGGGTAGGTGCTTGGGATGGCTTCTTTCATCTTTTCTAGTGCATATGAGAAGCTAATATTGACGCAATAAAATAACGACATCCCACAAGACTCTGTTCTTTGAACAATCCTATTCAGATCTTTACACCTGCCCTTAAATTCTTTAGAATTGATAAACAAATTTATTGATCAGATGTTTGACACCTGATCATGCCTCTCAATGCGTTCCTCTAAAGAAAGAAGGACTTTCGGTATCCTGTGCAATGGATTCTCTTTTTAAACAACAAATTCTTTAGATGAAAAGCTCATATGCTAGCTTCCTACCATGGTTCCTGCAGAGAAGTAAATTATATCAAGGAAATATTTTCAATTCTTTCAGTACACTAATCAGAGGTAATAGATCAAACTTTCGAAACGTTTTGATGCTGCTATCAGGAACGGATCATCTACGAATTATTAAGCGATATTACTCTAAGAGTTCCCCGTTTGCCTGGGTGTAGTAACCAAATAGTTTACCTTCAATTATCTATCTACTTCCAACCGATTCTAACTGTCTCGTTTTTCGCTATTTTCGTTAATCTTGTATTTGCTTTATTCAGGAAAAGATCGCCTCTCAAATCTTATTAAGAATATCACACATTTTCGCACCCTTTCAAACGTCATTTCTGAAACAGAGATCTTTTAAACGTAACAAATTTTCGAATAAATTAAGCATTTCAATCGCATTGGTAAAATAAAATAAAGTAAAAAACGTGGCTTGAATGAAATCATTCTATTTTAATAATTATGATTCCCGTTTTACTAACACGACAACTTTCATCACATTTTACTACGTAAAAGTCCAATTTACACAAGAGCTAAAAAGTTGTTTGAAATCTTGAGGCATCAGCGGTTTTAAAGGCCCCTTGCATATCAGCCCCTCTTTGGCCTGTCCAGTCCTGGGTGGGAACTCCTTGTGCTACCCCTTGGGGTACCCCTTGCCAGGTCCCATCAACTGCAGCATGTCCCATTTGCACACTTTCTACATGTCCCATGGGAGCTTGCTGCAGTTGTTGCATTGGTTCAAGCCTCCCCGGAGGCATTGTACCATCCACCCTACTTTGGGGTGGCATTCCACCAGGCTGTTGAAGTCCTACAGGTTGCTGCATCGGCTGTTGCATACCAGCCTGTATGAACTGACCTGTTGAGTTCGGAAATTGCATCACTGTATGCGGCATACTCATGGGTGGCTGCCTACTCACAGGCACCCCACCAAATTGTCCGACAGAGCCTGATGCCAGAAACTGATCTACCATCTGATTTTGAACTGGTCCCCTTTGCAGCATGGTTTGATCCTGACGGAAACCTGGTTGAACCATTGGCTGAAACTGCTGTGGTGGGGCAGCTTGAGGGAACTGCCCCATCATCGGAAGTCGCTGGCCCTCCATGAATACCTGTTCTCTTTGGGGCATACCTTGCAACATTCTATTGTCCATGGGTATCTGTTGAGGGTTCACTTGTCCGTAATTGGGTCGAATATTTGTTGGTAAAAAGGGTGCACCTAAGAAAGGCATACGGACTGTTTGTTGCGTTCGCTCATCAAGACTCTTTACAAAGGTATCAGCATCACTTCGTGGTATGCCATCTTTTTGATGCCTATGCCTCATATGGGCAAGCAGGTCCCTTTGTGACAAATAACTTCGACGGCATCCTGAAATGCCCTGTTTGCTGCCCCCAAAAGTACACACAAAGATCTGACCAATACCGGCAGGCTCAATTCGATCAACTCTGTCTCCACATCTAAAAAGAGAAATTGATTTGAAGCAATATTTTCAGATTCTCTTTATAAAGTTCTATTCTTGCTTTTCAAACTTTGAAGCAAACATTCTATCATCAATCTATAAATTTATTAGTGATAAAACAGTAAAATTTTTTTTCTCAAACATGCTAGATGAAAGTTTAAGATTGAAAGTAACATACCTTGGGCATTGACCACTGAATTTATCAGCACATGTCAAACAGAATATGTGTTTACAAGGTGTCTGCAAAAACAATGGAGAATTGGAACAAAGTGCTAACAATGCTGTTTGTGGATGACCTCAAATCAACTGGTGATGGTAGCATAATAAGAATAAATCAATAAACAAACAAACAAATATATGAAACAAAATGGCGAAAAAAGAGTTTGTTTATCACTGCTGAACTAAAAGAGAGAAAGAATTGAAGATGCAGAAAGAAAAGCATAAGGATGAAAGGTAGAAGAAATGTAGCTTCCTCTTCGCTGCATCAGTTCCCCACCCTCAGAACCATGTAAAATCTTATACCATATCAGTACCGCAGTTCTACCACGGCTTCTCTGCCATCTTAGCCTTGCCATCTCCAAAGATTCTCATGCATAAATTAGGTAGAAGAAGTTTGAACTTACAAGACGGCCATATACAAGGATAGGAAGGTTACAATGTCCGCACATATGAATCATGGGATCTTGCACCTTGTCACCCACTGCTACAATCTGAAATAAAATTATCACAAGTTAATAAATGAATTTATTAACAGGAAAATTTGTGGTAGCATTGTTAAGTCTCTTAATAAAAACTGTAGGGAATGCTCTTCATGGAAATGTGCTTAATAAGCAAATATAAAAAGCTGATCAAGCCGTGGAGAATCACAGATTGATAGGCCTTCTGTATTTGCTTTATTTGGCACACCTATATGTACAATCTTGCTACACTGACCTCACTACTATCTGTGTATTAAAGTTTAGTTAATGAATAAAGTTATTTTCAGTTGAATGTAATTAATAAGACAATAACAGTATTGATACAAAAATAATGGTAAATAAGAGAAAAGAAATTTGTCATGAGTACATATGGGAAATATGAAATTAAGCTTGAACCTTTTGGCTCCAGTCTAGTTCCCCTCCTCTGCTACTCTTTGGAAATCCATCTGCGGAACTTGTTGACTTTGACTTTTTAGATGATTTGTGAGATTTACTCTCTAAAAGTACAAAACATTTTTTGTTTTCAAGATCAGCTTTCAAATTATTCATCCAATGTTTTACTGATATTTCAACTAACTTGTTATTCAATAACTGATCTTATTTGATCAAGTGATTGGCAAGTTTACGCAATGACCGATAAAGTGATTGATTGATTGATTGATTGATTGATTGATTTATCAAATGATTCATTGATTGGTAGATTCACACTTTCCTTATCATTAAAATGAAAAACCTGCATATTTACCTTCAGATGTTTCTTTCTGGTCTGAACTTGAACTTGTTTTCTTTTCCTTTTTTGATTTACTTGATTTTGAGCCCTTCACTTTCACTTTCGGTTTCTTTAACTTCAATGGAATTGATTTCCGTACCACTTCAGTGCTGCTCAGATCTTGCATGGATTCTGCATCTAGTTCCAAGACTAAAAATTAAAAAAAAACTGTGTTATCAAAAGCAGAAGAGTGGAATACTAATGATAAAAGTAGGCTGTTAGACATGATTGATGTTACACTACTTGCAGGGACAAACTGCTTGCATTTGTTTGAAGACTGGATGCAAACAGTCCTGCAAGCATAGTTTAAAATGCACATGTAAGTGGAGAGTACACTCTTGCATGACATTTGCAATTGCACTTGCGGCGAGACCCCAGGGAGCCATGAACAAGTTTCCTATGTGATATGTTGATATTTTAGATCACATCATCACAGCCCAGTCTGCAGAGCATGGCAACTGCACACAAATATAGGATTTGCAGCAGATCGAAATGCACCCGAAAAATTAGGTCTTGCACGCGCACATGGTATAGGCTTAATAAGGCTCACCTGGAGTTTCATACTACCTAGAGCTGCCTTGTGCACCCGAGAGAATCAGGTGTGCACCCCGTACACCCCTCATTTTTTTACCCTGCACGCTCAAGATCTCATCGAGTTCTGCCATGCTCTGCAGACTGGATCACAGCCCAGTCCGCTAGGGCATGGCAGAACTCGACGAGATCTCACGCGTGCAAGGTAAAAAGTGGTGGGGGTGCGCGGCATGCACATCTTATACGCATACAATGCATGCGTGCAAGGCCTATTTCGATCTGCTTCAAATTATCTTGTGCGTGCAGTTGCCACGCTCTGCAGACTGGATCTCAGCTTACAATAAATGTTTATTGCACTGCAGTAATGAATTTGAAATCCTGTCTGCTAGTATTTGATTCAAGGGCTCATTTTTTGAAGGCGAAACAGTTTTACACCTCGGGATTTTTTATGAAGATGGACTAATTTCTGAAACACTCGTTGTTTGGGCAGCGAAAAAGGTTCATTACGAGCAGAACTCGCGTTTACACCGACATAAACGTGAAACTTTAAAATATTTTAACATCTAGGTAAAGCATGTTATGAATAAAAGCATTTAACAATCTAAATTCGACATGTTGTACACAGTTAACTTACCACCGCCACCTTTACCCGCCATTTTGAATCGTTCTTGCTTGTGAAGTTCGACTTGCAAGCGAAGCAATCTCCTCCGCAATTGTACCGCCTTTCTCAGGGATTGACTTTGGCTTTGGGGAGAGGGGTGTTGCCAGGGGGCAAGGCATAGTACGGCATGATTTACCGAATGAAGGATAACGATGTTTAGAAAGAAAATTTGCGAACGAAACAAACAAAAAATACCGGACATTGCTCTCAAGCAAAAGTCTAGATATTAGGTCCAATCCTTGGGGTTCCTTCCACAAAAATTGAAATTTTAAGATGTTACGATGTCTTTTGGGAGACATACAAGAGGGCTTTTAGCTCTTTCTTAGTTCATCATCAACATTTCTTCAGCAATATTAAAATTTTAATTAATGAATGCGACATAGTTTAGCTGATTGTATGGGGAATGAGAACACTTTAAAACTGCAACGACAGTCCAAGAAAAGAATTCAGGCATAAAAATAACAAAACTTCGCACACTAAAATATCAGTTGATAGTAAAGCGTATGATTACCACAGCAACTTGCAACTCAAGGAACAAGGAAACACAAGGTACACTTAAACAGATTGACAAATCAAAACATATTTGGTTATAAAGATTTTTTTTATCCCTAAGGGTGAGTTGAGAGAAATGACGGAAAATGTATGACAAATTTTAGAATACTACGAAATTAAGTTTAATTCTTCGTTCAATCCTGAAAACATACATTGCATTCCAAGTTTTTAACTTTTAACAACTGAGGATTCATTTGATTTTAAAAGTGACTCCTACATGGAAAAAAGACAACATGAAATCAAAGCACTGGTATTCACTAAAATTTACTTGACCTCCTTAATAATCGAGTCTTCTAATATGTGAAATATATGTAAGCTTTGCGTGCAAAGATGTTGGTACTACAAATGGCAGCACCAGAAGGTTTAAAGAATCAGTTATCCTTCTTTGTTCCCACCTCTTCTTCGTCTCCAAGAATCTTCAGTTTTTTCTACAATTCAAAGTATAAAAAACTTTGAAATTTATCAAATTTCACCAAAATCTGTTCTGCTAATACCAGATGTGGATGATGGGGGCTTTGGGATTTCATGGGTTTAGCAACATTTTTCCCTCGGTTTTTCTTTAAAACGTCAGTACTTAAGGGTTTTTCAAAATCTGTGTTTGCGTTTGTGGGTTCTTGTACCCTCCTCAGTTATGGTTAACTTCTAAAACATCATCAATAATGCAAGTCAAAAATGATTTTTTGCCATTTTTTACAAACCTGCATTTTCTCATTTTCATCCAAGATCCGGTCATATTCTTTGGCCAAACCTTCTGCTTGGGCCTTCATTCCCTCAAGATCCTTTTCCATTCGCTTTAGCTCTACAAGGACAGACATAAAATATTTCATAAAGCCACATAAAATATTTCAATTTCAAGTTCATCCAAGGTTCCTCAAAAAAAAAACAACAGATAACAATTTGTTACCTTTTTCCTTCTCCTTCAGTTCTTTTTCTTTCTCTTCAAGCAACTTGGTTTCATCTGTTTTCTGGCCATCCTCCTTTTTTGGAGTTTTTACACCTCCCTTCTGTAAGATGATCAAATAATCTTGTAGAAAATGCAACAAAATAAAACAAAACAAACATTGAGTAAGAACACTTATTGTTCAAAAAATCTCACATTATGAGGCTTTAGATAAAAACGAACAGGAGGACAAATGCTTTTTTGCTATCACCTTAAAGGACTTTGGTGGAAAAAATGCAATTTCACTAACCTTGAGTTCTTCGTTCTCATCAAGAAGTTTTCTGCATTGCTCTGTGGCACCAATTGCTTGCTTCAATGCTGCCTCATGAGATGCCTCCAATGCTGCCTGTGTGGAGATCAGCGTTGCCAATCTTCTCAAAAATCTTAAGAAGATAAAAAAAGTTCTCAAATTTGACTGCACTAAACTGTAGTTAAGACGCAAATTAGTTAGGTGTACTGTCTATATTTGCAATTCCTGTTAATTATAATCTACACATAAAATTAAATGCAACAGCTTTATCAATGGGATAGCCAAGATCATTTATTGAGGGGGCCAAAGAGCCAATGAAGAAAGGAATGAAAGGTGTTTTGGGTTGCCACATGGACAGTTTCTTGGACCTTATAGATCTGGGGTTGGCTTGGACATAGAACACTTTACCATTGGGGTGGGGCAAGTTCCCCAATGCCCCCTTCTGGCTAGGTTTCTCTGCTGTATGGCCCAACAGGCTTATTCACTGAAAGTGGGTATACATACGGCAACATAAACAGAGCAAATCCAGTGATGTAGCAGTTTCTTTGAGCTCTGAACAGCTTCATATGTGCCTGAACTTCTGCATGTGGATTGTTCTTCAAATCAACTTGATGATTCGCTTCAACTTTTGAGTATTTTCTCACTTGAAAAACAGAATCTGCAACAACAAATTGAGAACAATGAGTCAAACATCAATTGTGGTTAGGAATTAATGAAATGCATTGTCCTATCTTTTTACAAATAATTAGGCATTTGACTACAGTTGATTTGGTGGGGAAAATTTTCGTTTGATAAACAATTATCATTAAATGCATCTTTGCAGGGTTACATTAGCTTACATTTGTGAACAGGGAAATCAACTGAAGTAGGGGTTTCAATTGAGGGGAGAGGTGTTATTTTTGGGAGGGGTGTCACTTGGAGGCACTGACATGTTTCACTTTGGGCAGGGGTATAAAGTGGGGGCAAAGGTGATACTTTGTGAAAGGAGTATTACTGGGAGAGGAGCATCACTTGGGGGCAGCTGATCTCCCCAATCATAGGAATCTGAGGAAGGAGGACCCTGCTCAAAACATAAATAATTAAAGCTAAAAAGCAACAAATATGATAAGCAAGCTACAATTTCCTCACCAATAAAAAGAAACACCATGATCAGAACTGACACAACAAAAGCATAATTTCCAGTTGATTTCACCAAACTGACAATCCTTGAGTTGAAGATTTTTCGCCATCTAATAAAATTATCAATTTGACACTTTATTGCAACCATCAGTCATCAGAACATCAAGTTTATAAATAAAATTTAACTCAATGAATAAGGAAGCTTGGTCTGCTTCTTTCAAGGAGCGAGCAAAGTTAAGGACTTTGTGCCCTTCTATTATATTATCATTTCTTCAAACTAATAACAAATTGAATCACCTTGAGTTTGAAATAAACGGAAGGCAGAGTAGTATACCAACAAACAATTCAACATAAAGGAATGCAGCTGCAGAAATCCATTGTAATGAAGCCATTTTTTTCGACCTACTCTCACTTCAGAAACTCCTCATTTCACAAATCTTTGCAATGATGAAAGCTTAATCTCATTTTCACTATAACCTCGTGTTGACAATAGGCGTTGTTTGTTGTTGTTGCTTCTGTTCTTGGCTCACTTTTGATTTGACTTTTGGCGGGACGAAAGGAAGTTGCAACTGGAACGAAGGTAAATATTTTGTTTATTACCCTCAGGATAACACTGATTATAAAATAAGTATGATTATATTTTGCATAGCCGCACAAAAGTAGCTCTTTTGCACCCTATCGCCGAAGCGCACGGCAATTCTGTTCACATCCTTATTCCATGCACCAGCTGGGTGTTGAAGGGGGGCCCTCGCGAATAACAGCCTAAATATATGCAAGAAGCTTCTCATATATGATACAAACCAAATAAAGTATGAGCAATAAATTGAGAAGTACTTTTTGAATTATGAAGAAGTGTTTGTATTGTGTATATTGAATGCTTTGACGATGAAAATCAGGGCCGAATTCAGACATCTCCGAACAGGGGGCAAAAACGAGGAAATTTTCGACAATGCCCGACAAAATTTCCCACATTTGACTGTAAAACAAATGACCCATTGTTTAAAGAACAATAGCCTGTCGTTAAATCTATTGTTTAAATTCAGAACAAACCTCTGCTGTAATTTGATATTATTTTCCAGTTTCAAAGACCAACAATGGCAGATTTGGCACCAAGATCAAGATGGGAGAAGTTGGCATCACTATCATCACCCAGAGCATATTCTGCTGCAGTTTGTGTTGATGGTATTGTTTATGTAATTGGTGGATGCAATAAGATTGGGCAACCACTAGATATTGTGGAATCATTCAGTTTTGAAACCAAGAAATGGACACAGCTGCCAAGCTTAAAAGTGAAAAGAGCTCAACCAACTGCTGTGCTTTTCCAGGGGAAAATTGTTGTGATTGGGGGCTGCAAAGAGATGAATGAGCCTGTGAAAGAGGTAGGGTCATCAACAATGTGGAATTTAACTCAAACCTCTCATCTGTTTGGGGGTAGGATGGTACAAAATTGTTTTGCGTCCTTGGGACTATTTTGAAAAGAGAAGAACCGATGCATTGCAATTCTATAAATAATGGCGGTAATAAAAGAGTTAGAAACACCTTTTAGGAATTTTGGCTTCTTATAAAAGGGCTATTTTTTTTCTGTTATAACAATGCCCCGCATCACACCATTACTTGGTAACATGCAGGCAGGAACATGAGGATAATTTAATGTTTTAAAGGAAGGTGACAATTTTAAGCCCCCTCTCCTGGCTTTGATAAACCAAGTCTTAAAGCGTGATAATTTTGGTATGTTAAAAATTCTTTTGAAATTTTGATAGGTAGAAACATTTGATCCAGAAAGCAATGAATGGACACAGCTACCATCTGTTACGTTCAGTCTGGCGTTTTTCACGGCATTAGCAACACAAGACAGCATATTTATTTTTGGTGGAATGTCAGCACACGGCCAATGCAACAATATTACCTATGCACTCCGATCAGGTGGTAGTGAATGGGAGGTATACAAATCAATGCCAAGTCCACGGTATGCAGCTAAAGCATTTGCATGCGGCAGTCACATCTATGTTGTAGGGGGCAGGATTATGATGAGCCCTTGTAATGCAATTGAATCATATGATACAGCTTCTGGTATCTGGGAGAAGCAGTCCAATGTTTTGGTAAGCAGAATGTTCCCAGCAATGTTGGAAAAAGATGGTTGTATTTACATGGTTGGTGGTTTGGGTGCAGATGGGGGATTCATGAATAACGTTGAAGCTTTTGATACTGAAAAGAAAATGTGGAAAACTGTTGCACCCTTGCAATCAAAAAGAGCTGATATGTCTACAGGTGCACCTTCTCCTTCTTCCTTTTCTTCTTCTCTTCTTTTCTTCTTCTTCTCTTCTCTATCTCCTTCTTCTTCTTCTCTTCTTCTTCTCTTCTTCTTCTTCTCTTCTCTATCTCCTTCTTCTTCTTCTCTTCTTCTTCTTCTTCTTCTCTTCTTCTTCTCTTCTTCTTCTTCTCTTCTTCTTCTTCTCTTCTTCTTCTTCTTGTTTTTGTTCTTTTTGTTTTTGTTGTTCTTCCCCTCCTTTATCCTCAGTTTTTACCATCTTCATATGAATTTGCTTTTCTGTGCTGGTCTCTTCCATTCATTTCCACCTGTCACTTGGTGCACACTTAGATTCTTTTCTTGCATATCTTCTTTCGGTTTGTCTATCCAGCTATATGTCTGGTTGGTTGTAATCTTTAATTCAACGCCCCCTGTATACAATGGACATCATTCTTATTGTTGCTGTTTTTTGTAGGTAAATTCGAGAAGTGGATAGTTACTGCAGGGGGGCAGAATGCAAGCGGTCCTTGCAAAACGACAGAGATTTACAACACAGAAAAAGATTGTTGGTTGGTTGCCGCTGAAATGCCAACTGCAAGGTGCGCTGGGACAACTGTTGTGTATGATAACAAGTTTGTTGTAATCGGGGGAATGGGGTCGAGAGGACCATGCGCAAAGGTGGAAGCACTCATATTTGAATAGTTCGAAAGGTTAGGGGACGTTTCCGATGTTTTTGTTTAGAGAAGGGTTTGAAGATCAAAATGCATTTTGGTATCGATGCTAATTTCGATGCCTATAGGTAATTTCACATTCGCACACTTGTTCAAGTTGATTCGAGGATAACTGAAATATTAATGGCGAGAAATTCAAACTTTTACGCACAGTATTTTTAATATTCATGCATTAATTGCATCCGCTTGTAAATATCTAACTATGTTTTGATTTATGTAAAAATTTTAGTAACGGAACAATTTCGTAGATTCTTTTATCATTTTAAAAATCGCACATTCATACTAAATATGATTTATGTTTACCCTTTCTCAATGTTGATATAATGGGTATTTGAAATTGTTTCAGTCAACATTGGATGAGTGGAAAGTGGTTCAGGGTTTTACGGTTTTGTGTTGTATTTCTCGTGGCCGGGTTTGGTCATTTTCTCAGGCATTTGTCCAGAATACTGGAATTGGATATCTGCTCCTTTGTCGCGCCAAATGATGATTTATCGGAATGGAAATCCCTAATATTCATCCCCAAATCGCGGCATGTAAATGGGATAAGTCAATGAATGGAAGAGTACGTTGCGACACACATGGTATTACCAGCATGAATGATTTGAATGCCTTTTCATGGTCCGTTGTGCATCAAACGCCGGACCAATTCTTTTTGTGAGGCTTTTTAATATTGACCCCACTTTACACCAACAATAGAATACAATAAGTGTATTGGTTTTCAGCTTGTTCGTTTCAGAGCCAATAAACTTGATGAATCCATAGATAGCGTCTGCGATAAAGGCTGCTTTTAGTAGCTACCATTGAGCCAAACCAAACCTAACCTTTTCTCACCCCCGATGATGATTTAACTGTATGGTTGTTGTATTTGAAAATATCTTTTTTTTAATGTAAATTTTATAAATAGGGTTTTTTTTTACTTTTTAATCTTGTATATCCCTTCAATACCAGAAAATTTGGTCGAGGGCCACCCCCCCCCCTTGACAATCCCCAGACAAATTAATGAAATGAAAAGAATAAAAAAAAATAACGAAATGGTAGAGCAACTTTCAAACAGTTTAATTAAGAGATTATGATACCTCTGTTTCACAAGATTTAAATACGATGAATCCTTGAGGCAGCTGGTCTGGATTTTACTCCTGCTTCTATCAAAACAATGTGCGGAGAGATCTCAAAGCAAAATTAGAGCAGTTAGGATTTCCTTCAGAAGAAGGTGGACTGCGATCGTCCAACCATCGAAAGAATTTAAAACTCAATAGAAGGAAGAATAAGCTAAAATCAAACGTAAAATATGGCAGGAAATCAACATAAAGTTGACGGGTACGATTGGGCCGTTATTGCCACATATTTTGTTTTTTGCATTGGACTTGGAATTTGGGTACGTTGATTGATATTTCGATATGATTTTCGTTATAACTTTTGAAATTACCCTTTTACTTTAAATCCATCGGGTTTGGAGTGTTTTAAGTGTGTAAAGTTTTATTTACAACGTTTTTCTTTTCACTTGATATTGTTTTAACTAAGAATCGCCAGGGCATTTTATGGTTTGTGAACGCCTTCATCCAAATTGAAAAGGTGTCGACGTGTCAAAATAAATTAAGCAATTCTTCAACGACATTTACTGCGAAATTGATTCTCCATCTTTTTAATAGATAAGGGAATTTAAAATATCACAAATTTTTCATTCATTTGAACAATCTGCCGTGTTTTACCCTTCGTGACTTGGGCATTGCGTCGTAAATGAAAGCCCGTGTTGATTTGAAGTGCGCAAGTTTTGTCTGTTCCTGATCCCCTGGGTGTCTTATTTCAAACTTCGAGGATATCATGCAGGGACTCATGAAGTTTAGAATTACTTCCGACTTTAAATGGACTTTGAAAATCTTTGAATGTCTTTAATTTGCTGAAGTAATGGAAAGCGCATGGCGAGGACACATCCCCGAACACACCCACAGCAATCCAGAAGCAAAGGCCAAAGATCGATTTGCGCTTCAAGCTGCGTTGAATATTTGCTGAGGGCATTCAACCGATTTTTAACAAAGATAACTAAAGAAAACCCTGAAGATATTATCATTTGATTTATTCTTAAATCCCTCAATATTGTTTTCTGGCAAAGTAACCTCACAAAGCAGAAAAAATGCATTTGTAAATCATTTTGGACTCGAGTCACACAGCCATTCATTATGTTTTTGTTCGAAGGCTCTGTTGACATATTTTATGTGCATAAGTAATGGACCCAGCCGATAACCTCGACATTTTCAAACGCTATATTGTATATCACATCATGATTTAAAAAGTTCAACTTTTATGCATAAATCCACGGGGTTTTTTTTTAGAAAACACATCCCAAATGATCGGATGATGTGTCTAAGGCTGTTCATACTTGTTGAGTTTGGTTCGTTTCGAACGAAAATACTTGCAGACAGCGTTTTGTTGCTTTGGCCACGTTTTTTCTATAAAGTTATCAGTTACTGTTTACCCAGGAGTCTACACGCAACTGTCTATTTAATTTTCAAATATTTGTGTCTTTGCTACGTTTCTTGGATACAGTGATTATTTCCTCAATAACGGCCCACTGTTAAATGGGCCGCTTTCAAAGCTCTATTCAAATGCTTTTGTACATATCTTGCAGGTCAAAACAGACCATGGACGTGTTTAAAAAGTTTCATGCCAAGCTAAGAACTCACAAACGTTGTGGGTTATTATCCATGGAGAATTTGTTATTTTTTAGAATTTAAACTGACCCAGCTAAAACTTGTCACAAATAAACAAACCATGCCCTTGTCTCTAAATTTCTGCAAAGCCTGCCCCATTGGGTCATTTTGAATTTACTAATAAGTTCTGTTTGTTTTAGTCTAAATTCAGAAAGCAAGGAAAGAAAGAAGAAACTGCTGAGTCATATTTTTTGGCTGGTAGATCAATGCAATGGTGGGCTGTAAGTATGAAAGCTAGCATAACATGCAAGAACACTGCAAGTTGCAGTTTTAAGGGGGTGTCTTCAACAAATTCACTACCAAAATAGGGTTGGTATACTGAAGATGCTGAAAATTGAGAAAATGGGAAAACAAAATACTCCTAAATGGCCATTAATCTCCAAATATTTGAAGGAAAGTTTCCCAAGAAGGTTTCCCCCCTTTTTGGAGGACACACCCCCTTGTAGCCATGCCCCCACCTCCCCTCCCACATTATTGATTAATTTAAAAAAACAAAAAGATAAAGCAGTAAATTAAGGCTCTACTCAGAAAATTTGGAAATGTTAAAAAATTTTGTTGAACCAAATGAACTATTGATTTCCTCCCAGAGGCGATATCTTTAGCAGTGGCGAAGGTTTTACTTAAGGGTTAGATTGGAGCCCATAAAGAATTAGCTGTGAGGCTGTTGCCTTGACCACTACACCACAGGAGTCTCAAAAGAACAAAGACCAATGTTTAATTTATGTGTAAGGACACGTTTTGCTGTCTGTCACAACAAGTTAGCACAGATGGTGGTTCTAGTTTCTATGATTGAGTCTAAAGATTGGCGCGGAAGAATTGGAGAACATAAATTAATTTATATACAGAATTATTCTATTTGTTTTTTATATCCCTGCCCTAGCAAGCCTAGAATGTCTTCTCTGACCAGACTAATGGCCCTCCCCTAAATTTTGAAGATTAATGATTTTATTTTTGGGAAATTAATCTTAAAAGGTTGGTGGCAGTTTGTTTGCAAGTAACATTGGAAGTGAACATTTTATTGGCCTAGCAGGATCTGGGGCTGCAGCTGGAATTGGCGTGGTCGCTTATGAATGGCAGGTGATGTGATGTTATCAAAATTGTATTTATCTAAGGTGAAGTTAGGGTTTAGGGGGTTATTTGCCCCTTTTTTAAAATTAAAGACAATTCTTGGGCTGCGTTCCTGAATTGAAGGGGAAAGTTTAATAATTTGGAGGATATTTCAACTTCTTTGTTTTGCAAGAAAATCATCGAAAAAGGTGAAATAAAATGTTTCTCTTAATAAGGCTGAAAGAATTTACTTTTAGTTTGTGAGTAAATATTTCAATTTCATTGCAGGCATCATGGATTCTTTTGCTACTTGGATTCTTTTTTGTTCCTATTTACCTTCGATCAAAAATCTTCACAATGCCAGAATATTTGAAGAAGCGTTTTCAGAGCAAATATATGCGTGCTTACATGACAGTAGTTTCCCTACTTAGCTACATCACAACAAAAATCTCAGTAAGCAATGTATCTTATGTATTATAATCATGCCATAGATAATTATTAAATACTTAATTTTGAGGTAAACTACACCAATCTCCTCCTTGTATATAAAGCATAACATATATATACCATTGGTAGGAAATGCCATCTAGGTAGAAACTGTCCTCATTCATCCCTCCTTCAGTACCTATTTACAGAGGTGCCCAGGCAATCATGATGTAAGGGGAACAATGTATCAAGAACACGCTGAAACCAGATAAAAAGTGGGGGTGTAAGGGGGTAGTTTTCAGTCATGCAGTCAGGCTTATAACAGCAATTAAGGACAGAATTTGCGAAGAAATTTTTGACTGTACATGCAACGAAACCAATCAAGAAACTATTTGACCAAATTTTCCTTGTTTGTCTTTGATAACTCTTGCTAGTTGTGGTAAATTTGGAATTTGTCTCAACCATCAGGTAGATATGTATGCTGGAGGTGTGTTTATGAGAGAAGCAATGGGCTGGAATATCTACCTGTCATCTGCTATTATCCTCGCAATCACTGCTTTGTACACATTGCTTGGTATGTATAACTTGCCTGTAACAATAATGTCTATTTCTAATCATGCTAAAAGAGAATCCAACTTGTTCCCAACATGCCTGAATCACATCATTTCCCTTAAATTTTTTTGCCTGAATCAATCACAGTCGCAAATGCCAATAAAATTGTTTCTAACTAATTTGGGCGGGTTGTTTGCAAGATATGTAAATAGAAAACGGGTTGAAAATTGGAAATGATAACAACAACAAACTCTTGGGTATTTGGTTAGATGATAAACACAGATTTGTTACATCAGTTTTTTAGTTGCTGAAGTCAGTTGTAACCGCTGGCTTTTTGCGTCTGCAGATAATTGGTTGGCAATAGTCATGAGGTAGTCAAGGGTAGTTACCAGGGGGGCCTGGGGCCTTGAGGGGCCTGCAAAAGATAAGGAAGGTATGAAAATGGTGTCACTGCCTTCAACGCCGGGGGCCAATATCTTCAAGAACCCTGGGGCCCCGCCGGGCCTGTTCTCTAGAGTACGGCGATTAATTGCATATTGCTTGTCCAGTTATATTCATGAACAAATCTTGAGAAAACTCGCTTTAATATAATTTTTACAGCATCATTAAATAACATTTAAAAAAAACTCTTCAAAACAATCTTGCGTGACCAGCCAAATTGATAATTTTATACAACAAAAGGGTTTACGATTTCGTATTTAAAATTCCATCTTAAATAGAAAATCTTGGTATTTTTAAGTTTAATCTCTAAAATCCAAAGATTATTATAAATTCATAGATAACTGTTGTGAATCCATTATTCCCATCCACAGACCAATCAACCCTGATCTCAAACTTAGGTGAATTTGTGGTTTTCTAGATCCTCTCAAATAATCACTACTTGGGTTCAGTTCGCAGAAAACACACATTTTTTGGTTGTTTGACGTTCAGCTGTTAATTACTGTCTCAACCAACAATTTGTAACGATATCTCCATTTTAGTTAAGGTTAAGAGGTCAGTTTATTTGTTATCGTTAACGTGCGTACTATCAACCCAAAGGAAACCTAACAGTGGCTGTTATAGTGGGGACCATTGCAGTTGAGACCTAGTAGAGTTCTTGCATTCCTGGAGACAATGATAATTTGTATCGTCATTCAGATCCTGCTTGGACACGCATACGGCTTTGAAGGTACCAAAGACCTCCTCGCAACACCCTTGCAACACCCTCACTACCCCCGTCAGTAGGCAGCGCCTTATAACGTAGATACATGCTGGGTTGTAGTCAATCTTTACAGCCATCAAAATCAACGTTATATGTAGATCCAATCAATTTCTTACTTAATGGCCTAGTTATTTTCTCAAATACCTTAACTCTTTTTTTGCCGTAGGTGGTCTTACTGCTGTCATTTACACGGACGTTTTGCAATGCACAATTATGATCATTGGTGCCATTGCTCTCTCTGCAGTTGGTATGTTCATTATGTTTTACATGTAAAATTTTGGTGGTCAAAGCTTAATAATTTTGCAATAATGCGTGCAAACGGTTACCATTCAGTTGTGAACCTTCTTGGACCCATAGAGACCTTATATGACCTATAAGGACCTTTAAGGACCTTTTTAGGGTCTTTTTAGGACCTTTTGGTACCTTCTGGAACCATTTGAAACCATTTGGAAAATTATATGACCATTTTGGACCTTTGAGTACCTTTATAGGACCTTTTTTCTGGGAACTTTTTAGGGCTTTTGTGGGACCTTTTCAAGACCTTTTGGGGCCTTTAATTACCTTTAGGGCCTTTTTGAGACACCTTTGGTTCGTTTTTATGCGAACCATTTCAGTATTTGGAGGCCTATTTGTGCTTATCTAGATGTATTTATTCATTTCCCTTTGAGATGTCTTTCAGTTCTCTTGTAAACTTAGCTTACTGTCCGTCTTTTAAACGTTTTTAATAGCAGCCTGAGCTCTTTTTCAAAGGATTCGAAAGGGTTGGTGGCATTGACGGACTTTGGAAGAAATACCCGAATGCAGTTGGCATCTCGCGCAGCCTCATGACGACAACGGCGCCAAAAATCAACACAACTCTGACGACGTTGGCTGTATCGACCATGACGACCCTTGCTACTGTTAGCACCACCTCTGCGAACATGACAAAAGGCAATTCTACAGTCAGCGCTTGCTTCACCGTTGATCCAAACTGGGATCACATGTTTAGGCCGTTGGATGACAAGGAGTACCCATGGATTGGATTATGGTTCTCTTTGCCTGTCACTGGAATCTGGTACTGGTGCACAGATCAGGTGATCGTGCAACGTACCCTTGGTGCAAAGAACATCGTGCATGCACGTGCTGGGACTATTTTCGCCGGGTTTTTAAAAATACTTCCGATGTACATAATGGTGATGCCCGGGATGATAAGCCGTGTCTTATACAGAAACGATATCGGATGCGCAGACCCGGCCTCCTGCCTAGCGTATTGCGACAACAAATATGGATGTTCAAATAGTGCATACCCAAGGTAATGCCGCTGATTCGATGCCTATAACTCTTTATATGTATGGGCTGCGACATCTGTAGTACTGCATGTCTTTAAAACAGATGCGAAAGGTGCAGCAGTAGAAATGCTATTTATTGTGTATTATTGTCCAGGGCCTTCAAAATCGTAATACAACCGTAGAAATAAACAGTGATGGTTTAAATGTAGCATTTAAGCTGTTCAGCCAACCCTGCTGTCCATCTATTCGACATTGGAAAACTGGTACTCAGGAGAAATCCTGAGGAAGCAGGCCCTAGCACTCCAGCTCCACACCACCTTGAGAGCTGCCAAAACCCCAGCTTGGGTTAAAAAATGAATTAAACAACAACCAAACAATCAAACAAATATTTTTTTGCAGGCTGGTTTTAGACATTCTTCCTTCTGGAGCCGTTGGTCTGATGTTGGCTGTGATGATGGCTGCCCTAATGTCCTCATTATCATCCGCTTTCAACAGTTCAAGTACCATCTTTACTGTCGATATCTGGAAGATTTTCAGACCAAGAGCGTCACAGAGAGAACAGCTCATTGTTGGCCGTGTTGTTGTTGTTTGTCTAGTTGTTATTGGATTGCTTTGGATCCCTGTGGTATCAAGTATGTGACATCACGACTCTTATTTTTAGTCTTTGTGAGAACTACATAAAGTGTTGATATTGTTGAATGTTATGAAGAAAAAATGATGGCAAAGTTATGGGACTTATCATTACGCTATCTACATATTATTTACATTTTAATAAAGATAATAACTAATATTTTATAAAAATGAATTTTTGCAAGTGTTGAGACACAATATCATATAATTGAATTGAATGGAATGAAATGAGTATAGTTGTTCGTTAAGAAGTGATTAACAATTAAAGGCAGACTCAGATTTTTTTCGCAATTTGGCTTATATCTAGCTGCGTTTTGAGCAAAGAGCACAAGCATGACTTACTTTGAAATTCAAATAACATTAATCCAACTCTTATTGCCCTAAAGTGTTTCATTTCCTAAAATTAGTTGGTGGAAATTGAATAACATACTTCTGTTAAAAAGTATAAAAAGTTGCTAACTCTCTTTCTTTTAGTCCTTAACAAATTTATTCTTTTGCATTGAACTTAAGAACGATTAATAGCGAATAATTTTATGTTTTAATTCCTTTTTGGTTCATGTTGCTCATTGTTAATTCGTTCATTTTCATAACAGGTGGACATGGTGGACAATTGTTCAAATATCTTCAAACCATCCAATCATATTTGGCACCGCCCGCCTGCGCAGTCTTCCTTATTGGCATGTTATGGCCACGCTTAACCGAGGCTGGTGCCTTGTCAAGCATGATATTTGGCCTCATTCTGGGCATTACGAGGCTGATTATGGATGTCGTTTATCCTCAGCCTCATTGTGGTGAAATCGATGACCGGCCTGGTTTTGTAAAATTACATTTTATGTATTATGGTAAGTTTTCATTTCAAAACAAGACTTTGTTGATGCGGTCGTTGAAATCAAGGCCTAAAAATTTGTCGGCAGCATCATTAGGCACTATATTAAAATTTAAGGCAGTGAGCTTTCACCCAAAGAACCTGATATAAAGAAGAGATGGATGAAAAAGTACCGTAGAATCTACTCACATTCTCCGAAATAACTGAGTAGCGATTTGGTCAAATCACTGATCATCTGTCTGATTCTAAATTTTATGAACCAGGCTAAGAACTCATTTTTAAATTTTCAGCCCTCATATAGAAGCAATTCTAGAGTCAATTTTTTTTAAATTCTTAAAAAACTAGATGCACAAAATTGATGAATTCTTCACAGGAACTGTTTTTTGTTGCTTAAAATTAATCAAACTAGGCTATCCTAAGATAACCCAGTTTTAGATTTTTAATACGCTACAACTTGATTGATGTGTTGCAACATGGTTTCATGTCAATATTTTCTCATTTTTGACAATAAAATTTTCACTTTTCAGCAATAATTATTTTTGTCTCATGCGTTGTTCTCATGGTGGTCATCAGCTTGTTTACCAGACCAGTCCCACTTGATGCCCTTGGTGCATTGACATGGCCCACATTGAACCATCCACGCTACCGTGGCGGAGGAGCTACAGCTGAGTATGTGGTTAATGCCGAAAGTGGTTTTGAAATGTCAAACGCCCATGGAGCACCTGGAGAAGGTATGACATTTAGTTATAGAATCATTTATTTGATAATCGATTTTTGTGTCTTCGAATTGGAATCCTATTTCGAATTTTGTTGCGAATTTTGTTCCTTAACAATTCGACTTCGTTCGAATTATCTATAGGAACTAATGATAGAAAAACTTTAACGAAATAAATATTGATAAGTTTCCTTTGATTTTTGTGGCAAATTAATGCTGTTTATTGGGTAATGGTTGCCATCAATTTAAATACCTTGATTTTCATGCTAAATCATTTAACGTTTTTATTTGTTTGCAGAGAAAGTCGGGATGTCGTTCGATTCCGTGGTGCAATCAAAAGCCGGCTTGACTGACAACGAGGCAGGATTCACCCCAGCCGAGGCTAAGATGGACAGGGAACAAGAACTACAAGAAATAAAAGATTTTGAAAACCAGAGTTTTCTGTCAAGATGGGGATTGCGAATTTTGGGAATTGTGCTTCTGTGCACGCTGGTTTTCTTGTGGATTTACTACCGCTAAGGAATTGGACTTGTCAACTCATTTCATTGCGTGTATACATTTTGGACGTCATTCGAACATGCATATATATCCCTTTTAAAACGTAGCATTTTGCTTTGTTTTTTCCGTACAGCTTGGACTTGATAATTGGGTAAATTTTCTTGAAAAAACTTAAATCAAATTTTAGGGAAAAGGAAAAATTAAGAAAGCAAATTTTTGTCGACCTTGATGTAAAAAGACTTTGTTTGGAGGAGAAATCGAAGGAGACTCGAAATAAAGGGTTTGGTATTTTCGAAGATTATTTACCTTCTTTCAAATTAAGTGTATATCAGTGTGCTAGAGAAAATAGTTTAAATTTATTTTTTTGAGAATCAACAGATTTTCATTATGATACTAATTAGATTGATTCATGATAAATGTTAAGTTTATTTTTGTTCGTTAATGATTTGTCAGAAAGTAGTCATGGATAATTGTGGAATTGCTGTTGTCTTTATTTTGTTGAAACTCTGTTCAATGCTCACGAAGATTAAAAATGAAATAGAATAGGGCCTAAAATTACAAGGAAAGGTAGCTACATAAATGATGTAGCGATAGTTGCTAAATAATTTCACTGTTTTATCATGAACAAAAGATGAAAGGAAAACAAAACAAGAGTTTGATTTGATCGATGCAGTCTATTTTTATATTTTCAGTTACATTGCTTTTATTTGTTTGAAATTAAACTTTTTAATTCATAGATTTCTTCTTTAACTTTAATTAATTCTCCATTATTTGGTTTATCCAACTTCGAAATTCTCCAACTTTTGCAAACACAATAAAAGAGCTCGGATCATCGCCACATTTTCGGCTACCCCAACTCACAACACCAGTCAACTGCCATGGCTCATTAGGCCCACCTTGGCACACAAATGGTCCACCACTGTCACCTTGACAACCAGCATTTTTCGTGGCTTTGATACATATCATGTGATCAGTTATCTAAAATTAATTAATTTTTAAATCGTGACAAGAAAAAATAACGATTTTATTTTGCACCTAGAATATCAGGCTGATGTTTTAATGATGGAGGTAAAAAATTTATCACCATCTGTACCACAATTTAAAACATTTTTTTATTTAAATAACATTGATAAAGAATAATGTAAATTATAAACATTATAAAAATTAAGCATTATATGACCTGCTTATATCATTGTTAAATTTACCATTATCAGCAAACTGTTCATGTAGAGTTTATTGATACTGAATTGTGTATATTATGCTAAATGTATACTGAGTTATTTTAATTATGCTTCGATAAGAAGGACTGCCTCGTTTTGAAGCCGTAACCAGGATGCGCCTAGCAACAAGCCCAATATACCCTCCTATTGTTTTATCACTTCAACTAATATCTTTTCCAACTAACATTTGATGGCACACAGCTCATGTGGTTTGCTGAAGGCCTTGCACCGAAATGAAACACAAAACTCACCTTTGCAACCGTCGTGTTTGACTTTCCACACATTGTCTGTGGTCCAATAAGAATTTTTGCATGCTACAAACGAGGCTCATTCACAATGGCGGTATGAAAGTTCCTCCACCCTGAAAGGTACCAAAAACAAAGCTCATGCTGGGGTTTCTTATAAGCAAATTAATGCTTAGTCGATTGATTTTAACATCTGATTTAAGTATCGATTTACTAGGAACAGTTTTTTTTATGCAGAACCTGCAACCGAACGAAAAGAAATTTTTACGACATTTTTGATGGTGTGGGGTGAAACGGTGGGATTTTTGAATGACTAGCAAAGAAAGTAAATCATGCTGATGTCTTTGGAAAATGTTAAAACTCTGCATCATTGAAATTAGTAGGTTTGTCGATGAAGACGGTGAGAAAAATATGAGATGAGATGGGAGAGGGGAAGGGATAAGTTAATCGATACAGATGTGCCTAGTTTGTTATCCATCAAAAGTTTAGCTTCATGGTTTGTGCCAAAGCAAAATTGGTTACCTGTAACATAGCATCCAGATCCATGGTGAAGCTGAGAATCAGATTTGGGTAAACAAATGGGAATCACATTCGAGCTCAAAGATGCGGGTTTCCTGAGCTTTATCAAAGAGACATCGTTATCTTTAGTTGCTGGATTGTAAGAAGGGTGAGTGAATATCTTTTCAACTTCCAAATCAACTTCACTGCCTTCTCGAATCGCCAAATTGTACTCGCCAACTCTGAAAGAAAGGAAAAATAAGTGATTGAAATAATAACAAAAATTTAACTGTTATTTATTTAATAGCAAGACTTTTGAAGAGATTATGACTGCTCTATTGCAGAATAGTAAAACATTTTTAATACCTAATGTGCAAGGCGAATGAAAAGCTTTCAAGTCCATCAACGCAATGTGCTGCTGTTAAAACCCATTTTGATGCAATTAATGAGCCACTGCAAACTGGTTTCCCGTTCAATGTTAAAACAACTTGCCAAGGCGAAGAACCTCTCGTCGCAATGCTGCTGGTTATGCTGTTGTCTGCATTAAGATTCACTTGAGGGACACCACATTTAGCTGTCAAATTAAAATGTTTTAATGTCATACGTTATTCAGTTTATCAGGGAATGGGGAGGGGGAAAAGATTATATGCCTTTCCGAAGAAATGACTATACTGTGAATAAAGAAAGTAATTCATTAGATCTACTGAATATCCATGATGATGATAATGATGATGATGATGGTCATTGACGATTGGTGATTACTGATTAAAGATGATGTTGATGATGATGATGATGATGATGATGATGATAATGATGATGATGATTTTGATGATGATGATGATGATGATGATGATGATAATGATGATGATGATGATGATGATGATAATGATGATGATGATTTTGATGATGATGATGATGATGATGATGATGATGATAATGATGATGATGATTTTGATGATGATGATGATGATGATGATGATGATGATGATAATGATGATGATGATGATGATGATGATGATGATGATGATGATGATGATGATGATGATGATGATTGACGATTGTAGAATTAACAAATGAAATACTCACGCTTTGGTGGACAAAAATTCGAGCATGTTTTTTTGCAGTTTTCCCTCAGCCAATCTCTGTACCATGAATACGAGCAGAAGAATTTGTAGATGAAACAGTATGAGCTTCGATCAACACAATCTAAAAACACAATCCACACCCTTAAATGTTTGATCAACTTTGATAACCCCTTGACCAGCACAGTTCCATATAAACTTATATAGTACATCTCATATAAACACATAGTTTTTGGCTATAAAACTTTATGCACGCAGTGAACCGAAAACGCTGCCCGGGAGAGTAAACTCTTCTGTTAAGTAAAATGTGTGTTCCACTTTTATCAAGCAATTAAATCTGTGTGTGTGTGTGTCGGGGGGGGGGGGGAGGAATAGAGAGGACGAGGTTTAGCTGTCCTTATGAAATCCTGCTTCTGGCTTTAAAGATATAGGCTTTGGTTTGTAAGAGGTGACCTACCTTGAGATGCGACAAAAGACGCTGTTGCAAGCAAAACAACGAGAAGGAGATGCATCTTCGACATTTCTCTCTTCTGATGAAACGAATAGCCAAGATATTGCGGGAATAACACCGCCCTCTTATCTACAAGACAGAATAAATATGCATTACAATGTCAACATTTAACAAAACTGAATCAATCGAACTAGCCAACATGAATTTGCAAGTGTCGCAAGTATCAACCCAAAACAAATTCTTCTTGTTTACAATCAGCTTTAAAACCTATCCTTGTTGCTTGCGTCTTAAATATTGAGAGAAAATTTTCTTTTTGTTAGTGTATTCCATGATTTTAACAAAGTGAATGTCATTTCAAAGGTTTGTTTTATCAATTTGAACTTAATTCTAGTGGGTTTGGCCTAATTTCTTCGTCGAAGCTGTGCAAATCACCATTCGTAACAATGATCAACATTGACACAGACCAGTCAGCTGAACATTTTCCTGACTTCAAAGGAACAGAGATTGCTGAAAAACATTTCAAAATGAATGTAACCTTCGCATGTAAGTAAAACACAGACTGTGAACCCTAGAATAAATCCTAGATGGCTCCTTATCCTTCCCCAACTTTGGAATATAACAATAAACAGATCAAACCATTCTGGTGTAGTTCACAGATCACAGATTGCCTTTTTGCGTAACAAAACATAATCAACATGGCAATCCATCCGTATGTGAAAATAGCAAATGTTTGTGGCTTGGGGTTTGGCGCAGGAGTATCTGTTAATGATATGTGCTATCGTAATGCTTGTCTATGCTGTTAGTTGCTGCAGCATTCTAAAGGTAGCGATTTGTGAAAAACCACGTTCGCAAACATAACGTCTGTATAGGATAAAGCACAGAGAAAGAAAGAGAAAGAGAGGTATCATAGTCTCTGCATGTTCTAAAATCTGAGCCTAGGTACGCCATCATTCTTCAGAAAGGTTTTTCCAGTTTGCTGAATCTTATCTGGTTTCCACTGCAATTATAGTTTCTAGTAAAAATGAGTTACCCTTTTTTAAATTCCTTTTTAGACAAACGTTTAAAGTTTGTGCTTGGTAGAAAGCTTTCACTTCTAACCACTGTTTCCATGTCTCAAGCTACAGACAAAACATTAACAGACGCACGTGTGACCTCTGACAGACAACGCATTTTCTAAACATTTTGAGCAGGGTAGCAAGGGTTTGTTTGGGCAGAATATCATGACTTGAACAGGTTTTTGAAAAATACTGCCATCATATAATGAGAATGCTTAGGAAACTGGAAATATATGAGAGATCCTTACGTATAAAAGCATCATTTTTTAGTTTTTAGGGAAGAGGCAGATTATACTT
This sequence comes from Catostylus mosaicus, assembly GCA_964019065.1. NCBI lineage: Eukaryota > Metazoa > Cnidaria > Scyphozoa > Rhizostomeae > Catostylidae > Catostylus > Catostylus mosaicus. Next base: position 338,957 of record OZ025202.1, read on the forward strand.
TAACATAAGAGCGGAAAACTATTAACTCAGCCTTGATCAATCTCACATGAAGGTAAATATAACTCAGAGAAGATTGATTGATAATGACATAAAAGGGAAGGAGAGTTCGTAAGATTTTTCACTTTTGGAAATCCTGGAGTTGTGTCAGATCTTGAATCAAAGAGAAACACAATGAAGATCTTCGTTCTTTTGTTTGCAGTTGCTTTTCAGCAAGTTTATTCACAAGGTACGTCCAAGTTCATTTTCAACCATTTCATTTCATGTTTTCCGTCCTTTTGCATTAATTTCTCATCGTCTCAAATTTCCTCTTTTAAGGGTCTGCTCAGCCATTGGCATCTTTTTCTCCTAATTTTTCAAATTTTCCAAATTATGTACTTAGGTTTTCGTTAGATTCATTACTATAATACTTTGTATAAATACAAGGGTAGAATTAACAAAGGTGCAAATAATTAGAGGGGGAGGAGCAAATGCTGATACCACTTTGACCAAGGGTAAAGATGACCGAGCCAACGATGTAATGACGTATTTGACGTCACTGCAAAACCGTAACCACCACATTGCAATGATCAGAATACCTTTTTTGTAGCAAGGGGGCTTGACAGAAGAGATAATATCAGATCGATACTCCTTTCGTAAGGTTGGATCTAGATAATCTATGTGGAGGGGGGGGGGGTTAGGCTAAGCCCCCTAGCCTCCAGCCGTGGTCTCGTGCCCGCATTCTTGTTCTTCATGGTCTTCAGTCTAACATTATTTTTCGTTTTAGGGTGTAACGACTACTATAGTAGGTGTGCAGCGTTAGCAAACTTATGCAGAAGCTCCCAATGGATGAGATTTATGAAGCATTACTGTGCAAAAACATGTGGCTATTGCGGTAATCCGGTGCCACCAACACAAGGGCCCCAACCACCCACCCAAGGACCCCAACCACCACCTCAACCAGGTAAGATCATTCCACATTCTTTTGATGCAATGTGTCCTGCATGGAATCGAACCCAAGCTATCAAGAACTCTCAATCAGTCTTTATCAAAATACTACAAGCTTTGGGTTCGACTCCAGGCGAAGCGTCTTATGTAAAAGTAGGAAATATACTAAAATGTCCTTTTTTTAGATTTTGATTTTAATCACCCGAATCACAATCAATCAAGTCTCATTCTAGTATAATATTTTCAACCATTAAATGCAAGTTATACATTAACGTTTTGCTTTTCGTTCTAATTTATTTATTCTCTTTGTAATATTTGAAATATAAGTGGCTGTTTTGTTTGGGGCTTCCACAACACAGTTTCCATTACCGCCATGATAGGCACATTACTCGTTTCTTTTTGCAGTATCTTTGTCTTTGATCTCACGTATCATAAAAATCACATTAAATGCACCTAAAGCAAAAAGATGAATAAACACTGTACCCACCCTTAATTTGCAGTTATTTACCTAATATTGATAATAATAAATATAATAAATATAATAAATAATTAATATAATAATAATAGTAATAATAATAATAATAATAAAATAATAGTAATTATAATAATAATTATACACAAATATATCTGCAGGAGCGGCCTGGCAATTGTTATGCATACTGTTATCATTAGGGTCCTGTGCAATACATCAACTGTGATACTTTATCAAAATTGACCATCATAAACATCTGATTTGCATCTCGCAGGAAGTTGTGGATCCCCACAAGTCCAAGGCAGCAGAGTAATTGCTGGAGATAATGCAAAGAAAGGTGCATGGCCATGGCAAATATTGTTGCAATACAACGGCAGAGGGATGTGTGGTGGTACCTTGGTTGCTCCAAATTTTGTGGTAACTGCAGCACATTGCATTGATGGCAAAGAAAGTCAAGCTAGATACTTTAAGGTCAGGTAAGGGAAAATGATATCAGTACCGCCGGGGGATTTTCGAGGCCTAGGGGCAAAACTGCAAAATTAGGCCCCTGCAATGGGGAGAGCAGAAGGGACAGAAAGCAGGGGAATCTGGTGGAATTACTAAATCTAGGGGTACTATTAGAATCGTGTTGGCTGCTCTTTGTGGGAGGTTCATTTAAAACATCAAAAGAGAATAAAAATGGCGGAGTTTAGGAGGTCCTCTAGACCAAATAGCACAGTATTTGCTAAGTAGGGCATTAAAAAGCTTTATTCATGTTACATTTTTATCGAATATAAAAAAAGGAAGAAATTTATCGTTGACGTAAGTTTTCTGAAGCTTTGAGCAAATTGTTATTTGATAGAGTTGGAGAACACGATAGAAGGAGTTCTGATGGCGATGAAGAAGACATTGTCGTTCAGAGAATCTTCAAACACCCATCCTACGATCGCAGAGTTATCAACAATGATATTGCTGTCCTGAAACTGAGTCGTGCAGCAAAATTTGGCAAATATGTGAGCCCAGCTTGTCTCCCAAGCCATGGCCAAAGTGTACCAGTTGGAACTAACTGCTACATCACAGGTGATATAAAATTAACTTTTATTGTTTTATATTCTATATTAATCATTGGTGCCATTCTCATGGTTTGGATGGAGACAATGGTGGTGGCTCTCGTGCTAGCTTCACCATTGCAGCTCTACGATATGTAACTATGTAAAAAGTTGTGTGGTTTTGCAAATTACTTATATCGTTTATACATATATTTGATATATAAATGTATTAATAAGAAAGTAATACTCGGCTCCTAGAAAGTTTAAAAGTTTAAATGCAATCTTTGGTTAAAATGTTTTGCAATTTATTTTCTTAACAGGATGGGGAAAAATAAAACATCCAGGAAACATGCACTATTATTTGCAACAAGGAAAGCTTCCAGTTGTATCGCAGCAAACTTGCTCAAGATTGAACACAGCAACGGCAAGGATACCGGTATGTTGATAGAAGGAGAGAAAAATTGATGAAGAACCCGTGTTTTATATCAGAATTATGTAGATAATCAAATGGTGATCGCACAACATCAGTAAATCAATGTATCAGTTCAAACAACTGAATCACGGCTAATCAAATACAACCACATACAATGAATTGCTCATTCAATCACTAATCAATCAATCAATCAATCAATCAATCAATCAATCAATCAATCAATCAATCAATTAATCAATCAACCAATCAATCAATCAATCAATCAATCAGTCAGTCAGTCATTTAAAAGGTCAATGAGTGAATTACCAATCACTTAATCAAATGAAATATGCAATCGATTGCTCAGTAATCATCAATCAAGCAACAAATTAATCAATATCAATCACTTAATCGCTATCAATCAATTTCAGATCACTCGACAGATGGTTTGTGCCGGTCATGGTGGATCATCTAGACTCAGTGGTTGTCATGGTGACAGTGGTGGCCCATTTGTTTGTAACGTAGGTGGCAAATGGGTGCTCCATGGTGCAGTCAGTTGGGGATCTGGTACTTGTGATTCTAGTAAAAGCTACACAGTCTTTGCAAGGGTTTCCGAGTTCAGAAATTGGATCGATCAAGTGATGAGATCGTAAATGTGGCCATTTTTGACAGAATAAAAATGGAAGATCTCTGAAAAAACTTTAAAATCTGAAATCAAAGTATGACTTTAATGATTGAAATCGAAAATTTGAAATGAATATATTTTTGTTTTTCTTTTTTGCCTATTCTCTTTTCATTTATTAGAGCAAAGATTTTTGTGACTTTTCGAAACTTTTAACCTTCTGAAATTGAAATTAAATAAAACCTGAAATTAATGCCTCAGCCATTCTTGTTTTAACAGACAGCTAAATTGATACCAAGGAGAATTATGTAGCGTGCTTTACCAGTCAAAAGTTATCTGTTTCAATACATATTCTATTTCAACCAGAAAAAGGTTTCTCACTCTGGGCACCAATGCCTGATTAATCAAACTAGAAAAAATAAAGATTTATTTCTCAACTAATCTGTCCATTAATTTTTCAAATTTCTCCACACTTTGCAACAAGCAAAAGAAAGACCGCGTGTTACGGGAATGGTTTTGGAATAATTTTTATTGCTCAGCATCCCACTTCACAACTACAATATATGGAACTGAAAGTTTTCCCTGAGCAAGATTCAAACAATAAGTGAGAGCCATGGCAGCCATCGCTCTGCCCTTTTGAAATCAAAAAAAATATTACTATTTCTTTACCCACAGATTGAGCACTAACTACAGCAAATAGGAAAACACATGATCCACTGCCACTGCGCCGTTCCCAAAACCAGCTCATTCTTTTATTTACTGTCTTCACCACGTATTCGTTCGGTCAGTCAAGACAGCATTATTTTAACTTGAAACTGCCAAAATTGGCCCCACATAAACCCCCTGGCTACGACCCTTGTTTACAATGTGTTTATTGATAGTTATACTCTTGTTAGTGAAAAGTAAAAAATGTCATCAACCATAAATCAAAATCATGCCATATTTTGATCATCTAAATAAACAAAGTTTAAAGACTTCTGCTCAAGTCTCACGGCTTTATTTGATTTTATTTGACAGCAATGATTTTACTGTGAGTGTATTCGATATCCTCCTAAGAATGCAGAGCCAATGAACGGTATTGTTAGTCAAAAACGAGGTATATTTGAAGGACGCACTTGACATAGCAATAAAAAAGTATTTGATCCTAAGATTATTGTTTGACTGTGAAAAAAATAGCACGAAATATATATTTTTTATAAAATCAGTTTATGCAGCTGTGTATTTATTATTTTTAATGTTTTTTCATTTTTTTCTTTGTACAGTCAACAAACAGAGTAACTTAATCGGATTTTTTATTCCAAGTTTACAATACGTCTAAAACGAACACAAATTTTCAGCAATGATTGTTAGTGCAGGCGTTGTAAATATGTTCATATACTTAGTACCAGCTGGGCTGTTTGGGGTTATATAAAGAAGACATTGAACGAGCGAGTTTTGTGTATGGATTAGAAGAAGTCAGTCTGGAAAAGATGAAGTTCCTGATCATTCTATTTGCAGTGCTTATCCAGCAGGCTTTCTCGCAAGGTATCACGATATTATTCAATAATTTAGAGGAACCAGTTTGAAAATAGATCAAGGGAGGCTCTAGACAATTTCGCCAGGGCTACAGTGGGGTGAGGGGTTGTGACACCCCCAGGGATAAATTGTGTTTCATAAACAAGGTGGTTTTGGCCATGGAGCAAGTTTTCGTCTTTTTACCAATGGGGTTGTCTGCCCTCTTGCACCCCCTGGCTAAGCTACTGCGCTTGCAATTAAACCTTATTTCATGTGATAAGAAATTGATTATGTTGGACTTCTTTGGACATTTAAAAAAGGGGATGACGGGTACTTTACTTCACTCATTTCAAATCAACCAGGGGCGTTCAGCATATTTAAGGCGATTTATATATATATTTTAATGTGATTTTTAATTCATTGGCACAGGTATCTGTGGGACACCACAAGTCCAAGGGAGCAGAGTAATTGCTGGAGAAGACGCGACAAAAGGAGCATGGCCATGGCAAATATTGCTGCAATACAACGGTAGAGGTATGTGCGGTGGCACATTGGTTGCTCCAAATTATGTTGTAACCGCAGCACATTGCATTGATGGTAATGAACATCTACCCCATTTATTTACAGTTAGGTAAGTAAAAATTTTTTTACAGGGGTGTGGTATGAAGAGGGGGGAGGGGTAATGAGGGAGAATCAGGACAACTATTAGAGTTAATCATCACCTTAGCTGCAAATCAATGAATTAGCAAGAATCTTTACCTAAAATTATTAGCACATTTGATTCGCTCCCTGGAACACAAAAACTGGCGGGGTACCCTACCTTGTAAGATAACGAAAAGTGAAAAATGTTAAGTGACATGAAGGATTCTATATTACGCAACGGAGAATATTGCAGGTCTGGTTTTCTCTTATCTATTTCTTTTGCGTTGATTACTTGTTTCCAAGAGAACGCTGTGCAGATTTTACATCTCTACCAATCTTCCGCAGAGTTGGAGAGCATGATACAAGAATTAATGATGGTGACGAAGTAGATATCAAGGTTCAGAAAATCTTCAAGCATCCAAATTACAATTCCCGAAAGATAAACAACGACATTGCCTTATTGAAACTCAGTCAGCCAGCAATATTTAATACGTATGTGAGCCCAGCTTGCCTTCCCCCTCAAGGAGTTGATATTGCTGTTGGCACAAATTGCTTTATAACAGGTAAAGACATTCCTGTTTTGCCGTCATTTATCTTTTTTATAAAATATTTAATCACGATTTACTTTTTGTAGCATCCCGTTGGTGACATAGCCTCGAAAAATGAAGAGATGGAAGGGGCAAGGCCTTGTTCATTGTCCTTTCTATGCTTTGAATTTGCGAAGCTCCGGTATCTACGGAAGATTTAGCCAGGGCTAAAATTGATGATAATTTATTCGAATGAATACATAATGCACTCATGCACTCATGCATTGAAACTATAATGCACTAATGCATCAGGCTGTGCTAAGCATTAGTATCAAAGAAACAGTTGTAATCACAAAGTAATCCCATTTGCATTATTATCAATTTGAAATGGCCGCAAATATTTCAATGTATGCTACTCTTTTAGGTTGGGGAAAAACTCAACACCCTGGAAACATGCATCACTCACTCCAACAAGGAAGATTGCCAGTTGTATCACAATCAACATGCTCAAGGCTTAACAGGATGGGGGGAATCAAAGTATGCTATATGAAAGATAATTATTTTTGTTAGCTTAGGATAACATGAAATCAAATTAAATAGAGTGTTAAAATCAGCAGAAAAGATATGACTGAATGAGATGAAAAAAATGAATCAAGGATGGAAATATGAACGAATGAAAGAGCGAAGAAATCAATTTATGATTAACAGGTGAAATGAATGAATCAGCTTATCGTAAGCAATAAACAAAACAATTAGTCATCCTATCACTCATTTGATTAATAGAATCATCTATCAGAAGAATCAACATGAAAATCATCACGTCAATCAATGGAACAATCAAACAATAAATCAACAATCAGTCAATCAATCAATCAGTCAAACAATCAATCAATCAATCAATCAATCAGTCAACTAATTAGTCAATTAATCGATCAATCAATCTCTATCAATCACTTAATCGCTATCAATCAATTTCAGATCACTCAACAGATGGTTTGTGCCGGTTATGGTGGATCATCTCGACTCAGTGGTTGTCATGGTGACAGTGGTGGTCCATTTGTTTGTAACGTTGGTGGCAAATGGGTGCTCCATGGTGCAGTCAGTTGGGGATCTGGGACTTGCGATTCAACACAAAGCTACACAGTCTTTGCAAGGGTTTCCGAGTTCAGAAATTGGATCGATCAAGTGATGAGTTCGTAAATTGGACCGAAATAGGATGGACGAAAAGATGTTATCAAACTAAAGTGGGAAACACTCACTTATCAAATGATAACAAATTATTGAATCTTTATGAAATTATTTTAAGCATGAGACAAAAATTGGCTGAGAACTTTTTTGATGTTTGTCCCACTCTTATGATTCGAAGGAGGCTCAGTCTTAGATCGACTATTTGACTCAAGATTGTTTATGTTGTTTATTGTTTATTTACACACAGGCATGCGTAAATAAGTCAGTCCTTGACTTAGGGATTACCAGGAGTAAAAAAGGTATAATGAATTTTAAAATTATTTCTGAAATAATTCTCAATTTATCCTCTCAATCTCGCTCAAAACTTGAAATAAAGACTTTTTTGACTGATTGGAGGATTTTAGTGATCTACTCTACTAATTCTGTGCAGCCATCAATAACACTTGCATTTTCACTCAATTTCAAGAATTTTGTGCTAGTATCCAATCCCCCCCCCCCTCCAGGGTGTAAGTGGGGGATGGATGATCATTGAGGGCCTGTTAGTATTTTGACAAAAGATTGGGGGCGTCTCGACTTAGGAAGCTATTTTTTGGGGTCTCATTACTTGTTGGGGGCTTCCAAGCCAATCTCCTGTGAAACATTTGACTGAATAATAAGCTTTGTTATATTAACAATAAATATTATAGATGCGAAATTGTAAAGTTTCGAATTGAATATTAAGTTTGAGGGCCAAAAAGTTTTGAATTTTGACATCCTGGGGCCTCAAAATTTTTATTCATGTCTGAGGGGTCCTCGAGAAAAAATTAAATTTTTTTAAAAAAATTACCAAGCCCCTTCCGCACCATAAATAATGGAGGCTCCTCTACCCCTCTCCATGCGGTGGGAACAAGAGGAAGGAAAAGGGATGAGAAGAAATAAATGAAAGACATTTTTCACATGAAGTGATGATATGCGATTTTACAGCAATGTATAAAAAATTATGAGGTGTTGTTATTGTATGTGGGTCACGATTTTGAAGTGCAAAATTTTCCTTTTTTTTCAGTTTTATTTTTGAGTTTAACGATAATAAAAGACACTGCTCGAAAATAGCGCACGCCAAAATTATCATGCTGAAATATTGCTTTCAAAATCCCGACCTACAATTAGTAACAAAAGCAATAATGTCATGCATCTGGATGCATAATTGTTCAACCTCTTCTGGGTCTTCCGAAACTTCTGAGTTTTTTGCAGAAGGAGGATCTTCTGTTAACACGGCAGGCCAAACCGGTCAATTTGCGATGGAAGATAATCTTCTGCTTCATATGGATGTATTTTGCCATGTGTAAGAAGCCCAAGAGTCTGAAAAGAAGAAAAATTAAATTTCAAATAACCCAATTAAAGATGTAACATTAAATTGAAGAAATACACTTCAACAGTTTTCAAAAATTTCAGGTAACGCTCAAGTGAAGTCAAAATTCATCCCAATTCTTGTGTACATAAAGAATTCCGCAATGTTTCCAGCACCAGAGAATTTTTAATTGATTAAACTTACCTGACAACATTTCGGTTTCGGGTGCAATAGCACTTCAAGGTACGAGATCTGAAGAAGCGTGCGACAAGAGCACGGAGGGCGGCAGCCCACTGTTTCTTGGACCACTTGCGGCCGCGTTTTTTGCGTCGTGGATCGGCCAAGGCATCCTCAACATTTCCAGCCATTGTATCAATCTCAACGTCCATTTGGTCTTCTTCTACGTCAAATTCGGGCTCATCTCCTCTTCCACGGCGCTTGTTACAGGCACAGTATTCTCCCTTGGAAAAGAACACTTGTTTGGGCTTCTTGCGGCGGCGACGGCGACGGGCATCCTCTTCATCATCTTCTTCATCACTCATTTCAAGTTCAGGGTCTTCAATTTCGTCATTTTCGTCTTCGACCAAATCGCTTGGTACTGTTAATGAATAAGAAGAGATTAATGTGGGGTTTAATTCAACAAGTATAGTATAGAGTATGGTAGAGCATAGAGTATAGTATAGTTTAGTATAGAGGTGAAATAACTAATACAGGGTATTTTTATCTTTGTGCGATTGTCATAGAGGTAGTTTGTAGCAAATATAGCGAGCATCTTTCAATCCTGCATTTGTCCATCTTCAATTTTGGTTTTGACAACACCACAGCATGAAACAACATTTAACTCTCTACACTTCAATTGATAAAAACGTTTCATCAAATCAAATATCCTGCTCACCTTCTGGGTCTTCTTCTTCAACTGATGGTGCAGCTGCGAAAGTAAAATAAAGAAACATCAAAAATGAGCATTTCCAGATGTTTAGCAACGCCCACATAAGGACGAAACACAAGAGGAAGGGGCGGGTTACGAAGAGACGGGCGAACTGGTACAAATTTCCACGTTTGTACGATTTATTTCCACAGTGGTTGATTTAAATAAGGCTTGTCAGAGAAACAGAATGCATTTCGCAAGCAGATGGGGGACCTTTTTTAAAATGGACGAACGAACTGGAAAATGAGCGAAAATGAAGTAAAAAACAAAACAGAAAACTCACCGTAGGCTGCTGCAACCAAAAGGAGGAGAGCACAAACAATAAATCCACGCATTTTGAAAATTTATCTAGAAAGAAAATAGAAAAACATTGTAAATGTACTGAAAGTTGTACATAAATTAAACGATCTAGATCCAGAAGCACAAAATATCAAGGCACAAGGACGAGAAAAATTATCTTACCTTCCCTGTTCTTGACTCGAGGTTGAACGAGTTTGGAAGCCAAGAAGTCGCCATTTTATAGGCTTGAAGTTTGATTGACAGCTCTTTTGTCTGCTGTTTCTAATTTTAGGCAAAAGTGCCTTGGTGTGTACTTTGTATTCCAAGACGGGTTGGAAGTTCGACATCAAATTTGTTATGCAACTGATCGAATTTGTGAGTTGTATTGTAAACATGCAAATCTCATTATGAACATTTGTGAGGCAGTGTGACCCAATGGAAAATTTGCAAATCCCTCGACAATTATTTTTCCTCTGATTAATTGTTTCCTTGCACTGTTAATACAATTTAAGTGAATTAATATGTACTTATGCAATTCTTTTCCTTTGATGTTCGATGCTAATTTCTTGGCAACGGTTTGTTTATTTGGCTTACTGCTAACCATGCACCGATGCAACCATGCAGTACCAGTACCCCAGAGGGAATTGCTAAAAGGTTTATTTTGACAGTCCGAAATCTGTTAAGTTGTTTACCCAAAACAAACATAAAGTGAAAATTATTTGCTCCAAAAATGCAAAACAAATTCGATTATCGCCCCGAAATTGTTTATCTTCTTCCGAACTTTGTCTGGTCAAAGCTCCGACCTCGCAAACCGCGAATTAACAGTCAGGGGTGCATTTGTCAATAATTGTGTTTTCATGTCAATAAGTTGTCTTTTTTGGCATCACAGACTTTAGTATCCCTTATCAATATTTGAAAGATGAATCACAGTGTTTTCTCTTCAAAATCAGCTGAGTTCATCAAAAGTTTTTAATTGAAAAGGCGCAGACAGAGCCATCTCTCCTGTACTCTATGATTTAGATGTTCTCCAAAGTAGGAGGGTGTGTCCTTTTTCCCCTCTGCCCAAACATCAATGTTTGAGGACCAAGAGTGACCTTGCTACTTTTCAAAACATTGAAACTTTCATTAGGTTTTCAGGAACCATTTGAGTGTCAAATTTTTATATCAACTATCAAATCTATCGAGGCCTCCAGGGGTAGTCTGTGCTCCCATGTTCCTTAGAAGTACAGTATTTCCAAAGTCTCCTTGATTCCCCTTAATGTTATTTTAATGTTCCCCAAAACAAAATTTCAAACTGTTCCCCCAGTTCCTCAAAAGATCCCTAGTTCCCTAGAAATATTTGCTTATGTTCCCATGTTCCCCTTCCCTCTTGGGGGCCTCTCTATTATACTCCTTGATCTTTGTACCTTGGCCTGAGAAACAAAATCACTTTGAATGATTTGTCCCGACAGATTATCAAAAGGCACAACAACAGCATGGCCTCCATTGAAATCAAGAACAAAACTTTTTCCGCAGGATTTAATGCTCCCCAAGGACTGCCTGCCTGGTCAATCACACTGAAAAGAGTCGGAAAAAGTATTGTTCTTGATATTCTAAGAGGTGGAAAATTTCAGACACCCAAAGTTCCCTACATCTTTTCTTATAAGAAAAAATGACACCACACCACTACACATTTTCTTGGCAATCTTAAGATTCCAATACTGAAGTGTTCTTTATACTTTCTTAACAAATAAAACTATTTCAACCTTTATATTCTAACCATGTTAATTCTTAAGAACTAATATTTCAACCAAAAAAGCCCTTTCTTAGGCTGAAAAAATCATTACTGGTCTCTCTCAACTTTTTACTGAGCCAATAATCAGCTACTATGAAGATAAAATGAGTGGAGGGTACTCTTACATTTAAACCATATGTTGACAAATTTTTGATCAAACATTATATCTTGTGACGTTTCATCGGTCTGAAGTTTGCCAGGCCACAGGCACTGTGTCATGCCCTGAATGCAATATCGGCATAGGCATATGAACAATGCCTTGATATGTACTGCGGTTTCTGGCAGCACTCCCCGTCTCCTTTCAAAATGATAAGATCAGAAAAAACAAAAACTTTCTAAAGGAGATAACTAACAGGTAGATGTACCTTCAAAGCGTCTGGGATTTTCTAATCTTATATTTTGTATAGTCTAATGTTGGAATTATCCTCCAAAATTGGATTCAAAACTGCTTTTAAGGCCATGAAATGAATATCAAAAGACCCACTAAACATCAAAAGCAAAACGTTCATCAAATTTCGCAACGCTAAATCTACAGTACATTAAAATCCTGCAGGGCCCAGTAGGGTAGTGCACCAAGATCCCTTCTTTAGATCAACCGTTTGACCAATCCAAACAGCGTGAAACGGATACCTCGCCAGTTTTTTGTTGTTTCTTCACAACAATGCATACATTTTTTGTCTATCATTCACAAATACCATCATTTCAATAAGAAATTAATGCATCGCCGACTACTCACAGTTTCCTAATTTTCATGCATAATCTATGTTATCGGAAGACTCATGCAGGGCAGGTTACCCCCTCCCTGAAACTCGACAGCTTTCAACTTGTAACGGCCCTGTCCCACCTGGTCATCATTCATCTCATATCTATGCGTGATATTACAAAGTAAAATACCTTCGTCGTAAGCAAATGCCTACTGTACAAATCAGTACCGCAAAATATTATGATTAACTTTTAATTTCTTGTTAATATTTTGTTCTGCTATTTTTGATGCTAACTTCGCGGTTAAAAAAACGTTAAATAAAACTTAGAAATCTTTCAAGGATATTTTCTGCAGAAGGCTGTTGTTTCAACAAATGATTCAAGGTAAAAATTTGCTGCAGGCATTTATTTAGAAAGAGGCTACACGTTCACCTTGCAAAAATCACTTCTCCTAAACTTAAACATGTTGAGGAAAGACACAACAACATCTTTAATTACAAAGAGACCGTTACCAAGGGAACCAAACAAGGAAGACATCAAAATGGCGGATGTGTCTATAATGTTATTTACGCGATGCTTATAAAACCAAGGAAAGGAAATGAAATTACGAGATCTGAGGATTGCTAAACGATACAGAGATACAGTTAAAAAATGGGGAGAACCGAATCTATTACGAAAGAGAATCATGATAGCGCCTTTAATGTCACAAGCTACAGCAAAGGAAGTAAACATTAGGCCAGCCAAGGAAGGACAATCAAACGGTGAGCAGGGAAATGGACACAGGAGTAAGAATCTAGCAGAAAAAATCAATTCATTATTTGAGGAATTGAAAATAGAAAGTAAGTGAAACTTATCTAAAACTGAACTAAAATATCTTGCATTGAGGTGGTCGTAAATTCTCAATTAATCATCACTTTTAATTTTTTAGAAACCGAAATTGGAAACGATGCTGCAGAATTTTCAAGAGAATACGATGATTACTTGATTTGGATTGAAAAAGAAAAGAAATTAAGAAAAGATTTAAAAAGTATAGGATTGAATCAAAATTGGCTTATGGGAAAGAATGAACGTACTGCCATCGAAGCAAGGGTGTTGGAGAGACTGCAACCCAAAGATGACAACGGAAATGATGATGATGAAGAAGTACAGGTAGTCTATTAATTTTTTTTCTTTGCTCTAGCAGAGGGAAGGTTTGGATAGAGGTTGACAGGTGGGCTATTATTCAACTAAGGCTTGTCTGATTAGACCATTGATTTTTAGACATTTTATAAATGTATTTTTGCATGAAAAATATCAGTAAAATAATATAGAAAATGTCAAAACAATATTTAGATTTAACACCACGAAGAAAATGAATTAAAATGTGTACATGGCTCGTTTAAAAAAAAGATTCAAAAAGTATTATTTGAACCTACAAATCCCAAACAGGACGTCATATGATTCACCTTACTTTTCTTATGTTATATATTGTTTTTAATCTTGCTGAAAGGCTGTTTGGTTAAAATGAACATGGCTGATAACCAACCCCTTATACTCTGATCAGTGTCAAATGAAAAGAATTTTTTAGTTTCTTATAACTTATCTGCCTCTCTGTTATTTGTGCATCCAAATAGCTTTTGTAAGTTTTGTCTTTTGCATTTTAAAGGAAATTGAGCCACATGTCATACCGACCCCTCCACCATTGACAAAAGCACAGATGAAATTATTGCCATTGTTACAACAGCCAATCCCAGTAGCATTGTCAATAATTGCTGAGTATTGCCATCAACACAAGTTGCGATTGTTGGACCTTTACACACAAATGGACAAAGACAAAGATTGGCTCATAACAAGAGAAGAAGTGCGAAAGATTGTTAAGGATAATGAAATTCCTTTAGCTGAAGCACAATTGGAGGATATGATAATTGCACTGGATGTTGATAATAATGATCAATTGGATTACAGAGAACTGGCGCAGGGGGTTGAGGCTTACAAAATTGATGAAAGGTATGCTAGGCATTTCTCATTGTCTCTCAACTAGATATTTCAGTTTACACAAACTCTAAATTTCCCACCTGATTATTGAGATGCCACAACATTAATTTACGAATCTACTGTCTACGACCGAGGCTGTTCACTGCCTGTGACGTAAATTAATTTCAGCCCCATACTTGGCACCATTTTTCTTTATGCATTCGTCGGTCAGTATTCCTTTGTGTTTCAGGTCTTCAAGAATTGAGGCAAAAACTTTCCCTCAATAAATTGCCAAGTGTTCGCAACTAACTAGCATTGTCAAAAAATTTAGCTAGAAATCACATCTATTAAAAGCACCTATTTCAAATGATTTTATTTTTTTCAAAAAGATGGCAAAAAATCAGGGAAGTGATGAAAATAATGGAAGCCCATCAAGAATCGACAAAGGAGAGACAGAGAAAAACATCATCATCAACAGTTCGAAGATCAGCACAGATGAGAGGAAAGAAGATTGGGTCTGCAAGACATGGATTGAGAAAATATGATGGATATACAAGCGATGACACTGATTCATCCATTGATCGTTATCTGCAATTGCCAATCATTGATATCAATGATGATACAGACTCATTGGCATCAAAGGTAAATGAAGTTAGAATTTTTATCAGGATCTTCGCCCTCGCACTTTTCTTCTTCCCCATCTTCTGATTCCCTCTTCTTTTTCTTCTACTTCGTCTTTTTCGCCTTCTTCTCCTTCCTCTTCTTCCTCTGCTTCTTCTTTAACTTCTTCCTCCTCATCTTCTTCCTTCCCCTCCTCCTCTTCTTCTTCCACGTCTTCTTCTGCTTCCTCTCCTTCTCTTTCTCCTCCTCCTCTCCTTCTTCTTCTTCTTCTTCTTCTATTTCTGCTTCGCATTCTGCTTCTTCTTCGGAAACAAGATCTGTGCTATTCTGATGGTTTGTTTACATGAGATGGACCATTCGTATCATCGCATACCACGTGGCGTATGAGACAAAACGTTCTACTAGAATGCTACCTAATGTCCTCTAAATAAAGCTTCTATTTTTTATTGCAATTTTGACATATTGTGTTTCAAGCATCTGTCTTCTCTCCTAGTCACGCGAGAGGCGACTACGAAAGCACAGGGAACGAAAGGAAAAAACCAAGCAAAGGCAAAAACAAACGAAAAGCAAAGGTTTTCAGCCATCCACAATAGAGGGAACAACTGGACAGATGAAAGACAGATATGCTGACAAAACTGTCACTCAAGTTAATCAATCGTTAGATTTGATGCATACAAATGGAATCCCAGTCAAAGAAGATGCTGTTAAAAAAGGTTGAAAAGCATTATATGATGCTGATATATGACTTGTTACAAATTAATACAGAAATCAACAGAACACCAGAAATCATGCGAAGATGATATGAAACGTATTTGAAATTGAATTAGTTGATAACATGTTGTCAACTTATCTACTTCTAATAAGAAAAAAGCAAAGCGTGAACTTTAAGTAACAACATCAACCGTCGTGTTCTGTTCTTAAGTTTAGTATAGCTCTGCTTCTTTGGCATCGAGCACTATTTTTAGCAGTAATTTTCATTACTTCTAATAAGATGTTTATTTTCTCATAAAACAGTGATGCTTTTCCCATTTGACAAGCCAATCGATGATTGTAAGGCAGCCTTACGCCAATCTGGCACGGGTTTAATGTCCAATTCACAGTTTGGAAATCAATTTGCTGATTCCTACAACACTGATCCAAGAGATGAGATTGGGAAAAGGCGGAAAGATGAATCAGAGAACGGAAGATCACGTGTCAAAAATAAGAGAAGGTCACACAAAGAAAAAAGGTAAGAGGTTTAAAATGATTGATGATTAATGATTTATGATTAGTGACTGATGATTAGTGATTGGTGGTTGATGATTTATGATTAACGATTTATGATTCGTGACTGATGATTGATGATAAGCGATTGATGATGATGACTGATGACTGATGATTAGTGATTGGTGATTGATGATTTATGATTAACGATTTATGATTCGTGACTGATGATTGATGATAAGCGATTGATGATTATGACTGATGACTGATGACTAGTGATTGGTGATTGATGATTTATGATTAATGATTTATGATTCGTGATTGACGATGATGGTCATAGTTATTGATGACGGATGGTAATTGATAATGATGATAATGATGATCGTGATGATTAATGATTATTTGAGTCCATAAATCTAAACCTAATTTTAAAATATGGTCAATTATTTCAGCAGAATGCGAAGCCCATTTTGGACAGACATGACATATAGTCAATTATCAATGGAACAACTTGGAAGAAGGACACCTCAAGAAGGCATCTTTAATGTTATCAAAACGTAATGTCATAGTTCAGAATAAGAAAGAGGCCAATGCACTCTAATAAAGAGATTTTTTTGTACAAACATTAATAAGTTATTCAGATATTTTTTATATAGATTTTATATTTGTATTTATTTTTTATGTTAACTTCAAAGTTATCCGTTTATCAAAAATCAACTTTTATTGGATTCTTTTTGAATTAATGCTAAATTAACAAGTGATTTTGTAAATCTGAAAAACTCAAAGAAATTTTAAAACATCGAAGTATTTACTTGATTTTGTTTTGTCTGTCTAAAACACTTTGAAGTATTTTGTGCCATATTATATTTCGATATTTATCCTTTCAACATGCAAAAGTTAAAATCCGCTTTTTGATGCAGTTTTGAAATTGGACAGTAACAAATACTCCTTGATTGAAATAGCTAAAAATACACTCTCCTGACGTCACCATCTTAAAGTCAGCTCCTCCACAACGACTACCAAAATCATAGCTACGACAATTTCGTCTATCTAATTGATGAATTACAATACAAAAACTAATCGTCACCTCATTCTTTGTTGAACCATGGTTTGAAAAACTCTTTCACTTCAGGCTTCATAGCCAGCTCCTGAGCAGTCACGCCATTCACATCTGGAACATCAGTAACGTTGTATCTTAGTAACAGCACCTCCACAATGTCAGTTTTTCCAGCAGCTGATGCAAAGTGCAATGCTAGAAGCAATAGAAATATGTCAGATTCTATAGTTAATTATCAAAATGATTAACCACATTCTGGTTAGCACGACCTTGTTTTGTATACAAAAGTACATGAAATTTGCTCTCCTGACCCTGAATTGGCTCATTTCAACTTATTTAGCATTTCCTGTATTGGTATTTTCTGATAAGGCATTGACATCCATTATAGTTCTCTAGTCTGAATCACTTAACCTGTTTGCATGTTTAAAATAACCTTGACGTATATTTAAATGCACACAAGACCTATTTTTTTGACCATGTAATGGATTGTTTGCTTAACTGCTTTGCTTCAGCTGTTATTGGTTTCTTTAGTTTGAACACAAATCTAGCATCCAGCCAAAATATTTAGCCACTTCTAGGTTGATAAGACTCTTTTTCACATCTTAGTGAGTATAGAAAGGCTATCTTTTTGACCATGAAACGGTTCATTTACCTGTCCTTCCTTTGCTGTCAGCTTCATCGGGTTGAGCTCCAAGTGAAATCAAATAACGAACTGTTTCAAGATGACCTTCCTAGCAAAATAGGGTAAATGTGATTCACATTATAATCTAAAGAAGACTCGCATATAGGACTAATATAAGTTTTCATTTACAACCAGCTTTTGATATGTGATAAAATCAATATATCTATCGGTTTCTGTGGAGGTATTTTCTCCCAAATCAGCAACACTTTTTTGTTTTTTTAGCTTGTCTGTCACCTTTTACAGTAAACAAAATTTACCTTGGCTGCATAATGAAGTGGTACCATTCCAGTATTAGTTGTTTTCATGTTCAGATCAATGCCATTATCTTTCACCAAATATTCAACTGATGCTTGTTGACCAGCTTGTGCAGCAAGATGGATGCTATGCCTACCAAGACTGTCTTTTTCCTGGATATCTTCCTGCAAAAGCAATTTTCTATTCATATCAAATATTTGATTTTAAACAGAGATGGAACAGTATGTATTCCATAGAAATGTTAACTGAATAAACAGTTGCTACCCTTAAATTTAATAATTCAATGAAAATGTGGACATAAAAGTAAGAAAAGCAGCTGGTAAGATATACATGAAGAAAATCGCAAAATAACAGGATTACAAAGTCAATACAACAACAAAATAATCTTCATACAGAAACAAACTGCTTTTTTCTTCTCTAATTTATTGATTATTTTTAGATATATAATTTCCTTCTTCTGTTATAAAACATACATATTTCTAAATTTCATTTCAGCTTGCAGTATTTGTACCATGTTTGATTCTTCAAGAAATATTGGTCAAAAGTTCTTTATTGGTATACCTGATGCTCTTTGAGGAGACAATCAGCAATGTTGATGTTACCAAATCTAATGGCATCCATTAACGGAGTTGAACCACAAGTGTCTTTGATATTATTGTCATATTTGCAGCTGTAAATTAAACGAAGACTAAATTTTAGTAATATTTCACTAAAAAGATGGATCAAAGATTGTTCCTGGCTTACATCATATACAAAGTCAAAATGTCATCAAAAAATTGGCCAGAAATGGTGCCTTGCTCTCGAACAAGACTCCTGAATTCAGTTCTCAGAAATTCCATGCTTCTTTGATTCTAACTGAGACTATCTATTTTGTGAAAACATTGCTTCAAAAATTAATAGTTCCACTTACTTTTTTATCATAAATTTTACTGTTTCAAGATGGCCATGCATTGCTTGAAAAAAGAAACAATATTTTGATAAATGATACAAATCTATACTATCAATTTAAGGATGAAAGCCACAACGAGCCACATGACAGATAAATCAGAAAAAATTCATATTGAAGCTGCATTTTCCATCAGATGTCTCAATTTATACTATCAATTTTAGATTTTATTCCTAATTCATTAATTCTTCATATTATTCTTTGAGTCCTGAAATTCTGATTTTAAAAACAACAATATATAATAAATTATTAGAATTATAATCAAAAGGTTTTACTTTAGGATTTATGCTCAAAGCTTCTTTTGTTACATTGATGTTGAATTAGATTGATGATTTAATTTATAAAATACTTGTTTATTTTCTTACAAGCTGTATGCAGTGCTGTTCGTTTGTTTTTGCTGGTTGTCCTACAAACACTTTCATCTTTTTCAAGCAAGAATTCCAGAATAGGCATGCATCCTTCTCTTTCAGAAAAGAGCAAATAAATTCAATTACAATTTTTTTTGCAAGAAATACATGTAAGAATAGATGCAAAATTCTGCCTGCTTTGCAAGAAATTTGCAAATATAAGCTTCAGGCTCTTTCTAGTGCACAAGTGCAAGATTTTAGTCCATTTGTTCAACAACTTCAGTTTATTTTCACCACATTTTCATATTTAATGATATATATCTAGAACATGATTTTGAATGACAGAAAAAACAAAAATGTCAACAACCAACCTTGCTGCAATATGAAATGCATTCCAACCATCTTTATTTGCTCTTGATACTTTGGCTCCACTTTCTACTAGCATTTTAACAATTTCAGTATGTGATTTACTACAAGCCAACATCAATGGAGTCCTCAAATAAAAACAAACGAAGAAAATTAACCAAGTTCTGAAAATTATTTGAATTGTTTACTTATTCATGAAATAATTCTTTATTCATTTATCACTGTATGTCATGATAAATTATTATTTTTATATATAGTTTTAGTTTTAATGAAAATTGCTGTTTACTGGTCTGCTAAAAATAGTGGTTGATGCCAAAGAAACAGAGCTTTACTAAACTAAACTAAAGTTTAGTTTAAGTTTGACAGTTCTCTTACCAATCAGCTCTTTTCAATGCATCAACTTCTGCTCCGGCTGCTAACAACAATTCCACAGATTTCAGGTTACCATTCTGTGCAGCATCATGCAATGCAGTTTTACCATCAATGTTGCGATGCTCAATGATGCCACCATTTTCAAGCAAGAATGATGCAACAGATGCATGACCATACCTTGATGCCAAAATCAATGGTGTATCATTTGATTTTTTGTGAACATAATTCACAATTTTCTCTTTTTCTGATGCATCATCCATTAATCTTTTCATCTCCGCCAGATTTCCTTCCATTGCAAATTTTAAGCATGGTGTTTTGCCATAGTTGTTTTTGTCTCTTTTATAACTCGACATCTTAATGTGAAATTGGCAGCATCCATTACAAAATGCCTAAAATATAAATCACAAATTTTCATCATCAACTATAAACTGCAGTAACTATGAAGACTTTGTGTTGTGAGAATTTGTTGTTGGTTTTATTGTGACCTGCCCTTGGACTCCAGGGATTTAATCAACATTAGGTTTTTGGGAATATCTTTGTACTTTATTCTGTTTTGCACTCAAGGGATTTGCAATAAGAAAATTGTGCATCTCTGCTCCCTTGGGATGATAGGTTATTCAGCTCTATAAAATGCAGCAGATCAGTTGATCCAGGAAAGTGAAATGCCATGTCAAAGGGTGGCAAGGGTATCAAAGAAGAGAGCAAGCAGGCCGGGAGTTTTTGAGCAAGAAAATTAAAATCAAAAACAAGTAAGTTTTCTTTTACCAGACTGTACTTTCCAGCCGTGATGTATGCGCTTATTATAGATACTATGGTTATATTATATCCACCTCTTTTGTATTTTTGTTAAAAAACCCCTGCATCTTTGCAGCATTAATAAACAAATTCATTTCCAGTGTTTGATTTGAAAAGAAGAATACTTACTATGCACGAAGATATTTCGTTTTAAAACCGTTCCAAATTTGTAAACATGCTTCCAAATTCTTCCGCCAAATATTTTAAAATTAACATTTAAAAAGAGGCTGAGTCAAAATGGTAGCTATCAGCCTCGTTTGTGTTTACAAATTCTTTTACAAACCGTTGGCATTTGGTAACAGTGCAACAAACTTAGTTAAAAGGAAAAGTTTAATAGAAAACATGCTAAGTTGGCCATTTCCTGATAATATCGGAAGATTATGGCATCTAAAAAGTTGTATGACTATGTTTACGGTTGGAATGTGGAGCAAATTTATGCTTAGTAAGTGGGATTTAGATTTTTTGACGTTCAGCGCTTCTTAGGTTTTATAGGTAGTTACAATCTTCTGTGCATGCAATGAATACATTTATTTGAATAATGTTTCGATGGAACAATGTATCTTTTGTAGAAGTGGCGAACAGGTTGAATATTCACAATGAAGAAACATTAGATTTTTATGTAAGAAAAAGAGACAAAACGAAGCCATTAATAACAGTAACAAACCACGCATCATGTTTAGATGATCCTGTGCTATGGGGTAAGATGATTTTGTTATTCTAAAACTTCATGCTCAATAATTTCTATTTTCTTTATATAAATAACAATATCTACTTTATCTAATTTACGTTTTATAAGGTGCCTCAATATGTCATTAAGATTAGTTAATTTTTTTAAAAGGAATGCTGAAATGGAGAACACTTGCAAATGAAAAATCATTACGATGGTGAGTCATTTTACTATGTAATGAAATGCAATTTTCATACTGTCTTATTTTGTTGCTTATAAACCTTTCAAATCAATTACTATTTTAAATCAATTCTTTCACAATGTCATTTTTTTCCACAGGTCCCTTGGAGCCAAAGAACTTTTGTTCACAAATTCTGTATATTCTTGGGTTTTTAGTCATGGAAAGGTAAGGTATAATAAAACTTTATTCCTTAGTGATACTCATTTTTTTGTTTTCCATGAAAATTTAAATTACTATTTTCCATCAGCCTTTTCAAAATATCCAAAAATTTAAAACAGTATTTCAAAGCAATTACAAATTGACATGTTTGCATTTTAATTGTTTTGCTTCTTTCCCCTAGGTTATTCCAATTGTGAGAGGTGAGTTTTTGCTTCTAAAGAACAAGCTTTCCCCCCATTTTCTGATGTAAAACGTTCTCTGCTAGACCCTTGATGATCTGAATTTTTGTTTTTCTAGGTGATGGTGTTTATCAAAAAGGGATTGATTATGCGTTAGAAAAATTAAATGATGGACAGTGGGTACATGTTTTCCCTGAAGGTAACATAAACATTTATTAACAATAATTATTAAACACATCTTCAGTGTCAGCCAAATGTGAGGACCATAGCCAACTGAGAAACCAGATGACCAGTCTTCTCCATGGACCACAATGCGTCTTTCCATTATATAAAATTTGTCCCTGTTAAAAGGTATCCTTTTCTATGCCCCCCTGCTTAGGGATATTTGAATTTAGCCCTACTTAGTTTTGATTGGGTACCTTAAGAAAAGTCATTCATGCCCCCCTCCCATTTTCTCTGATATCATTTCAGTAATTTATCATGTCATGAAGCATAGTATTACAGAAAGGAAACCATTATCATAAGCAATAACAAATAATTTTACTTCTATTGTAGGCCAAGTTAATATGACGAACAGTTTATTAAGATTGAAATGGGGTATGTGTTTTCTTTTTGCAAAAGCCATTGTACTTTTCTGCATGCGCTGCAATTTTCTAACATTTTTGCCTCCTTCATTGCTTTTGATACTCCAAGTTCTCTTTTAGGTGTTGGTCGGCTGATATCAGAATGTAAAATTTCTCCTATAGTTTTACCATTTTGGCATGTTGGTAAGGAAAACATTTCATCCTTATAACAACTGAAAACTGCAGTATATTTTTGATATGATAATTTACATTATGCTTTTTTAATATATAAAATTGATTTTGAACTGTTTTAATTCAAATGCAAAGTGTAGGACTGGTACCGCAATTTCCGTCTGATTGACACCATCCTATGGTAAGGTGTTAACCCAAATTGTTGTTCCCCTAGCATCCCCTAACTAATAGCAAATGAGAATAACAAATCACTTAACAAGCACATCTTAATATTTTCAGGAATGGACAATTTGCTGCCAAATCGAAGGCCGTACATTCCAAGAATATTTCAAGTAATTGTTATTTATCTCAAATTGCCTTTTGTTATATCTAAGTTCATGCAATATATACTTTGCATTTTCCAATCCTACCATCTGATTGTGGTACCATGAGCTGGCATAGCTTAGATTTGTTGAGGTCCATTCCAATCTTGAAGGCCCCCGGATTTCGTACTCTCCCTTCATTAACAAAGTGAAATGGATGCTTGCAAATCAAATTCACACTTCTGTGTGTTGTATAACCATAGTCAAAGGGGCCCCAATGGGTTACGCCTTATTACGCTGGGGTCTCCTCATTGCAGAGATGTAGGCAGAACCCTGATGATAAGGAACAATCAATAACGATGGACCAGGCGACCAGGCATTGATCGATGCTTCAGACTTCCATGACGCTCTTGCTTCCTAGCCTAAGCTTCATACAACAGACAACTTCATTCATTAACTGTTTTCAAAGACATGCATCTTCAGTCAACCTTCTGATCGAAAGTCTAAAACGACATCTTATATAAAACTCTGAAATAAGTACATCATTCCGTCATAGATTGTTCTGTTGGTCCTAATTCTTGTAACAAATTGATTTTGTGCAACCTGCATCACAGATGCCGAAACTTATTCGTTCAAAGTCTTTCCTTGCACCAATCCACACCAATTTCTCGCAACAACCATCTATCTATCTATCTATCTATCTATCTATCTATCTATCTATCTATCATTATTGTACATTACCTGAAATAGGTATTTCTTACAGAGTGTTAGTGGTTAGTTCACATTCATTAACTCATCGCAGTCAGCCTTAAGTGCGCAAGGGATACAGGACTGCTTCAAATCTTAAAAATTGCAACATTATTATCCTTTGTTGACTTTAAAGCGGTCTAAATTGTGTATTTTTGATTAACAATATTGCTTGAATTTGTTTCAGAGAGTAACTGTTCTAGTGGATGAACCAATTGACTTTTCTTCAACATTAGAAGATTGCCGTCGATTGAAATATTCTGCAGTAAGTAAATAAATAGAACTATTCGATTCATTTTACGAATACCTTGGATGGGTGAATGAAAACAATGAAAATATCGATTTTTGTTCGTAAAAATATTCCAAATAATTGATAATAATAATGTTTCGTTTTTATTTTTAAGTTTGATTTTTACTAAAACGATTCACAATAAATCGCGAAGCTTTTTTGTGCTAAAATTGGGTCAGAAATTTTCAAGAACGTTTTCCCCAACTCATAGCACAAAAGAAGTGCAAAGCAAACCATGCATCTTTCAGCAAACTTTTGGGATAAAATGGAGTCAGGAACTAGAAACTTATAGACTCAATACTACGGTCAAAGATAACGAAACTTTTGATACTCCGCCCAAGATACGTTTCTTGTTAAACCGAAGATAGGGAAAGGCGAATAAAATATAAAACTGCTGTTTTTTAACATTTTTTTAAGGAGAAAACAAGAAAGATACTAACTGATTTGATACAAGAAAAATTTGCAGAATTGAAAGCTAAAGCAGAAGAACTCCACGAAAAGGAGAACTCGTAAAAAAGTTTGCTATTTTTAGGTATTTTTGCAATTTTTTCATGTTGGTTTGTAGAAATTTTTTTGTGAATTTTAATTCAGAATGAAGGCGAGTGTTGTTTTTTCGAAGTTGTGCAATTTCAATGGCTATAGAACATTTTCCTTTTCATATAATGAAAAGCCTTGTCAAAAACATTACCCCCTAACTTCAACGTTATTAACATCATTTATATGTTTGAAGTAATTCAAACCAGGGGGTTTACTGAAGACATTTAGTTACAAAGAGAATTTCTCCAAAATGACATATCTTTAAAAACAGCGAATGTTTTTAACTTTAATTTCAAATTAACCATCGTCTCGGGTTAATAAAGCTAGAAAGGCAGATTCTCAGGATTAGATCGAAGTTGGGCAAGCTAAAAACTAGCTCCGTTGGACAAACCCCACTATTTCGTCACCTTTGAACGGACAACAACAACAACCAAAATATGGTTTCACTTCCTCCTTCACACCTATCTTGCATACAAGAGTATGTGTACTTTCAAACTAGAACAATCATGTCGTTTTTAGCCCTTCTCATCGCATTATGCTTGGTACTTTCGACAGAAGAAAAGCTGCAGAACTCAACTGTGCTGCCATTTTGTCGAAATGGCGCGGCTTATGTAGCTTGCAACTGGACAGAATGCAGTAATACCTCTTGGCCTAGCCGCGGTGGTGAAGCGGACCTCGATCAACTTCATGTGCAGCTTTTGAAAGACGGGGAGCTTGCGCAGAGTTCAAAGTCGATCAAATATGTCAGATTCAACGTAGCTTTTAAGAATGCACAAGCAGACGGGAGACTGAGTTTCGAATGTGTTTGGAAAAATAAGCTGCAAGATGTTTGTCGGTTAAAAATGAACGTGAGTTTGCAAGCAATCCCTTCCCCGGTACAAAACGTATCCATTTCCATAGCAGATTTTGATAATTTGACTGACACCTCCAAGATGATGGTCGTCACATTAGATGCAACGAAAGGATACCCTATGGCTGCTAATCGATCTGTCACGGTTTTTAAATATGGTTTCGAGACCAAAGTTTGTCCCGTAAGTGAGACTGCTCGACCAGATCACTCCGAGACAAGGCACTGTGAGCATAATGGACAAAACTATGTTTGTGATAATTTAATGAAATATTATGCTTCTTATCCAGTGATATTTGTCACCATTGCTACTGTTGAAAACAAATTTGGACTTTGCAACAGCCAGCCGTTTTGCAAACAATTAACTTTCTTTGATATTTATGGAAATGTTAAACTTATCAAAGGAGGTTTTGATATAAACAAATCGAGTATTAAACTCAATATCTTATGGGAAATCCCAAAAGGCCTAAATACAGCAGCAGACAAGGTAACATTTTCTATAAGATACTGCAATGACAAATGCAGTTATAAGAATGAAACAAGAAGCCTGTTTACAACAAAGGGAAATCTTGTGACAACAAAATTAAGCAAAAATGTAGAATATCGTTCAGTGTACAGAATCCAGCTTTGCTACATCACCCGAGGAACTTGGACGTCATATGTCTCTCCTTGGACGCAAGCAGTTTATGTCAAGACACCGAGAAAAATACCAACAAGATCACCGCATGTTGTAAAGTGTGAGGAACAGGGTAGGAGATTGTCTGTCCTGTGGATTGCTCAAAATGTTGAGTTTTATTCACTGAAAATTGAGGAAACTGGGAAAGTGGACAAGAATCTCAAGTTTCTTTCAACAAATTGCACTCAAGGAAACTGTAGGTTTATTTTATTAAGGGACTCGTTAAGGAAAGCTTTCAGGATAACTGTGGCATCATGTTCCAAATATGGTTGTGATGACAACAGCATTTCAAATTGTTACTTTGAAGCAAAGGCCTTTATTGACAGATCAACAAATCATGATGAAACTTGGCCATCGAGAAAAGATACAATACTACTGATTGTTCTGCCACTTGTCATCTTCATTGCTGCCATCATTTTTGTTATCACATGGAAACTTCGATGTTGGAGGAAGTCAAAGAGATCTTCCAGTTTGATTGTTTCTCCAAGAAGATACTCTGATTCAGATTATTCTCATCCGTTGGAAAATCAGGAAAGAGGTCATCAGAAATATGACTTGTTTGAAAGATCTGAAACTTGAGTTTTCTGTAAGATTAAATGCATTCCTTTTTAAATTGTCAAAGGTGACCTCTCATTACTGGAGTTTCAAAAGAATCCTGCCTTCAGTTAATTGTTAACCAGTGATGGGAATCCAAAGGGGGAGTGCAAGTTGCTTCAGTCAACATTTTGTGAGAGATTTCCAGCAGTTGTTGAAGTTTTTCCTGGAGGAAATTTGCAATGGTTTGGTTTTTTGTATAAAAAATTTGAAGGACAGAGCATACTCATATCAATTAAATAATTGTTTGATGTGTGTTTAAAATACCATGCAAATCTTGTATTCTCATGCTACAATTTTTAACCAAATTGCAACAAAAATGTCATTTGTGCAGGCAACAATAATCCCTATGATTTACACAAGGTTTGATGGCGTATATCTGAGCACTGAAACTAACACTTCAGACCAATGAAATCAAACAGGTGTTAGAAAGAGTCCAAACTCAATAGTGGTACAGCTAAGGAGAAGTTATTTCAAACATCAAAGAAAATTTTGCACAAAAGAAGGATAAACTAGATCAAATCAGTGACTTACAAACAATGACAATTAAATAAACTTTGACATCAAAAATCACCACATTTTTCTATGTACAGATGCGATTCAGATTTTACAAAAATCATTACAAGAATATTTGAAATGCTTTTTCAAGTTCATTTCTCTGTGATATATTAGCTGCTTTCTTTTAAATACTTAGAATGTTACAACCTAACAAAAATCAGGGACAGATACTAGGAACAAATGAAGAACACCTATTTTCAGAGCCAGCTTGAAAAGATCATGAAAACGTTGAAAACTAGTAAAATATGCGCATTGAATTTTCATTTTATGCAACAAATTATAAAAAAAAATCCTTGTCTGTTTGTTTCTTGTCATGCCTAAAAGTTTTTATAGGTCCATTTAGGGCGCCAATTTTTGTGTCCTTGAAATGAAAAGAAAAGACTGTTGGAATAGCAAAGAACCATCTCCGAAAACGTTTTACAATGCCAGTTTTTCTTAACTAAAGGTTGAATTTCATAGAAATACCTTCTCTGGGCATAATGTGGATGACGATATCAATGTACTTCATTCTCGAATTTTTTAGGAAGTGTATACCTTCATAAGAGAAGCTTATTTTCAAGGAACCAATTTGTATCAAGAGCTGGATGAAGTCAAAGTTGCTTAGATGGTTCTAGAAAGTTCTTCTCTTTATTGCAACCTCGTTGGCGGGTTTGTCAGCGGGAGAATGTCGCATTTTCTGCCACATGTACGTTAGAGAATCGTACATGTTTTAGAGTTTTTCTCCGTGTGTTTTGGTCTTGTTGCTGCCCCGTTTGCCGTTGGATGTTGTGACGGCCCACTGCTTGCATTTTGATCCACCATTTCAGATAATAAATTCAGTTTATCAGTCAGTTCTCTTAACTCTTTCTCCATCAGTAAAATTCTTTCGTCCTTTGCCTTGTCATCTTTTACAAATCTTTTTAATCGAAGTTGCAGATCTTTAACCTTTCTCTCTGCTGTTTCCAATTCGTGGTCTTTTTGCTCCAGTTTTTGTTTCAAATATTGTTCAGATTCTCGCCCTTCTTTCACTTGTCTTGTTAAGTAGTCTACAAAAACGGCACAAATGGTACAAATGACAAAAAGACGAAAAGCATGTCATATTCACAAATACCTCATAGTTAAAGCAATAGAAATGATTTTTTGTGTATGCATGTCACAGTTTCTTAGACGTGAACTACAGAACCATATCTTTATGGAGTCTGGTCCACTTGAATAAACATAGCGAAAAGATAAATGTTTTTGGGAAAGGCGATTCATGTTACAGTGACCATTGAAGAGTTAATTTGACACGACATACTCCGAAGGTACTGGGACGAGCTGTTTTTTGAATATTATCAATTATGTGTCTTTTGGTTTGGGTTCGTGTCTCTTTGAGTTGATCCTTAAAAAATTATGAGAGTTGATTTAAGTTCTGTAAAAATAGAAGTTGCATCGAAACGTGCAATGGTCCGGCGTTTGCACTTTAATTTATTCTGATAAATTAATATTGCCTCACAGAGGGCACCAGTGTTTACAAAAGTTTGAATTTGAACAAGCAAATTCTAAACAAACAAAACAACATTGCAGGATACAGATATGGATTCGATGTTTATGTTGTTTCTACCGTATATAATACAATCATTACTGGTATTTACCTTGGAAATGAGTGTTTTCATCCACTCGTGACATAGCCGCTTTTTCTGCCACCCTGTCATCATTTCGTTTGTCTAATAACGATCCTTTGCTTGAAGTCCTCGATTTACTTTTTCCGCTCATCGATGTCTTTGATGATTCTCTTTTCATCGATGTTTTTGATATTTCTCTTTTCATCGATGCTTTTCCCTCTTTTTCAGCAATTGATGTTTTGTCAATATTGTCCTCAATTTTATCACTTTTTGGTTCATCACCCTCTTCCGTCTTACCCCCTGCTTCAGGCTTCTGTATTCCATCTTCTGGTTTCTGCTCATCTTCTTTTTTGTCCCCTTCTCTATCTGGTCTTTGCTCTTCTTCCACTGCGCTTTGACTTTCGCCTTCTGGCTTTTGTTCTTCAGGCTTCTCTTTCTGTTGTTCTTCTACATCTTTCTGTTCAGCCACTAACTTCGTATCTTCAATTTTCTTCGTCTGTTCCTCCGCCTCCGCCCTCTTCTGTTCTTCTTCATTGTTTTTTCCTTCATCCTCTGGCTTCTGTCCATCTTCTTCACTCTTTTGCCCTTCATCCTCAGCTCTCTTTTCACCAACTTCTGATTTCTGAGCTTCTTCTGCAACCTTGTCGTCTTTGTTTTCCGTCTCCTTTCCTTCGACAGCTTCTTCTCCTTCCAATCTTTTATTTTCTTGTCCCTGCTCTGCATTCTTTAGACTTGTTACCTCTTCTTTGTTTACTTCTGCGGTCACCTCATTCGAAATTTCAGCCTTTTCATCAGCTTCATTTGAGTTATCATCTTCCTTTTCCTCTTTTTTGGAAACTTCTTTTTGTTTTTCATTTTCACCTTTCCCTGTTACAATCTCTTCTCCTTGGTCCGCAGCTTCGCTTTTAGCTAATTCATCTACCTTTTTCTCAGGAGTCACCGTTTCACCTTCAGGTTGATTTTCATTGCTTTCTTCATATTCTTTTTCTTCTATTTTTGCGGTTTCTGTTACCTTCGCCTCATTTTCAGTTTCCACATCATCCTGTTTCTTTTCCTCTCCCTCTATCTTCATTTCAGCTTCATTCACTTCCCCTGGAACATGATCTTCCTTAGGCACTTGGCCCTGTTCGTTTTGTTCAACATTCATTGTTTCTTTCTTTTCTTCATCTTTATCTTCTTTCTTATCACTTTCATTACCACCTGAATTTTGATCATCTTTAGTTGAAACTGTTTCATTCTCTTTCTGTTCCACGGCCTCTCCTTCATCTTTCTTTTCATGATCTTTCTTGCCAGATTCTTCTGATGGCTCCCCATCAGTATTTTGCTCCATATTTTCTTTCTTGTCACCTTCTCCTTTTTGCTCCCCACTTTGGTCCTTCTTATCTCCGTCGTCTTTGCTAGTTTTGTCTCCATTTTCTACGCCGTCTTCTCGGCCTAAGGGTGAGATTCAAATTTTTTCAATGCAACTAAACGCCTTCCATTGTACTTGTCAGAAGTCGCTAAGATCATCAACTTTTGCAGAGATTTAATTTCAAATGGCAGACTTGGGCAACAAAGAAATGAAAATGCCATTAAATAAGTAATGATTTACTGAATTTAAAAATGACATAAAATGGTTGATTGATAAAACTGAGTTCAATAAAACCACAGCCCTTACGAGTTTTCCTTGGTGTTCTTATCAGCTTATCTGCTCGTTTTCTACCAATATTTACAATCTTTTGATAAAATTTAATCATTTCTCACCTTGTACTCCTTCAATTTCTTTATTTTCCTTTTCCGTTACTTTCTCTGGCTTGTCAATTTCTATTTTTTCATCTTTGTTTTCATTATTATTAACATCCATATCTCCAGTTTCCAAAATATCATCCAGTTTCTCAACTACAGACGAAAATGTTGCATATATCAGGAATTTCAGAGATGAACTATCGTTCAAAATTGTGATTTAGACCCCATTTAGACATTAAAAGTAAAAACAGGCACAGTCTTGTATGGGCCTAATAACCAAGATTGCTTTCAAATTTGTAGTTTGCTCTTAATATAGCCCATTTTTGCAATCAAAAGAAGAAGTGTTTTAGTTTTTACAATATGGTTTGTAATTGCTTGGTAAATGATTGGGTTAACCTTGGAGAAGATCCTGTATAATTTGTTCCCCTTGTTTGGCTAAATATAATTGGTAAACCTCAAATCCAATTAAAAACAATTCAGCTTACAATTACTTGTTTGTTAACCAATTGTTGTCTCAAATTTATCAAATATTAATCATGTATTAAAGTTTAATGAGCATTATCAATTCATTGCATTCATTGTTTTAAAGCCTTTTTTCTTGACTTTTTGCATAATTTTTCATTACTTTGTAAAGTGCTAATGAAATATGGATAATGCAATCAAATTTGTTCCCCTTTTTAGGGGGCACATCATCCTTAAAACCTCTAGTAGCCCTGCTCCCAAAGATGTTATTTGCTTAATTAAATATTAAATAACTCTTATATCTGAAGAGAAAAAATTCCCATTTGATGAAGGTAGCTAGGTAAGCAGGGTTGATGAAAATTATGGTCGTAAAATTATATTAGAAGATGAGCTCAGTTTCAGGTTTGTAACCCCTTGTTTTGATTTCTTTGAAAATGTCCTTCCAGATTTTTGCTGATCTTTTTCAAAAGATGCAAGTCAAATTTGATTGCATTATCCATATTTCATTAGCGCTTTACAAAGTAATGAAAAATTATGCAAAAAGTCAAGAAAAAAGGCTTTAAAACAATGAATGCAATGAATTGATAATGCTCATTAAACTTTAATACATGATTAATATTTGATAAATTTGAGACAACAATTGGTTATTAAACAAGTAATTGGAAGCTGAATTGTTTTTAATTGGATTTGAGGTTTACCAATTATATTTAGCCAAACAAGGGCAGATTTTCTGGGGCTCATTGGGGCACAGATGCCATTTATAACATGGATTAATAGTTGACAGACTGGGCTGTTTCTAGAGATATCTTTTATCTAAGTGTAAAGCACCAAATTGTTAAAAATAGGGTGTGTCCAAAAAGGGTGTGGTTCCTGGAAAAATCTAGGGAATGTATTTCAGGGTTACTTTAAAATGAATTGATTGCAAAAAATAAAAAAAAAAATCTGAAACGATTAAAAAAAAAAAGCCAAAGTATGACCTCACTGATGACTCTTCAACTTAAGTTGCCAACATTGCAAGAAATTTGCAAATAGTCATGAACCTTTGGTTTTTTGCTCCCCTCCCCCCCCCCCCCCTTCACACACAGACACACACTATATGGATGTCTTATTTACTGCTTTTATCAACGCAAGGAAACTTTTAAGCTGAAATATTACGCTAATTAATCACACACGTTGCCCCCCACCCTTCCCCCTGCTATGCCCCCTTCTGAGATTGCAGCCTTGCATCAGTTATAAAAGCAGAGGCTTGCAAATGGTAGGCTATCTTCAAACTCTTGCTAAATATTTTTGGCCGTTGTTAAGGTAAACACTCAGCTTAAATCACACTTAAGTGTGAAAAAAGCAGTAAGAAAGCCGATGCGGTATACAGAAGCGAGTTTAAGGTTATTTTCGGTAAAAATTGATTATTAATTTGCAGTTACAGCATCATCTCGAATTAAGATAAATCTCTTAAAATGTGCAAACATATCATTGATCCGAGGTTTGTCAAGTCATAGATTGCTTGCTCAAAAGGGCACGATGTAAAAATAAATTATTACCTGACACGAATGATGGTGATTTACTACTTGTAAAGAATATAATTTCCAAAGCTTGTATTTCACACTTTTCGTTTCAAGTTTTCTTTAGGATAAACAGGATTAAAATTCGCTTAATCAGTTTGAAAGACTTCAATTCGATCGCAGATCCGCCAGACAGTTAGGCCCGTGGATTTATCCCAACTCCCCACATGACAAAAAAACATTGCGAAATCGTTCTACTCACACGTTATCAATTTTTGAAGAAAATTTGACCAGGAAGGTCCAAAAGTCGATGTTTTAAAAACACGTTGGCCAGGATCGAAGCTGTCTTGATCTTTCTGTGGTTTGATGTCAAGTTAAATAAGTCCATCTGCAGTTGAACTTTTCATTTTCTGATTGTTTAGCCTTTGTGTAATAGCGATTGTACAAATAAATTTTTTTGTTTGAAGAAAACAAAGTTGTCATGGCATTCTTGGAAAACAAAACACGTGACAATAGAAACCGTGTGGTTGACATAAACTCGCCAAGTATCGAGGGGAAGAGAACAACAGGGGGCATATTAGGGGTTTAATTTGTTAATCAAGAAAAAGGCAGCCACAAGGAGCAGGATCTTCGGAGGACGCATCGAAGCACGCCCTAGACTCAGGTCTACTTTATCAAAAAGCGAGCCCTTTGTCAGTTATGGAGTGCAGTTGAAAGATAGAACTCCCTAAGTCGCAAGATATTCTGAAGTAGTTATATAGCCCTATAAACAAGGATGATGGTGGTAAGAAAAGGGGTAAGAGGAGGCAAATTCCCTTCCAACTTTTAGGAGAATGCCATGCTTCTTTTCTTAGAGGTCGCATCTTCAGAACTTTCATTCTCTCACACTTTGTGTTTTGTGCCTCCCGCCTTTCTGTGCTCCAACTTTAAAATGATTTGTTGCACTTCTCACATCCCCTTCCTACCCCCCAACCGTTACTGTGGCCCTGCAATTGACGTCTTTTAGGCGGATATAGCTATTCTACCGCTGTATCTATCTTCCAGGTTAAATGTTTGGTACCCTCCTCCAGACCTGCTAGGAACGGGACAAGGAGCAGCATGCCATGTGCTCAAGTCATACCCCTTTGCAAGAAAGGATTTAGAAATTTTGCTACTTTTTAAATGTACTTTTTAAGTTAAATATGTCATACCAATGTAATTTTCTTCGTTAGTTTTATTGCTAGTGACAAATTTGTTCTTATTGCGCCTCTGTTTCCTTGTTCCATATACTTTCAATAAATCTGCGTACGTCAAAGCGAAAACACTTGAACGGAATCTGTTACGACTTGACTCACCCTTTTTTTCTGCCATTTATAAATTAAAATCAACCAAAAAGAAAATGGTTTTATTGATTGCCCCACAGATTTTGTGTGTTATGCACCAACCTTTGTGCCAAATTCTGTGTCCTTGTTGGTTAAATATGTGTTTCCTTCAGCTCAGGTTTACGTGAACTATCACGAGGTTATGTATCATTTTTCTCTGGGGTATGTGATATTTCTATCATTATGTATCATGCATTTCCTATTTCCTTAGTTTCTTCAACGTCTTTCAAAATGCAATTCTACCCAGAAATTTCAAATTATGAGTACATGCTTGAAATGGTTTAAAGGAGAATGGTTACATTAAATGCAAAGTGGAAATTAAGAGAATGTTGAGAAACGTTTAAAGACTGAACTTTGCAAACATGCATCGCTTCAAAATTTCACGTTTTTAATCATTTTTTCGCTTGATTTACATTTAGCTTTAGGCGCAAACAGGTCACGAATGCATCTTGTTTGATAAAACAGTTTTCGCAATTTTGATGGCGTCTGATATCAAATTTAAATTTAAATTTTAAATCGGAAAATTTTAAAATTTTGCAAATAAAGATTCTAGCGTTTTTTCTTATAGCTATGCAGCCTCGATATGGTGTTAATCTCGTTGTTGAAGTTGATAAATGGCTGACAAAAAGGCTTCTTCTTAGTTGAATTCTTTCCCTCCGTTTGTTGCCGAAACTTGAAGCTAACTTTCAAACATTTGAAATGGAAGATGAAAACAGAAACCCTTCAACTTCATATGGCAACCTCAGGTAATCTTCTGCTCGATTATCCTTCGTCGTTTGAGATTCGTTTAATTAACAACATCTGTCGTGCATAACAGGCCTTTTCGCCAGGAGATTCAGATTGTTTTGGTTTATAAGAAACTTCCACTCAACCAATCCATGAACCAAAATAAGATAAATGTCAGTTATTTTAATATTTGAAAACTACTGCTTTTGTTCAGCGTTAACTCATCCCAGTACTAAATTCATTTTAATATTTAGATTTATTCTGGTCCATTATGTTGTTGTATAATTAGGGTACTTAGGCCATGCTTTTTCCCGCAATTTTTCTCATTATGCTGAAGAATTAAGAGCTTTCGACATAATTTGGATATGTTTCTATCTATCTATCAAATATTGTACAAAATCAAGTAATTGGTATTATGTACAGTGTCTCTTTTTATGTATGTATCATACCCAAGCGAAGGGCATGATATGTGGATAAAAATTACTCTTGATCAAAAATTGGGATATAATAAATCAAACGATAAAAATTGTGTTTTTAACAAAAAAATCACAATTTTAATCGTAGGCCAAAGAAACCACGTTCATTTGATGAAATGGATGGTGCATCTTGGGATTGTTCTGTCTGCACTTACAGGAACAATGCAGAAGCATTCAAATGTGCCATTTGTGACACAAGAAAAGGGACAGCTACGAGGTTACAAATTATATTATACATTATGTATTATGTAAGGATGAAGAAATCAAAGAATGTGTGAATAAATGAAGGAAAAATGAATAAGCAAGCAAGTGCAGAGATGGATGATAAAATGAATGAATGAATAATTAAACAAATGCACAGGTGAACAAAAGAATGATTTAATGTGTGAATAAATGAATAGATGGATGAATGCGTGAATGGCTGAATGCACAAATAAATGAATGCTAGAATGGTTCACCTGAATTTATCTTTGTTATTTTATTTAAATTTTGTTTCACAGGAAACCAAAAGTGAATTCACAATTAGTTGCCCAACAAACAGCCCAACAGCTGATCCCAACACCTGCAAAAATACAGAAAACTTCAAATCCTAAAAAAAATAATCTGTCAAACAAAAAAGGGTTAGTATAACGTATTTAAAATTCATATATCACACAATATTATCGTCTTTATGTTGTGCCTTTCTTTCTCAAATTGATATAAAACCTTTAGATTTTTCTGTCACATGCCATCTCTGAATTCTGACCGCTGTTTGTTATATTCAGCAGCTTCTCTCAATTGCGGCTAAAAAATATCGACCAGAATAGTGAGCAGCAAATGGCAGTAACAGTAGGCAATGTGACTGTTATCATAACAGACTATAAGCTTTTGCCAGTTAAGGATGAAAAAACTCCACCACCTTCGCCAAAGCAAGTGGAACAAGTTGTGTCGGTTGAAAATGAACAAAATGAAGATAATTCAGACATTGAAAAGAAGGACGATAGTGACAATAAAACAGAAGAGCAGGAAGAAATTAATTCATGAAATGTTGCTTTGCTTTTATTCCAGTGTAGATATGGAATTTATTGTGTAAAATAAATTTTTTGCAAGGATGTATGGTGGGGTTATTGACAAGGGGGCTTTGGGGTAACTGACATAAGCTATATGACTTAAAATGTTATTCAGATGCTGGGAAAATACTAATGGGCTCTTAAGCCCCCTAGGCCTCCAAGCATTCATGCTCCCATGAGCTTCCAATCATCCTTGTTTTGATGGAAATGGACTCCTCTTCAAGATTTTTGCAAAAATATTTGTTCTGAAGAGGTTTGTGTTATAAAAAGTTAGGGAGAAATTATTAATCATTATGCCTTGCAAAAGTATGCTAAAGATTCTCTTATTTAATAAATCTGAGGGAAACTCAAATTTTATGATTTCAACAATTAATAACAAAATGTTAGAACCATCGATGGTTGTTTTTGTTTATACACAAGTGTTGGATAATACCAGTTTTCAAATTCTTTATCTGTCACTAAGCTGAACATCCTGAAAATGGTTTTGGTACAAGGCAAAGCGGCAATCTTCCCCTGGTTTACCTTGCCAGTGCCTTGGTTTTAATTACACTTTCAAAGTAAACCGGACGCATTTTTTATCGTAAAATTTTACAGGATTTTGTGATTAAGTCTCATGTGATTCGTTTTTTTATATTAGTCATCTTTCTTGTCATAAATTATGTATATCATGAAGAAATCCATTCATTAATCTTAAACTTATATAACAATTTTTGCCATTGTTGCTCTCCGCTGGTCGCTCAAAATCCTGAAAGAACACCTTTTTGATAGGAAAGGCTCCATATGAAAAATGGCAATCTTGCTTTGATACCAAATTATAAAGCGTAAGATGTTAGTTTGATTAAAAAATCCAAATTTCTAGCAAAATTATATCACCGCTACCTGATTATAGAATGCTAGCAAAACGGCTCCAAAAACCGATCAGTTTCCTATGAAAAAAGACGTGCTATTGCCTAGCCTATAATTCGCTGGCTAAAAAAAAAGATATCATCTCAATTGTTAGAACAATCTTTAGAAGCCCTAGCCATCTTCTCTGTTAAAGTTTCACCCCACCCCCTCCTTTTCGTTTCCTTTTCACCATTTTCTCTATATTTTTGCATTACGTTTAGATTCAGATGTTTTAACATTTAATTTCCCATCAAAGCATCCAGTTTCTTCCGGACCAATGGATTTGTAAGAAAGACCTTCCTGTTTTTTTAAGTTTATTTGCTTGTACTTATCATCATTATGATCATTTATCATCATTAACATCGTCACCATCATAATTATTACCCGTTGTCAGTTCCATTATGCCAGCGGTTTCTCAAAGGTGGGTATGCGCAGTGAACACGTGTCTTTCGGCCATTTTCTCACAGCAACAAAGCATCGCAAAGGAAGGCCTAATCGACGTTCATCAAAAATGTTATTCAAGTTGATTGCAGTATTTTACTTGGCTGGTGAGGATTTAATCTACAATCTAAATCCATGATTGTGGATTATAAAACTCATTCAGAGAGACTTAAGTGTAAAAAACGTTGTTTTCAGCACCAAAAAGGAGGACAACCAACTTAGGCCATCAAAAAGCCATTCTATTGTGTTTATGGTTCCTTTAACAAAGCATTCATCTACTGATATTTGTCAAAAAGGAATATAAATATGGAAGCGTATTGTCAGGTGGCAGTGTACTCTGTTGGCATAATAGTATAGCGGTGATTCTGGGAACGTTTTCTGCCATGATAAATCATTTATTGACAATTTGAATTATTGGCACTCATGGTTATCTGTCAGCAAAATATCACAGACGTGTAATTTTCATGAAAAAATTCCGCCCAGTTTTAAGCAGCTTTAATAGTCTATTTTATTTTTTTTAGTTTCAGTCAATGCTTTGTGCCAAAATGCCAAAACATCTTCAAGTACATATTCAACAACAAGTGCTACATTAATGACCAAAACTGTCTATATAGCAGAAATGGGTATTTCATGTGATGGTGAAGATCAGGTAGCTAAAGTTCTTTGCATTTGTATTTTGTGTCGTTAAAATAAGCTCCTCGTTATAATTGATGTAGAAAGTTTGCCTCGCTTCTAGATTGGAAACTGCCAGAATGCAGAGTATGGCAATGGCGCACCCAAGATAATTCTTAAATGCCTAAGAAAGCGCACATGGGTGCCCCTCAGACTTTGAAGTTATTATGTTTGTGCTGTGGTTCCCATCGTGTAATGGGCGCATCCTATGATTTTTCTATGTTTTTGGTGCACCCTCACCTGAGATGCAGGACTGTTGGCGCACCCAAGATCTTGTCAAGAACAGTTAAACTCTGCAAACTGGGGAAACTGTAGAATGCACAAGAAGCCATGTTTAACTTCTGACACTATTCTTATTCTTCTTTACAGGAACAGAGTTTTTATGCTGAAGTAAATGGTGATTTGATGCCATTGGCAAAATCTGCAGATAGTGGCAAATACCAAGTATGTATCTTTGTTGTTTTTTTAGTCAAAAGGTAAACGGAAAAACTTTTTTAACAGTAGATTTATTGCAAATTATTTTACCATGGTCTGTTTATGGTTCTTACGATTATGATTCTTACATTTTTCATATTTCCAGGTGAGCTGGTCAAGTGAGCATAAGAAGGCCTCAAAAGGTGAAATTAGAGTCAATGTTTATGATGAAGAAGGTTATTCTGCATACAGAAAGGTCAGTGCATTACTGTTCCCCTCAATCTTGAATCATACTCAAACAAACTCTGATTTGATAATTCATGTTGAACTACTTAAAACTTTGGAAAATTCATCAAAGCTTTTACTTAGCACTAAATGTTTTTTTGTGCAGTTAGAAATGGAGCAGCACCGCACAATAATTGAAAAAGTTCCTTATAACTTGTCATTCATTCATTGGAATTTTGTAAGATCTTTGCAACAGGATGCCATACACCTACTGATCCTAGTGAACCCTGTTTTTGTGGCACATCATAGGAAATATTCTACTAGTAAATCAATTTTGCAGGCTCAAAGATCTGGTGACAAGGAATCTTCAGTAAAATCACTTGCAACAGTCACTTTGAATCACAAGGTTTGTGCAATTAATAATATTTTTTAGAAATGTTTCAAGGTCTTTAACCATTTTTCCCAGCTGGCCCTGACATTTCATGTTTTGTTTTAAATTTGGCATATTTCTTCTCCAGAAATGATCCCAGAAATAAACTAATTTTTGATTGTCAGAATGTTGGAAGGTGCAGTGAGTGAATAGTAGGGTTTTTTTGAATTTTCATTCTTTCTTATATTGATGATTTCCTTTTTTAACAGGGAGCAAAGAGAGAGGGATTTATCGTTCAAACAGAATTTTTATCTGCTTGCGTTGTAATGTTGATTTTCTGGTTTGCAAACACTGCTAGAAGCAAGATTATGGAATAAACTCATAACATACATCTAGTTTTCAGCTTAAATTTCTATTTGTAAGAAAATAGTTTTCTTATTAAAAATTGATTAAATTATTCACCTATTTGGATTGATTTGTCATTCAAACTTTCTACAAATTGCCAGTAATTAAAGTTATGTCCACTGCAATATTTGTATCTATTGTATATATGATGTCAGAACCAGG
This sequence comes from Catostylus mosaicus, assembly GCA_964019065.1. Taxonomy (NCBI): domain Eukaryota; kingdom Metazoa; phylum Cnidaria; class Scyphozoa; order Rhizostomeae; family Catostylidae; genus Catostylus; species Catostylus mosaicus. The sequence goes on from OZ025202.1 coordinate 378,879, forward strand.
GGGAACCAGGGGTTCATGCCCCCAAAGTTAGGATGATACTGCTATTACTGCTTGTTAACAAGTAAAAATTTTGGAAACTGTTCCTTTTTACAAGCATTGTTTTCCTCTGACTCCAAAATGTTGCTGACATCCTCAAAAACATGTTTGTTTTACCTTAAGGTTCTAAAAAAGTGGGATTGTTAAAGAATTTTGAGTTCCACCCAGGTTTGCGTTCCAAATAGGGTAAGGAACACGAAAGATAAAGAGTACTTGAAAAAAATAAGAAAACAATGCCACAATTTGGTGGGTGGGGCAATCTGGTTACGATATCTATTTGGTGGCTGCGGAGGAGTGTAGCTGTGTTGTGGACGCAGACCAAGATGGTGGACACAGCAGAAAAGTCAGCTGCATTGCAAAAAAGCGATGCAATTTCCATTCCACAAAGATCCGGTCTCGTAAGAGAAGAAAAAGATGATCTACAAACTATTAGTGCATCTCCTAATATTACTAACGTTTCACACAATGCTATAAAGAGTAAAGAAAGTGATGGCACGCCGCTGAACACTGCTTGGACTTTTTGGTTCGACAGGTAAATTTTAGGGCCTAAGACGGTAGTTTCGTATTATACTTTTTATTTCGATTTGAGATTGCTTGAGTCATTCACATGTTTGGTGACTAAGAGCAGTACACATTATCAACCTGCTTATTTTGGCTTATTTTGTCTTATTTTGTATAATTCTCGCCAAATTTTGCAAATCCTTGCGTATGTTGTGATCGGATAATTTTTGGGTGTTGTGTTTCGAAGGAGTTACATCATCCCTCAGATCGTCAGATCAAGTTACAAAGGAAAGATATTCAGTGAACCCTAGGCGAAATAGCTGGCATAAATTTTTGGTATTAACCTTTTGTGTCATGTATGGTGATATTAAAAAGGTTGAATTTGCGTGTCATTTGAGCCATTACATTTGCAATCATCTTGCTGCAATCAACATAAATGATTCATTTCTGGCGAAATATTTTATTTCACAATTAAAAAATTTTTCGGAGGAGGAGGAAGATCTTACACTTGCATCAAATGCAGAAAACTATATGATGGTATTGGCTAATTGTACTGTATCATCACTTTTTGAATTGATCACCTGCTGGTGTTTGTGATATTAACTTGTTTGATAGAACTGCAGATATTCATCATCATCATCATCACCACCATCATTATCATCATAATCATCATCATCACCATCATCATCACCACCATCACTATCATATGATTGGAAATATCCAAAGATGTTCCACAAAGAATGTCTGATCAAATTTGCTTTAATCTTAGGTACAAAAAAAATTGCACTGCTGCAGAATATGAAGCAAATTTAAAGAAATTATACACAGTCACCACCATTGAGGTATTTACAATCGTTTTCAATTGATTTCTGTTTCATTATCACTCATTATCTGGGTCATATATTATTATGGTGATGTTTTTCATTCAAACACTCTATCTGAAAGGTCAACCATTCAAGATTAAATGATCTTTCCTTGCCAAGCATCCTTCAAATCAAAATATTTTACTGGTAAGATAAGGTTATTTATAATATTGATTTTAAACTATGTTGCAAAGTTTCACTATCAAAAAATTCATAGTTTTATTTCAAGTTTTTTTTCAAGAGAGTAAAGCAGGCATTTGTAGAGTCGAGATATTTTATTTTAGGCAGGGAACACTTTATTTTCAGTACCTGAATGCTGACATGAAGAGAAATGAAACAGCTCAGTTTTCTGATTTTGAAATATTACTTAACATCGATGGTAATGATAATGATAATAATAATGATAATGATAATGATAATGATAATGAATATGATAATGTGTTATTTTACTTCTTTAGTAACCATTAAAGTGTTGAGTAATATACACATTAGCTGCTTCTAATATAAGCATTCAAGTGAAGTTTTTCTTTCAGGGCTTTTGGGGTGTCTACAACAATATTCCTGATGTTGGGAGGATCGGTTTAGCATCATATCATTTGATGAGGGGAGAACGGAGACCCATCTGGTTAGTTCTACTTCAAATGTATTTCATATCCTTCCATGTTTAGAAAGGTTTTAGATTATGATGTAGTTTCAAATTGTGGATAACAAGTTTGCATAATCATCAGTATCTTTATCATCATTATGATTTTAATATCTTTGTAGGGAAGATGAATGCAACGTTAAAGGTGGATACTGGAAGATGAGATGCAATAAAGAGAAAACAGTAAGCTTTATCTTTTCGTTCTCCCATTAAAAATCTTATAAACTTTGTTGTGTTAAAGCTGGCATATGGAATTGCTTCTGGTTGTCAAGGAATGACATTGTCCTTGATGACTTTTGTCATTTCAGTCACTGTCAACTGTTACCATTGTAACGCTAAATGATTTTGCATTGCTAATGGTGGACAGACCATGCACAGAATTAGGCAAGGAAACAGCATGTTAATTCCAAGATAGTTTCATTGTTAGAAAACTTCCCTTTTAGATTACCTTACTTTCTATTTTTTTAAGCAAATATTAAATTTATTTCTTATGTTGTAGTCAACTTTATGGAAAGAATTGCTCCTGGCTGTGATTGGTGAGAAATTGTCAAGTTTTGTTCACCCTGGTAAGTTTCTTCTTGCTCTTAGATTATTGTACAAATTTCTGTTGGTCAGGGGGGTAATTACCCTACTCATTCTAGGATCAAACTTCCAAAAATGCCATTTAAGTTCCTTCTAACAAATTCAATTAATGCAGCTTTTTTTCCAACTCTTATTTACAGATGATGATATCGTTGGAGTGAGTATAAGTGTAAGGGATTGGGATGACATCATACAAGTTTGGAACCAAGATGCTAAACTTATGGACCAAGCTAGAGTAAGTCAAAATATTTAATTCATCTAATTATCAATAAATCATTAGCTCATAAATCAATTTTTTGCTTGTTAGTTTTGTCTCACTGTCTCTTCCTTTTACCCCCCCCCCCTTTGACCCCATGTGAATCAGAGCTGAAAAGGATGTATATGACCATTGATCCCAGGAGATATTCTGACCCCCGGAGGACCCAAGGTACAGATTGTGTGCCTAGAAAGAAAAAAACCAGCAGCTGTCTTATAATTAACTTAATCAAAATTTTTCTCCTCAAAATTAATTGAAGGATCACTGAGAATTAATTGCAAATGAGTTGTGTGGGCAGCAGGAATCACAAAGATCAACTTTCTCATCCCAGTTGGTAGAAAATGCGAAAGGCTTTTTAGCAGATTTGGTGATGAAATATTGGCCAACCAACTTAGGAAATATTTTATCAGTTTAAATCTAATCATGCATCTAGCAATTTTGCAATAACATCTTCTTCCTAAATGATAATATATTTTCTTAGTTTTAAAATTGAATTTCTAGCTAAAAGGCTACTCTTTAACTTTAAATACTACCCCCTGGTGACAAAGCAAAGTAAGAGATTGTAAGGTGCAGCCACAGGTGGCATGCATAACTACAGAATAAATGACATATATATGTATATAGTAAGTATTATCCATTCCCTCATTTGTGGACAAAAGTACTCTTTGTTTTTATACATTGCATGAACGTTAGATTGTCAGTCCTATCCTGTTACCCTTTAACTACAAGAGCTGTGGTTGCTAGGTGGAGCAAGAACTTTTTCACTCCCTAAGATTGACGAGATCTCTGGTTACACAGTCATTGTAAAGAATAATCACCAAATTTATAAATAAATAGATGATAACCAACAATGTAAACAACTTTGTTATTTTATCTTCATAGTACAATCATATTTTCTTAATTATTTCATCACCAGATCTTTCAAAAAGCCTTTCAGTTTCGACCAGCTGGGCTGATAAGCTTATCTTTGTGTTTTCTCCAACCCACACATCTCCTTTTCAATTGAGTCTCACACGCATAGCTTTAGTTTTACCAGCTAAAATCTTAAGTAGATCTGTGTAGGTGTTTAATGTTATTCAAAGCATGGCTAAATTTCTTATTAATCTAGAGAAACCTTTATCTCGTCGGCTTTTTCTTCATCAAAATAATTACCAAAACATGCTTTGCTTGTTTTTGAGCAGAGTGATATGATCTATCTTCTATATTAACCGATAAATGAGGCCAATGACACAGCAATATTAACAATATCAAATCCACGTTTTGGACTCTATAGCAAGCAACAGCGGAAAACAATTTAATCCCAAAACGCCCTATAAGTTGTGATAGAGAGGAATTATTGAATGGGGTGTATGGGTAACCAAAGATTTTGTTCTTATAAAAAATGTTTGGTAATTTTTGCGCTCAAGAAAGGCAAGTCAGGCATCCACAGACCCAGTTGATTTTCACACGAGATGAGTATTATTTTCAATTATGGCACAGGATAAAGTTGCTTGCAAGGTGAAAATGCGTAGACAGATTTGGCGCAAGCTTGTCCAAAGTAGAGGGGTAAAATAACGATAGGTATCCGGCCACGCCTTTGAGATTTTAGGCAACGCCCTTGTTAACACAATGACACTGTTTTAGAAAAATTGAGAAAGGTCATATCTTTTTTCGAACACTTTGCAAGACAGTATGTGACTGAAGAAAGATATTTGATAAAGGCCTACCCCTACCCTAATTTATAGACTAACCTTCACTACCCTTCCCCCCCCCCCCGATATACCCTTGTGGATCCGCCACTGGTACAATGTAACGTCTGGTTGGCAACATCCTATTATGATATTGACATGCACGTTATAATCAGCCAACAAGGCGATTTCTCTCCAAACCCAGTATTCGGTTAAATTTCCAGTAATTATGCCAGTAACTTTTGCGGTGTTTTACATCAAATTCAAGCAAATTCGGCCCTGAAATCCTCGGCAGGTGATCTCAAAACCAGCGTATTTTTTAATCTTTTTAACGCGATATCGAGAACTTAGTTTGTTTCTGCAATCCAAAAATAAATCAAATCACCTCAGCGGTTTTGATTCTTGTTGAAAGTGTCAAACATTTTGTTCCTCAATCAAGTTTTTATCTCACTGTTTAACATGATTAGATGGCGGAATTGTTAAAAATTGTTAAAAAATGGAGGAAAATTGTTGAAAATTCTGTCCTTATGCGTTTTAAGATGCAGCATGGTCAAGAGCTCTATTTCCGTAAACAACGTGCCGAAGGGAATTGCAAAAACTCAATGTTAAAACTGCTAATATAAATACCTATATATTTATATAATGATATAAGAACACTTAAAACCCCACAATTTTTGCATGGTTTTTTATTTATTTTTATATTTTTTTCATAGGTCATTGAAGCAATCCACGATTTAGATCAAGATTTAACCCTCTCAAAATCCTTCTACAAAGGTAACAACGCAATTGATAGTTGGTATTCACAAATTATCCTGTAATGAGAGAAAAATTCTCTAATCATTGATGCATATTGCTGTGTTTGTATTCATTTCTTCTACCATTCATTTCTTCTTTATATATGTTCATTTCTTCCACCATTCATATTTTTGTCTATAATTTCGAATTACACCTTTTTTCTATTTGTAGCCCATTGTGATCATTCAGCTTTTGAAACCGGGGGAAAACGCAGTTTCCCGCAGCAGCGACGTAACGACGGATTCACCAACCCCCCTCCAGGCTTCGGCACTCCACCCGGTTTTGGATCCTCGCCTCGTCAAGCATTCAACCCATTGAGGGACTCTGCTAGTCCAAGGTTTGGCACATCACCACGGCAGCCATTTGGTACAAACCAACGGGACATGAATAGGTGACTTAATCTTGAATTTGTACCAATGCTCATGCCTTTGTCGTGCCACCAAAGATGAATTGAAAGATCTTTAACGAATGGAAATAATAGTGGATAACGTAAAATGGACATTTTCATACGCAAAAAGGGAAAATTATCTTTGGTACACCAATTTCTTATTTGATGCACTTTGACTTAAGTTCATAATCATTGCCCCTTTTCAGAAAACTGAAGAAGCTGTGTTTGCTAAAAAGAGATCCTATCAGCTTAAGGATGATGAATTTCAATGGCTTTTGTATGTTCGGGGTAAATGCTAACTTGCTAACAATCTTTGAAACATTATGTTTTTGTTTTTCCTCAAACTTGGCAAAGAAAATACAACAAAGACAAATTCCCCTGCTTTGTTTTTCCTTGTAAAAATCACTGCTTCCATGTTTTTAACCGGAAAGGAGGGCTATTATCGCAAGCTCTTTTTGCATCTCTGCTCAGATTTCATGGCCAGCCTCACTGCAGAACAGTAAACTGTTACCATGATCATTATTGTAGACATTGCATAGAGCAACATGAAGCAAAGCTAATGAAATTTTAATGCATGATAGAATTGATCACGGACTTTCAATTAAATAATGAAATTCGAATTGTAACTTTGTTTCGTTGTTTTTTTAAGTTAATTCAAGAGATCGTTTTGAATTTTTGTAATTTTTTTATCGTCATCGAGTGAGCATCCTTTGTCTCATAGTTTGTCTAACGAGTTAATTAAAGAAAATAAAAGTAAATATAAAAATGAATAAAAAGAAATTTCATTTTCAAATTAAATTTGATATTACGAACAATTTTCCTGTATTTTTTGCTATTTGAAGCAGTTAATCTCCCATTAAAGATGCGATTGGTATATTCTCTTGAAGAGGTCTCATGGCATCTAAACTCAGCATCTTCTCAATAGCAACTTTGCGACATATATGCAACAGCTTGCAACAACTGTGCGATACGTCTTCAACAACTTGTCAATAGCCTTTAGATTTCGCCATCAAAAGAACCTCGCACAAATAGACCTCAAAGTACCCTTTACAATTCTACAACTTGTTCAAACTTCATTCCTCAGTTGATTCTGTCATGTGCCTAGAAAACGTCGCTTCTCCCCCTCGGATCTTAATTCCTTGTTGCTTGGCTCTTTTTTGCCTGAATTTTTTCACCTGTTTGTTCCACAAATCAGTCGTTTCTACTCTCATGAGACTATGTATGATGCATCTTTTCCTCTCATGCCCGCAAATGACAAAACCATGCTTGCTGAATTCCCGACAGACTAAGGAAAGACCTAAGTGGTTCATGGAGTCCCAAAAGACGAGGAATATGAAGAAAGCACAATCTTAAATCAAGGTAAGGCTGATTTACCATCGTGCTCGCCAGAATCATTTCGATGGCCTTTCATATCAGATCAACAGACTCCATCAAGAACATTTATAGCCTCGAAAAGGCATGAAAAAGTAGTTTTGCAAATGAACTTGAAGATGGTGGACAGCTTCCGTTGCTCTTTTATGCTTTGCAAACGACATCTGGCATAAACGATGCAATAACAACAATGCTTAGGCCCTTGTTCGGTAAGTGTCTTTTCACTGCTCTATTCTTTTCAATTTATTTCATGAAGTTGCACTGATATCACGCGGCAAAGGAATCTACTCTGGCCATCCTTACAGCTTTGTCGATCCCCATTGGGAGGTGTGCCTCATTGTCCCGCGTTAGTCTCGCATGAGTTCTGCGTTGGTCTACAATGTAATAATCTCGGACCACGCTTGCCTCTTGGTAAGGTGTGCAAAAGTAGGTAGGGCCATTCTCTACTTTACCTCGGTAGATATTGAAGCATTTGATTTTTCTTACATTACAAGATAAACATGAAGATGAAGCTTGCCTGCTCCACTTTAGCATAAGAAGACGTTGTTTTTGAGCCCGTAGCAAGGGAACGTTTGGGGTGCGTACTTGTCTATGAAGCAACACCCCCTACCATTGATTCTGTACCTTGGATCGTAACCACAAATGGCTACAAATATTTCCACTCCGATTCTATACGGTTAAAATCTGAGTCAGGCCTCTAGTTTTCCCACTGAGGACATAGGCTATCAAAGGAGCCCTCTGTCCAAGTATTATGAGGACTGGGAACGAGCTAATGCGGAGGAGCTTAACATAGCAACAATATCTAAGGTAACTGATATGAAAAAGAGGCTAGAGCTGTAATCAATTGAATGAATAATTTTATTTAATTTTATGAAAGTAAATAAAAGAAAAACCGCATATTAAAGATAATAAATAATTGCTGTAAGCTTATAATTCCGCATTCATGATTGAAATTTGTGAGCATTACCGCATTCGGCAGGTTTCTGTTCGCATTTCTCTGATCTTATTATTAAAAAAGTTATTAATTACTGATGTGTGATCTCTCCGAATCGTTTTGCAAAAATTTCCAAAGACAACCACACAATTCTTGTTCAGGAAGGATTTTTAAGAGTACGGGCAATAGATAATTGGGATTTTTTGGAATAATTCCTCCCCCTTTTCCTCTAGGCATCATTAAAACATAAACCCTACTAAAAGGGGGAATATAGGGGGGGAGGGGGAATGCAAGACAAGAATTTGCCATGTCACACTAGCTGGCGTCGATTAGAGAAATTTGTTAACAGTAAGGGAAAGCAATTCCCCCCTTGAATACGTTACACCGCTGGCTAAAACACCATGAACAATTAGATGTGAATGATGAAGAAACTGGTGAAGGCAGAATTTAAAAGATTGAATTAGATAGCTTTATCTGCTGGCTAATTAAAATGTGTGAAACTCATGGCAATGGCATTTGCATTCAGGATACGAAAACAATAGACCTCCCTCCAAGGAGCATGCCTCATTTGCAATTAACATGTTCGTTTACCTTGGGAGTTGCTTGTAAGACCAGCGGGGGTCCCACGGGGATACTGGATGTTGTGATTATAATTGAGCAATTATTTACTATTGTAGCAAGAATTTTTTATTATTTCGCAATCAAGCAAAATCTCCCAAATTCAACAATTTCTAAAGTAACTGCCCTAGAATAACTAACTACCCTTGAATATCCCTCATTTACCCTTCTCCTTCGAGTTTCTCAAAAGGAATATTTTCTAAGCTATCTGAATATATTTTCAAAGATATACTTTTATACAGTTTTTGGAACTTAACTCCCAGAAAAGGTGTTATTAAGCTTTGGTACAGTGTCTACCTTCATATCTACCTAATTTCTCATAAACTTTTTTGTTGTCTTTTTCAGGGATACTTTTTATTGCAAACGCACGTCATTTCTCCATCAATTCAAACTTTTCTTCCAAAGCAAAAACCTAGGTATATTTATAAATCCCATTAAAATAACCGATATATGGAACATTGACATAATTTTTTTTCAATTGCCTCAATTTCCACTTTCCCACCATCAACTCTGTTTCCCTTGACTTCAAACAACATGATGCCATTAGAAATTAGCCAACATGAAAATTTATGAGTTTCTAACACCTTCTGATGCCCGAATTCCTCGCTTTTAGGATCGAAACTCATTTAATGCTGAGTAATTAACAGGTTGTTCTCGCTGTTAAAAACGCAGGTGACACGAAAAGGTGATGGAATTTGGCTTTCTTAATTTCAATCTTAAATCGACTTTGCCCTCTGTATTTTGACATAAAATCAATTCTAGACTTGATAACAATATTAAGGATATATAATTATTCTGGCAAAAGCGTCTTCTAGATCTTTGTGATAAGCCTAATATAAAAAGCAAAGCCAATAAGCATTATTTCTGCCTTATGTTAAGTTTAGGGGGTAACTGCTTCCTCGACCTAGCACAATTTTCGAAAGTGAGAGTATCTCGGTGAAATGAATAGAGAAACTCAATAATAACAAGCCCGAGGCGAGATAACATTTTCCGGGGGGGGGGGCTAAATTCCATAAATACTACAAAATGTGCTATTTTTCTTTTATTTCTTTTGTTTTATCCTTCTGTTTTTGGGGCCAAGCCCCCCTCTAGCCTCTGGTCTGAATGAAAACATGCTTGCAATGAAAGCAGCTTTCGCAACGATTTGTTAGTCATGTTTGTGATGGAATTAAATGAGTTTGACGCCTTTCAGTATGCGTTCTTTGCTCATTAAATGAATTCAAACGAAGCGGGCTTGCAGGGAGATGGTTGAAGAAAATCACCAGTTTATTCAAATAATTCTCAATCAGATTGCATACAGGTACCTGAATGACGGCCCACACGATTCAATGACTATACAACTAGAAAGAGTTTCCTAAAGATTTCTTTCACGAAACCGCTTTCATTTTATTGCAGTTTTTCAATATATGAGATGAATGCAATTTGTACCCTAAGTTACCACAATATTTTGCATCTTATTCATAGCTACACTTTCTTTTCGCATTACATTTAGTTTGCAACGTGACCAGGTTCTCATGTCTTTTGTTTATCCCCGCGTTTCTTGCATTTTAAATCACTTTCCACAATGCTTCTTTTTGTTAACTGCTGGCTACAAACCGACCGCAAACCCTTCATTTCTGAGGGTTTTTAATCAGCTTTTTGATTTGCACATGAAAGAAGGTTAGATAAGCCTACAAATATTCCCTCTGGCTATTATTCTGGAGTTGGTTTCTGGCCTTATTCATCCAAACAATTGTTGAGCTCAGCTGCAAAGAGACTAGGCACCCCCCCTGCCAAAAATGACGTACAGATATTCAGTAGGCTTTACCACTGTCATAAGGAAAATCAAAAAAAATTTTGATCCCCTCTATGTCCAACTGCAAGAGCTAACTTCTTAAAAACCTCTTTTTTATGGAAACTGCTAGAATATAATACCCATGAATAACATGATATTTCTCTTAAACTTCTATGTATGGGATAATTAGAAAACTTGAGCCATTTAAGTATATGTAACAATTCATCATTTTCTTTCAGAGATTACCAAAATTCTCATTGAAAAACTTATTAAAAAGCTTCCTAGACAAGATAGAGTTAGTTGACGACAAAGGTAAAAGACTATATCACCTTTGAGAATTACATTTCTATTCATATTTACACCAAAATTTGCCTCCTTCACACATGATATTATTTACAAGGTAAAATATTATATTCTTTACAATGCATAACGCTGTCTGTTCCGTCAGCGTTGCGTTTGATACCCAAAACATAACATCTTGATGTTCCTGGACTAAAAGCAAATATATTTGTTATGCTCTTAGTAAAATCCCTTTAAAAAAACAGTGTCTTCATCTTCCAACAATTTTAGGTAAAACTGTTCTATTGTTCAGATCAGAACCTTGTTCAGAAACGTGGTTTTCAGAAGTCCTTCGTCTTGTCTTTGATGATGTTGGATGTGTAGGTGGAAGCTTCTCTACAGCTGCCGTCCCTGAGCCTTGACGGTGGTGCTTCAATTTGTCTACTGTTGTACTCTGTGAGTGACTGTTGTTTGGTTCGGCTGGTGCACGAGGCAGGCGTCTTCTCAGCCATGAATGCCGAAGTGCTTGGGATGGCGTCATTCTTTGTGCTGGCTCCCATTCCAAACATTTTTTGAGGAAATCTATAAAAAGGGCATCATCACAACCCTTTAATGCCGTTATAAAGTCTTTAGAAGCTGGCGGCCCCCTCGTCTTGCCGTGTCTGGATTTACCCCCGGACAAAACTGTGCTGCCGTCCGGTAAAGTGGTCACTGTGCAATATCTAGGATACCCCCGGGAGCTAATGAAATTCTTCGCTCTTTTTGAACTTTCAAGTAGCTTTTCCGGGGGCATTCCCAACAGTTCTATGACAGAAGCAAGTTGATCGCCTTCATCTTCGCCAGGAAACAGGGGGTATCCAGTAAGCAATTCAGCTAAAATGCATCCAAAACTCCACATATCGATTGGCATTCCATAACGTGCCCCTAAAATAACTTCAGGTGCTCGATAAAACCTTGACTGGATATACGTGTAAATTCGTTGATGTTCATAACAACTTGATCCAAAATCGATAACTTTTATTCCACTTCTTCCTTGTTGTTTTAAAAGAACATTTTCTGGTTTTAGATCGCAGTGTATAATTCGATTTCTGTGAAGGGCTTCCAAACACTGAAGCATGGAATGGGCGAATTTACGTACCAGCTGCAGTGAAAATCCCTGAAACTTGTTCTTCTTGATAAGTTCGTACAAATTGATGCTTAAAAGTTCAAATGTAATACACATATGGCTTCGAAACTGGAAATGTTCTAGCATGTGAATAATATTATAATTGTTTTCTTTGTCCTGTTTTCTAAGATGCTCTAAGATGCGAATTTCTTCAGCCGCTTGGCGATGAAATCTCTTCTCGTTCCTTATCAACTTCAAAGCAACATGACACTGGTTTTTATGATCGTAGGCTTTCACTACAGACCCAAAACTTCCTTTGCCAATTATTTTCAAAACTTCATAGCGATAAGCAATGTGATCGTGAGGGACTAGGCTGTAAGAACCCTGATCGTCGTCATAACCGCTGTTGTTCGATCCTCCAACTACGCCTTGCCGTTTCTTCGCGTTAGGCCCAACAAAGTAGATTTGCGGATAATTAAAAATTTCATGATGTTCAAAAGTTGATAGCTTGTGCATGTAAAGTTTCATGGCTTGTTCAGGAGACATTGATTGTCCTTTACTTTGCGAATCTGAAGAAACGCTTGATCGGCGCTCAGAATTCGGTGTAGGAGCATCTGTTCTGTGATTGTTGGTAACGCCAGATTGTAGCGAACTATCGACATTTGGAAAAGCCCTTTTCTCGACAGATTTCAGCTTACTTTGGTGGTGTTCTTCATCGAAAAGTTGTTGAACTTGAACACCACCTAAATGTGGCAAAACCTTTGATCCAGTGCTGTCATGAGAATTCTGCTTGACGGCGATTTTGTTTGCCTTCTTCAGAGGAGGAAGGACTTCGCCATGACTCCGAACCGAAGCCGAAGGATCGATGTGAGTGTAATACATATCTGTTTTCCCAACTAAGGCTTGCTTGTTACTAACTGCTAAAATGTGTTTCGTGGCAGTAGTTCCTAACATAATCGATTCAGTAGATTAAAACACGACATTTAGACGAGTTCAAAGTGAAATGAGTGAAGATTGTTTGATAGCCGCCTCACAACTCATCTTCATTATGTATTCCATCCAGTTGTTCCGTTACTAGGTGACGCCGACCAATCATGACGCAAAGAAGCCGCAAATACAATAACAAGTAAACGTGTCTGGCAACCAGTCGAATAAATTGGCATAAATTTTAATAAAAACAATAGGATAATATAAAATAAACAATAAGCTCCTCCGTCATGACGACCGGTTGTCAGACAAATGTTTGTTGATCTTGAAATAAAAGTAAGGGTAACCAATGACGAATTATATGCTGTATCAGATGCCAAAACAAAACCGAAATAGTGTTCAGCAAATGTTGTAGCATATTTTTGCAGAAAATAGACCATTCAACAAGACGTGCTGCGAACATGACTATGAAAATGAAAGTTAGGATGAGTTGAAAACAAACCAGCAAATTGAATATGTTATCAAAACTCTTTGATATCATTTTGTTCTGTTTGTTGATTTTTTGAGTCTGCCAATCTTGCTCGCAAAGTTAGGTCGTTGAAATATTTCTTTAGGAAAGCATCTGAAATGCAATTGAAAGGTTTCTCAATATACTTAACAAGGTACTGCTCAGTCAAAAATGAGTTTTTTACAAATTGTGCACAAAATTGAATGAAAATAAGAAATTTTTTGCGACACGATGGGGCCACTGCACATTGCTTAACTATAAATTTTCTTAATTATCATTCGCTTGACGGAAGGAAAATAAACATTGTCTGGCAAAAAACATTTTCCGTCATGTAAAACAAGGAAGAAAAAATATGCTGGTTTGGATTGAATTGTGCTGAAAGATAGATTTAACGTCAATAAATATAGGTTTAAATTGTGTCACAGGACTCATAAAATTTCATGCCCAGTCGATCTCTGCGAAATCATTTTAACTTCGATGGGTTCATGATACCTCATCAACAATTGTGCATTTACGTAACAGATCATTTGGCTAAATATATTTATGATTTAAGCATTTGGATTTAACTCAAACTTACCTCAATGCCAGGTCATACGAAGCCATTGGTGTATTTTGATACCAATTCTTGGCTACTAATGACCAATAATTATCAATTTATTTTAAATGCTTCTCCAGGACATTTTAAATTGATATTTAGAGATGAATCAGACTTGTTAATTGCTTTTTTCTCAATTTATGTCTTCAAACACACAATTAGATTATTTTCTATTTAATTTTAAACTCATTATTGCTCTGTCTAACCTTAATGGCATCCAGGAAATTGGCAGGTGTTGCCACACAGATGGCAAAAAGTTTCCAGGAAGGCAACAGTTGCCAAAACCGTGCACGCAACGAAAAGTTAGTATTTATCTGGTAAGATTTACGCTGTTATAAAAGCTCTGAATTAGTACACAACCCTTGAGGTTGCCCATAGTCTCTAAATGTTGCCGGGCAAAGTTGCTTCAGGGTTTTCTTAAGCAAAACCCTTCATATTTCCTTAAATTGTCTTGAAAGTTGAAAGCTTTAGAGCTACTTTGTTTTAAATCAAAACCCTTTAATTCTCTTAACTTATTGCAAACGTAAACCCACAACTGCTTAAATTCTTTTTTTTTTTAAGCCTAAATAACGATTGCATTGGAAAAATATAAAGTTGAAACTGCTGAACTTGCATTATAATTAAGCATTAAATATTGCTGAACCTGTTTTTCCTTGTTGTTATGCACTCCCACACAATCCTTTTCATTCTAGACATTTTACCTCGCCCCTTTTTCTGGTTCCATTGCAGTACTTTAACAACACCAATTAGCTCTATTTACAAAGCTAAATTATTTTATAGCATTAAGTAGGTTAATATTTTAACAGCTTTGTTTGGTCAACTAAAAACTGTTTTGATAAATTAAGGTTCTGTGTTGATCGAAATTTAAAGATGAATGTAAAGATTGTTGTCCAAAAGGTTTTAAATATGATTATGATTATGATTATGTTTATGATTGTGATTATGATTATGATTATGATTATGATTATGTTTATGATTATGATTCAAATAATGCTGCTGTTGCTGTTCACCATTCATCCGCCATTTTATTTAATCACATGATTTCAATTTGATTATTCACAGTACCTCTCAACAAACTGATTTCTTATTTTGAATAAAAGACTGGCATATAGCTGCCGCTGGTTGCATGCCACCAGAGAGGAACAACGTCATTATGGAGAGGAATCTCGATTTAGTACTCGAAGAAACGTATGAAATGTCTTCCTTTCTTCTGCAGCTTTAACAAAATTAGGCCCAATTTTTTGGCCTTTGATTTTCGACGCTTGTGGTCCTGCGAATCTAGATATTGCAACTGTAAGGAAAACGCCTTTTTGCAAATAGATAAACTGAAAAAAAATAGTTTTTGTATCTGGATAGCTACCAATAAAAGTTTGGTTTTGCACAATTGTGTAAGTAGATAGCCTATAGGAAAGCTAGCTATTATGAATTTTTTAAAAAAAGGTTTATTCGTTAGCCAAAATTTTATTATGATGTGATGATATTCTATTCAAGGATGAGAGAGCCTGGAGTGTCAGGAGTCATATGCATTGACAAACAAGGACTGCCATTGGCAGGTATAATATTTTTGCATAAAAATAATATAAATTGATCTTCTTGTATTATACAAGAAAATTGAGAGGCTTTTTTTGCTGATTTATAACCATATTTATTCAAATTGTGATTTTTTTGTTTGTTAGTTTGCTTGCTAGCTAGATTCAGCCATACATGAAAGTACTTACTTTAATTTTTATAGCACTTATGTTTATTTTTATTCCTCATTTTGTCTCATTTCCAGCAAAGGGAGTTGCAAATGCAAACAGTGCTGGTCTAATCTCTGGGTTAGTCCAAGAAGCATCCATGCTATTTCCAGATTTAGATGAAACACCTATCATAACACTGGAAGGGGAAACAAGGTATCTTGGTCCTTTTTTCATATCTTTAAAGAATCATTATTTGTTTTTTATAAATTTGCTTTAAAGTAAATGATCTGGAAAAATCATGCATTGGCTCTAACATTTGATAAAACAGCAAGGACATTTACACAGTGTCTTTAAGAAAAGGGTTAATTCTCGTTTGGTTTCTTTTTTGTCATGAATTTCAAATTCCTGATTTTGACCAAAGTATGTGTGCACTGTTTTGTCAAAATTATTTAAATAATCTGGCATTTAATTATCTAATTAGTAATAAAAATAATCATTCATACAGATATCCCAAATATATTCAACATTTCTTTATTTTCTTTTCAGCAATTTGATAATCAAAGCTGAAGACAAAGTAACATTGGGAATACACAAAGTCAAAACTCTATGAAATAAACTGATTTCATCTTATTTAGTATCTAGGGCAGATATGTAATCTAAAATAATAATAAAAAAAGAAATTTATGCACAATAATTTTGTTATTATTTTTTGTAAGAATTGTCAAGATCTCTTATTCTCTTATTTTCCTCTTCCCATTAACTTCTTAATGCATATTGCATTCTTAAAATGGCACATAATGAAGAATAAAAAAAGGTCAAGAAAAATGTATAAAACCCTGTTAAGATTGAAGATTGATTGACTTTACAATATAATATATAAAATCTTCGAAAATGTAAAAATATAACTACCGTGCAAAACCCTTAATAAATACAAATCTAATGCTTTTCAACTTTACATCTAAAATTTTCTGATAAAATATTTTCTAAATCTGAACCCTTAATATCAAAATGTCATTAAAACTGTAAGATTTATATCAATTATGAACATACCGAAACGGTGAAACTTCACCAATTATACAAAGCTATTACTCGTGAAGGCTTTGCCTACTGCGAGAATGCAAAGACAATTGAAAAAGTTAACGTTAATTTCTGGAAAACTATCTGGTAACAAATGATTGAGGCGACATCAACAGTACTGAAATATTCAAGTATCAATTCTTGCAAGATTTTTATGAAACGTTTCTCAAATCTTTGAGTCAGTCTATGTACGGTTATGACACTGGTAGTGACAACTCACTAAATCTCGATTCAAGTATTTCCTTCTCTAGTTTTGACAGTTTCGCTTCTTCTCTCTTTGTCTCTGTTACAAGCATGTAATCGTGGCATTTTGCAGGTATAGATGGCATCGATTTAGGCCGTGGCAGCAGGACCACTTCATCGGATTTCTTGTTTATTGATGTCCGGATAAACTCAACAATAATGCTCTCGTTATCGTCTTTTCCAACCACGTTCCCATACCGGAATGCTTGACCCGAAAGCCGGGCGCGAAGTTTTCTCTCTTGCTTGGTATCTTGAATAAAATGAAAAAACTCACAGTTAAATCAGAATTTCAGGCTGAAACTCAACGGAACGGAAATGATAATGACGATAGAGGTGGTACTTGTGGTGGTGACATTGGGGATGGTCCTTGATAGTGATGGTGGTCATGGTAATTGTGGGTGGTAGCGGTTGGCCATGTACCCTAGGCGGCGGATCGGAGGATAGAAACATTGAATAGAGAAATATCAATCTTTAAACAACTCACCATTTTTAGTAGCCTTCTCATCATTAAATAATGGTGTTGGTTTGTTATACTCATAAATTGAAGGGGACATCAATTCCTGTTCTGGCTCCGGTAAAAAATCCACCAAATAATCCTGACTATAACTTGGACTTACACTTCTACTCTGTGCTCTTGCTCGCCGTTGTTGGTCGATCACTTTTCTTCTAAACTTTGCATTTTCTTGTCTTCTTTTCATATTAGCAGATATTGCTCTACGTTCAAGTAGCTTTTCCTGCGGGCTCAGCACTCTGGTTACTTTCTCTTGCACCAGACTTTTTGGAAAGTCTTGCGCTCGTCTGTTTCTTGAGTAAAATCTTTCAACATCAGCAAAATCAACATGAGTTCTATCTTGATCTTCGTGCTCTGATGGGATATCCACTAACAAAATCTTGCCTTTATTTTTCGTGAAGCTGTTTTCTTGCGGCAAACTTTCCTCCATGTTTTGCCGTGTCAGTTCCAGTGTTTCCAAATGCTTTGTCACTTGCCTCGCTGTCTCGTCACTTGCAAGATTTATGTCAACTCTTTTGCTCCCTAAATCACACGAATGCTTGCCGAATGACATGATGGTATTAGTCCTTGATATGTATGATTGGTCTAGCTCATTTTCAATGAAAGTTTCGCCATGCTTTGGTGTTAGGTCAATCCTATTATCAAACCTTCTAACAAGATCAGTTGGTGTTTTCTTCAAGTGGTTTTGGTACACCCCCGAGCTTTTATTAAGTAAGGACGACTTTGATATTTTGTAAATGTCAATTGGCAAAGCTCTGTTTCTATTTAGATTTTGATCATACCCTTGCTGGTCTTTTTGAGCATCAGCATTTTTGATAAGAACGTTATCCTCGACAAGCTTTTCCATTCGATTTCTGTGTTCATTGATTTCTTTTATTCTTTCTTCTCTGTAACCACAAGCCTCATCAAGAATTCTTTTTCTGTCGATTCTAACACTTATCTTAAACTCTTCACCTTCAGATACTCCATATCGATCATCACCATTTATTTCACTCTTTATCACATCGGTATCTCCATATTCTAAATTGTGACTGTTTTCAGTTGTCTTCCAAGCATTGACCTTTCGTACGGTATCGACGATATACCCTTCTCCAAATTCTCCAACTTCACCTCCTGTCCTTTCATTATCTAGCATTGGAGCTGTTCTTGGTCTCAACTCATTTTCATCGCCATTAACATTTGTTGTAAACAACTCCTTCTTTCTTTTAATCTCAGCTAAATCCGCAGAATGAATCCTTGTCAAAATCTCTTTCTCTTCCTTTGGCCTTGTTTTCTTTTTCAACGCAGAAACGCAAAATTTGACCAAATCGTCAGGTTTCTTTTCTTCGTTTTCCAAAACTCTATCATTGATTATTATTTTGCTCTTATTTAATGCTATTGAAGATGAGGACAACATTTTAGGATTATCGAGTTTCTCACCAAATGTAACACGAATGGCTTGCGAACTACTTCTTTGTAATTTAGGACGCTTCTCTTGGTTTTTCTCTTTCTTTTTTGGTCTTACTTTTAACTCCATTTGTTTTTGCTTATAGAGTTCATGATCTTCTCTCGTTTCTCTTAATTTCATCTTCTCTGTTTTCAACGCCAAAGCGACCATTGGTGCATGACTGTGCTTCACGGCCTTCCCTCGCGTTTTCTTGCCCTGTTTCACATCTCTCTGCTCGTAAGTGGGGACAACTTTCATTTTGGTAACACCTTGTAAACGCGTTGGCGCTCTGGTCTTTTGCTGTGTAGATGTTAACCGGGAAGAAGGCATGCTTTCACTATATTTGTAAGTGTCACGTGTAGAATCTGTTGTAATGACCGTCTCTGCAGTTTTGGTCCTAGGTCTTGCAATAATGTCAACAAAGATTTTCTCATTCTCTGCCATGCCCGTTTCTATCATCGGCATCGGTTTAAAGTCAGAATATTCGGAGCGCCGGCTGGAAGCACGTGACGAAATCGATCCAAATTGGGCACTTGAAATTCTCGGCCTGTCGGTGAGAAGATCATCATCTACAGCAAGGAACTCATCTAGACTGCCATCCTCTTCATTTTCCGTATCAATGTATGTATCATCATGTTCAATACCGCTCTGTTCAACCTCCTCAGGAGTTTGCCTCGCATCATCATTAAATTCCTCATCTATACTTTGTTCTTTTTCAACCTCAGCAACTTCTTCATCTCGTACGGCACTTTTTGTCAACCGTATTGGCTTTTTTGTCAATAAAACACCACGTTGTTTCGGTTCAGGAGTTTCAACATTTGATAAGCGACTGTCATAGCCTCCATCTGGACTGGAAATTGTCACTTCCACTGGCAATGTCACTCCATCATCTCCTCGACTTTCATCATCGAGAACTTCTTTCTTTACAAGACTTCGCGATGACACCCTTTTCCTTTCATCTACTGCTTTTCTACCCTTCTTTACAATTTTGCGCTTTTCATGATATTGTAGTTGCTCTTTCACTTTGTTTTCTTCGGAAACAAGCGTGGTAGATGCCTTCTCTGTGCCAACATTTTGTCCCTTCTTTCCTGTAACATTTTTATTGACCTTTAGTTGCTTGGCATCTATTTTGGCATTTTTCAACTTCTTTGAAGCACCATGGACAAAAACTGGCTCTTTAATCGATTTCTTTCTTTCATTTTTACCAGCAGCTGCCAGCAATTCGTTTAATCTGGCTTTCGGATCATCATTAACACTCTCTTTCTTTGGCATCTGATCTTCCTTCTCATTTTCATCTTCGTCCATGGATCCACCATCCTCTCCAATAGGCTCATCCATTACACTACCCTCTGGGGTAAACCCGCAATCCGGAAGGTCCCACTGCTTTGTGCCAATGCTACTCATTGAAAACAAACTGCTCTGATAAATGTCTGATGGTGCCATGGATTCCTCATCTGAGTCAAGATTGCTTACTGATACGTCGTGGTAATCAACAGTTCCTGATGAAGTGTCATCATTTTGAACCACCCATGTGCCAATAGTCATAAACATCATGTCATTGTATGGAACAAGATAATTGTCCATTGTATCAGATTCTGGACTTGGAGGTCTTTTCAATTCATACTTTATATGTGGGCTTTCATAAACATGTGATTCTGGTCTTTCATTTTCGTGCATTTCATTTTCCATCCATTTATACTTCCCGCTGTTTCTCATTACAAAAATATGTCCCTTGAACCCCATCAAAATGTCACCCGAGCTGTTCAAAAAGCAAGCTGATGTAAGCGAATTATCAAGTGTGATTTCACAGAGAAGATGTTTATCAAAACTCCATAGCTTGATGCAATAATCTTTCCCAGCACTGCATAAAATGTTGAGTGAAGGATGATAACTTACAGACTGTACACCTGAATAATGATCAATCAATGATTGTTTATACAAATGAAATGATTTCTGCTGTTGCTTTAGCTTTTCTTGAATGATAAGATGCCCTGAATCAAAACCAGCAGCAAACGTTGTTCCTTTAATTGAGAAACATGTGACATCATCATCGCAACTCATTGAGATAAGGACTTCTAGGGTAGAGTTTATCACTTTTATGACGAGACCAAATTGGGCCTTTGTGGTCACAAAACAACACAACAATTCTTTGCAATATTTCAACTGGACAATAGGATCTTTGCAAATCTGTAAAGACTTTTCCTTCCTTCCTTTCATCATTGGATTGAAAAGCATGATCTCTCCACTGTCCATTCCACAGCCTAAAAGGTTACATTTGGTTTGCAAAACTCCATCCCCATCAACAAACTCAACTTCAAAGAAGTCGGGAAGGATTTCAATGCAGCTACAACTACGTCTTGAGGAGTAAGATGAAAAGGCAGGTTCTGGCCTGGTTGATATCAATTCTCTTGAAACTCTTCCATCTTGAGCATCTTCCAAAATATAAATGGATGCGAGGAAACATGCTGGATCAGTTTTTGTGGTGTAAACCCAAATTTCTGAGGTAGTAACAAGGACATACACAAGACTGTAGTCTCTATCATGAGCACACGACAGTATTTTGTTAGAAAGGTCAACAGTTGGAGGTGGTAAAACAGTGCACAATTTTTTTCCCGTACTAGCTGAAAACAATTTAATGGTGTTGTCATCATCTACAATCATCACTCTACTAGATTTGTCCGCACTCGGAACCAGATCAATTGACTGTGCAGGGTATCTTAGCTGTCCCCAAAACTGGCACAGGTAGTTGAGGTCAAACTCTTCAATCTCCCACGTGGATACGCAATACAGAAGGCTGCTTGACTTGAGGGACATGTATTCTATGCCATCATTAAAAACTTTTAAAGAGTAGAGCTCTTCAAACAAATCCATAGAAAACAATTTGATGTAGCCATCTAAGGATGCTGTTATTATCAAATGCGCATCAGAAGGATGTATTAAAATCTCAGTTATGAAATTGGAATGGGAGGAAAATGTATGAATTTTGCCGCCAGATGTTGTTAGCATGCTAACTTGGCCATCAATGGAGCCGGCTACCACTGTGTTACTTCCATAAGTGCATGCTGATAAATGAGTGGTGCAGGCTTTTTTAACAAGAAATAAAAGTTTACCAGTCAAATCATAGCACCAGACATCAAATTCTGATAAACAATACAACCTCTGACCTTCTTCATCTAAACTTATTCGATTTATCAATCTGCCATGATCAATTTCCCATTTAAGTTTCAACACCAGGCCATATCGTGCTGCTGATGTATCATTTTGTTTGTTTATTTGCCCAAAATTCCAAATGTGAATTTCCGATCGACTAGCAGTGATAAGCTCATTCGTTGCTGCATTAAAAATCATGTGAATCAAGGCGTTGGTATCTGACTCTATTGAAAAAGTCTCATGAAAATTTAGATTATATATCTTCAACATGTACTCCTTCGTCAGTGCAAAATATAAATTGAATGGTCTGCAGTAAAGTAAAATTTTTATGACGTTAAATTTGTAAGCTGGGAACTGCATCAGCCTTGAGGTCTTTGCAGATGCAAAATTTTTGTTCCATGCTGAAATTCCTCTCGAATCTACAATGATGTATTCGCATGTTTTCGAATTGTATGTGACACTTTGTATCTTGCAGTTTTTCGATTTATGCTCATACCTAACTTTTGAAAGAAAGCCATACGTTAAAATAACTGGTTTCTTTTTTACTGCATTTATCAGCGATTCTGAGTCATTTTCCTTGTCATTTAGATTGTTATTAATCTCTGGCGAATCTTCCATCGCAAATGCAAATGCGACAAGGATTTATTCCAATGTCGATAGCCATCTGAGAATACTTCTCGCTCCAAAGTTTAAAACCATATTTTGGCAATCTTGTCAGCTCTTCGCAGGATCATTTTCCTTTCCTGGTTAGAACTGTAGATTTGAAATTTGTGTAATATCTTCTAAGCATGCTGTATTACATTCGAGTTTACCAATGCCGTCTTCATGAACCACTGTCTCAAAAACGTTGGCGGGTAAATAAAATGTACTGCGTCGATCGCAAAACAAACATTTAAGTCCAAAAAATCCTAAATCAATCGCCAAAGATGCCAAAAATTCAATAGCTGACCAGGAATGAATTAAAACAGCAGTGTTTTTCCATTATCATTGAACAGAGCGATGATTTTATAAACAGCTTTTCTGTCGTACAATTTTGTACACAAAATTTCGTATTTTGATTGTTCACTTGGTTGCCTTGTGGATGTTGTTGCTGTTGTCTCAAAGATGATCACATGCTCCCAACCCAACTGGTTGCTTCTGGACCAAATTAACCAACGGGATGGGATTGGGATTGGGGGGTTATTTTATGAGGAAATTTTTTTTAAAGATATGAATGAAGTAAACAAATTTCTTCGCTTTAAATCACTCTTCAAGAGCTGAAGGTTTGCTGCAAATCTATAGATCTTATGCATAATTCTACACAAAACAGTTTTTTAACGAATGAAAATGACTTAATTATGCCTCTAGCCACTACATCTTAACCCCCTGACCCCCCCCCCAGCACTACACAATAATGGTGAGTCGAGCACGTGTGCGGGATTTTCGCAGTATCTGCGAAGGAGCATAACAGTGATTTCACAGAACCAATTCTTGCATTGCGCAAATACCAATGGGTGTGTTGTGGTTCAGAATGATGGTTGAATAATGGGGATTTGAAAGAGGGGTAAAAAAATGCAACGAATTACCTGGTAAGAAGAACGAAGTAATCTAGAGTGCTTCAAGAATATCATATTGAAATAGAGACGAGATCTAGCAAGCCAAGCTGTTGTGTTTTGATGATAAAGATGGCCGACTCGTTTTGGGCCTAAGATAAACAATCTAGATGAATGCAGATACAATTGACGTTCTCTTTCAGAGACACGATTTTGATTTAGATATGGAGCTGCCAAACCCTGGGAAAGTGCACGACATGGGAAGCAAAACAGCACATGTAATTGGAAGCATAAGGACGGGTGATCATGTTGTAAGTTTGTCAATCATCAATCATCATAATAATCATCATCATCATCGTAATCATCATGATCATCTTCAACATCATCATCATAATCATCATAATCATCATAATCATCATCATCGTATCATAATCATCATCATCATCATCATCACAATCATGATCATCGTCATGATCATCATCATCATCATCATCATCATCATCATCATCATCATCATCATCATCATCATCATCATCATCATCATCATCATCATAATCATCATAATCATCATCATCGTAGCATAATCATCATCATCATCATCATCACAATCATGATCATAGACATGATCATCTTCATCATCATCATCATCATCATCATCATCATCATCATCATCATCATCATCATCATCATCATCATCATCTTCAACATCATCATCATAATCATCATCATCGTATCATAATCATCATCATCATCATCATCACAATCATGATCCTTGTCATGATCATCATCATCATCACTGCTTGTAAACTTACATTGACCATCCTGCAAATTATTCAAGTAAATTTGAAAATTGATTTACTTGTTTCCGTTTTTCCAAGGTCTACAAAATCCAAGTCAACTTTGGTGAATGCAGTTGGACTGTTCAAAAGAGATACAGAGACTTCTATTCTTTGCATGAAGAGGTATATGCTTTTCCTCTTTAACAAGCCCTCATAACTTCCCAAATGATATATTATGCATCAATGTTTTCGAAATTTTGAAACTTTACTGTTAAAGATATGAAAGATCCATTTTTTTTATTTTTTAGCTTGTTGTAACACATGGGCTCCCTTGGGATCTGCTGCCTCCAAAGAAATTTATTGGAAATTTGAATGCAGAACATATTGAGAAAAGAAAGTTAGCATTGGATAAATATCTAAAAACTATTCTGAATGTTCTTCTTGAAATGCCAAATGATTTAATCGAGTTCTTGGAATTTGATAGGTTTGTAAGTATCTTTTATATCCTTTTATGTCTTTCATAGCTAATAACATGATTTAAAAAGCTATGTCACAGTATCTAGTGAATTTTTCAGTGATTATTGATAAAAAATGCCAATTTAAAGGTCTTTTGGAGTCCATCATTTTCTTGACAAGTTGCAAACAAAGCTTTATGACATATATTAATGTATAATTTTGAGACAAAGAAGATTTTTCACAGAACTAATTTTTTTACACCCATCTTGTGACCATCCTAGATCAGCTTTCCTACTCCTACTTGACCTCTCCTTCCCATGTTGAGCATGCACCAGCTAAAACTTTCCGTCATATATTTTCAACTTGCAATTATTATTTATTTTATTTTCAATTTTCTAGGATGTAAATTCTGTTTGCCACAAACTTGCACGAGATCTTTTTGAAATTGGTATGAACTTTCAATGTCTTGTAACTATTTTTCATAGTATTTTATAGTTGGGACCAGTGAAATATATATGTTGGTTATTCAACCTTATTAAATTGTTTTAATGCTAGTTTTGTTTTGACACTGAAACATCTTTGTTTCATTTTAGGTGACAGTATAGTGGCTAATGATGAAGTTTTCAGCATCACTCCATTGCAAATTCATTGCATCAACAGAAGACTTTTGCTTCCCCTTCCAACATGCGGTGAGAAATTATATTAGTTTTGAAGATGTTTTGATTTTTCAATATTTATATAAATGATCATTTTATTAGTTTTGAAGATGTTTTAGTTCATTTCAATATTTATATAAATGATCATTTTTAATGATCATTTGTTCTTAATGAACATTATGTCTTCATTTCAACTTATTTTCTGATAGATACCGGTGATCCAACAGAAGATATTGGGCATTTATTTTCATTTATCAACCAAGCAAAACACATAAATGTAAGTTCATTAAAAATTGTTATATTTTTTTCATTAGTACAATATCTTTGAATAAAAGAGTCAATATAAACTCTTTTCACTAATATTTTCTTGCCATTTTTTGATAAAAGTTGCTCAGGTATGGTCTCTTCTCGAAAAAGTGAAGCCATAAAAAATAAAGATGAATAGATGTTGAAAGTATTCTTATTATGATAAATTAGATGAAAAACCAGAAAGAAATATAAAAAAATTGCATGTGTTTCTTTTTTGTTTTTAAGGTCCAAGGTGGTGGAGATTCATTCATTGCAGATTGTGATCTTACGTATGACATCTCAATATTCAAATCTTTAGAGACCTTAACTGTAAGTTGTAACAACATATAGTGGTTTCTCCATTGTCATTCTTTTTGCAACATACTGTATCTATTCTCTGAAAATTATTCCACTTTTGTACTCTTTGATGAAAAATAGAAAAGTCACTTTTTTGTTTGTATTACAGTTGAGCAATTGCGATATTGAACTTCTGAATGGATTGGAATGTTTGCAAGCACAATTATGGGAATTGAAGGCCATCCGATGTATCAAATATATAAAGGTGATATGTTTCTTTTTTTCAATGTTTACCTTTCTCTTCTTCTGTTGCCTCTGAATGTGATGTTGTGGCTGGTAGAAGAGCACACCAACCCTATGCTATGTTTCTTTGTACGTAAATTAATTTAACAAGTAAATTAGAGAACAAAATAACAAACTACCTAAAGAATTCTCAAGGAATACTTGTGATGATGTAAATAAATGGCAGATGTAAGAACAACGCAACATGGCAGCAAATATGATCAGTTAGTAATTATAGATTCATATATTTTATCACTAATATTTCGTCTCGGAATATAGGGTTTCTCAGAGTATTGCATAAAAGTAAATAACAATGGCTCAAACTTTTCCCCTCATTCTAATCAGATACAATATATCCTAGAATGCTCAGCTTAATCAGTATTGTTTACAATTTTATTGCCTGTTGTGTTTTAGGATGTTTTGATAACTTCAATTTGTTGGAATCGTGGCGTCCTAACCGCCGTGGAAGATGGCGAACATCATCAACTGACAACCGATACATCAGCTTGGAGGAATATCGTTCTTGCGGCATTTACACATAATGAGTTAACGTCAATTGATAATACAATCGTAAGTACAAATAGAGAAATTCCTCTTTCGTGTTTTTGCTCTAACACCAACCTTGTAGGTTACGCGTAATTAAGGAATGCGATTTTGTCGATTTGAAAAAATAATAAAAAATGTGAGTCAAATGTTTACGAAATTGCGAATTTGTAAATCCAGTTTATAAATCCAACAGTTTATTGTTTTTTATTTGTAGTTTTAGGTAATTTTATTAGATTCTAATAGTTATTGAACTTTGTTTTCATTTCAGACTCTTTTACCAAATATTCGAAAATTGGACTTGAGTCACAACTTATTGAATGATATCCAATTTCTCGAGGTACGCATCGATAGAAAAGTTTATAAAAGATTTTTCAAACATGTTATAGCAAGTTTTCTTCGGTTAGCAGCGAATTTGTTAACAAAATGAAGTGTTTTACTTTTGAAATAGAAGATAGCTCATCACATTCATTGCTATGCGCTTCTAAAACGTTTTAGAAATGACAAGAGGGGAAGGGGGAGGAAAATGCCACCCTTGAACTATCCTGTTGGGTTTGTTTGTTTAATTCTAACACCGTGAATCCTCGAGAAAATCTTCTCAAATTCCCACTTCCCAGCAACTAAAAATCATCATGTTAGTAACGAAAACCTTTATTAATTTGTAATGAGGAAAGTAGGGAACAAAATAGCAGGCTGCCTGCTGGAATCGAAAAGAATACTTGCGACGGTGTATGCAATTAACGGAGATAAGGGAAAACGCATAGCATGTTTTTATTTTATTCATTTTTCAGGGATTCCTTTATCTCCGTGATCTTGATCTTTCCTACAACGAAATCACAGATGTCGAAGATTTCCCTTACAAGCTTGGGGCTATATCAATTCTAAATTTGGCAGGAAATCGCCTACGAGATGTCAAAGGTAACTGTGAAATTCTGAATTTTTTATCATGTTGTCACTCCATTAACAGTTCAAAAATCTAGTTTAAAGTTTTGTTTAACTTTTTCAATGAAGTTACACTAAATAGCGTATAGTTTTGAATTTTTTTTTTCTTTCACTTGAAAATGGCTTTTGAACTAGCGTATAGATACTCATAAATGCTCATTCTTTACTTAAATTTAGGTTTGGATAAGATGTATTCCCTAAAAATGCTCAAAATATCCGACAACTTGATTGAAAAGGTATTTTGTTTCATCCTTACTTATTCCTCTATTTGCTTTAATTTTACAATTCGTTAAAATGTATCGTTACATGGAAATGTTAGAGCGTTCATCTGGTTTGATGAATTTGGAGCTCAATGGCGGTCATTGTAAGCCAAACCTGCAATTTTTCATTTAAGCATTTATTTTGACTTAAAACTTAAACATTTCATTCCCTTTTCAGATGTCAAACGTTTTTCCACTTGGCAATTTACCGTTACTTGAAAACATTGACCTGCATGGAAATCCTTGCACAAATGAGCATTTTTATAATGTCCGATTAATTGCACAATTTGGAGACAGATACCAAGATGTTAGTAACGAAAACCTTTATTCGATTGTGATAAGGAAAGTAGGGAACAAAATAGCAGGCTGCCTGCTGGAATCGAAAAGAATACTTGCGACGGTGTATACAGATAACGGAGATCAGGAACAACGCAATGCGGCAGGAATACGAAGCAAATATGCTCAGATAATAATTATGTATTTATATATTAAGTTAATAATATTTGCCCCGGCCTGCGTTTAGAGTGTCAATTACTTGATTTGTCTTTAGATTAAAAGCAGTTCTTAAAATGTTAAAAAGCCGACAGTTGTACTCTTTTGTATCAAATTTCCATATTTCGACAAGCTTTCATCTAAAACATTGCAATGAAATCTGAATCATTTCATTTTAGGTAACCATAGATGGTATTCCAACTTGCAAAAGTGACTTGGTGAGTTTATCAGACTTAGAACAAGTAGCTTACGTAGCTTGCAATGAATTTTTGTTAATTTTAGTCTTTCTTGATTTTCACCTTCTTCTCTTCTATTTTCGTTAAAGGCAAAAGCTGAGGAAATTATCCAACTGCAAAATAGTTACGAATTAATCACTGGTCCAGAATGCTATTATGTGCCAGGGTTTGCTGCAACGTCAAGAGAGGCAGAGCTCACAAAACCAGTGACCCCACCGCGGTCACCAAAATTCAGATCATCTAAGGTAAGAAGAACTATATTGTAATGCTTAAATCAACCTTGCAAATTTTCTCTTGCTTCCACGTTGAAGAAAGCTATCATTGAGTGAGATATGAAAGGAGGATAATGTTGTTCTTAAGCTTGCAAAATACTTGACACCCGAAGTGGCTCAAAGGAACACACCGAACCCAATTTCTATCGGCCTAACCCTCTGTTATGATTAATAACAACTCCAAATGAAGATGTTTTGGGTTTTATTGTTCCTTGAATTCCGATTTTAATTGGAACTTTAGTCTCCGATTCATCAACCGTTGTAGTGAGATCTACAAATAAAAACTCAGTTTGAATCAACTCTATTTGCAAAATATAAACAATTAATTATTAAATACTTCAATGCGACGAATATGTATTAATCCTGCATTTTATCAACGTTTGTAGAAGATTTAGGTAGATGCGGTTGTTTGAGTTTTTTTGATAAATTATAGATCTCTTCAAGTAAGAAACATCAACACATTGCTGAAATTAAGCCAGCACCTTCAAATCGGAAAAGATCTGGTGAGAGCAAACAAAATTAATTTTTTATTCTTGTTTGAAAATGAGAACACTTAATGAATGGAAGTTCACTTCTAGTTCTCTTGCTATGTTACTTGAGCTGAACTTCTTCCCCAAATCACTAATTTCTTTAATTTTACTCCAAATCCAAACAGCTATTAATTTATTTTTTTTTATTTATTCGCATCTTATTTTTATCTCCACTCCATTTTGGGCATAGTCCCAGGTTTCATACTCTGCAGAAAATCAGACGAGAAGTATTTTTTCAGAACGTCACGTTTCCGGTTTTCCTGCAGTTTCCTTCCCGGTTTTTTTTCAGTTGAAAGATCTTTATCAGCATTTCTACCTTTTTGTATCCTTTTGAAACTTTGATTTGTTTTGATTCCTGTTTTTAGATAACCTGACGTCAGTAGAAGGAGAAGAAACAAACTTTCGGGAACAAGTTGAAAAGTTACAAAAACAAGCAGGAGATTCATGGTTAACTTTTTATAACGAGTTGCAATCTGATGATGGTGAAGTTTCAGCAACGGTAACCTATCAATGATATTGATTGGTTTTTATTTGATTTAGTTTTTTATAGCATTATTTGGATTTCCAGGGCCGACCATCAGTAGTTTAGCTTTTCAGTCGCATAAGTTGATTCATCATTTGTTACATCACTCCTTGATTTGATTCGATGATTGCGTCAACGATTAAATGATTACCCGTTTGATTGATTGATTGAATGATTAATTGGTTGTTTGTCTGCATACTTAAGGATCGATTGTCCTTTTGTGCATTTTTTTAATTTGTCAATTGCTACGTGATCATTTTATGGCATATCTACTTCCTTCTTCCAATTATTTTCATCTTTAATTTATTTTTTTATGTTTCACTATTAAGATTAATTTCCTTTCAGAAAGCCGGGCCATCGAAAGATCAACAGCTGATGAAATCAAATGGTGATTTGAATAAAGAAGAATCTGCTAAAATTGAAGAAAAAAATTCCAAGCCTGTGAATAAAGTGAAGCCATTGCAGCAAAGTAAGGAAGGAGCTGAGGAAATTGATTCAAAATCGATGATAAGAAGGGTAATTTGTTACTTACCATGATCGTGTTGATAATATTGAGATATTTGGAAAATCTGACACTTTAGTACTTAAAATGGAGAGAGTAATTGCTATTTGTTGGTTGTAGGTTTTGAATAATATTGTGAAAGAAGAGAAATACGAGGAGAGGATTCTGGGAGCTGTTTTGAACGCCCTAGAGGATATGCTTGATCAAAACATTGATATGTAAGTTGATTATTTCGAAGTAATAAACTGCTGAACTTTTCAATATATCACACGGTGCTGATAAGCATTCTAAATTTTTTTTTGTCGTGCAATGGTTAGATTTTTAAAGTCTGTTGCTGCATTCAAAGCACATTTATCCTTTTTTATTCCCTGTAGACTGAATGAGACTTTTCTGGTGTTTTACAAAGAAAAAACAAATGAATTAATCGAAGAACATATTGTTAGCTTTGATAATGATGAAAATTTATTGGTTGAAATTGATCTTTTGACCGGAAGAAATGTCGCTCGCTATAATATCGGTAATGATTTAATATTTCTCTTTTAAACTTTCCAACCTATTATCTTTTTACTTTCATGCCTTTTTTGTCGTGATTAAATATAAAAAATTCGAGAACTGCAAATATCTTGAAGGTTCTTCAACTCCCTTCTGCAACGAATGATCTAAGGCTGAAATTACTCCATGCAAAAGTCTAATTTAGTCTCTACAGATTCTCATATCAATTCGCTTTGATCTCTCTGCAACTTTCATACTCGCCTATTTTTTCTGTCTTTACTCGCCTACAATACTTAAGTATTTCCTTATTTCAGTCCTTGCCTTCTTTTAATTTTATTTGTTGTATTTTATTTCAGTTATTTCAATATTGATGTTTCTTTCCTATATTATTAATCTGCAATTTCAGCTTTCTAATTAGGATATTTACTTTTATTGTATGCCTATTTAATTTTGATTTGTGTTTACCGTGGATAAAAATTACAAACTAGAATGAGCTGATAGTTTTTTATTTTTGAATTCTAGCCAAGATCAGGAATGTCCGTGTTAGTAAGAAAAGTGACGAGTTCTCTCTACATTTTGACCAAGAGGAAGAAAACAATGGAACCGATGAAAAAGGAGTTTGGACGGAAAAACAAATGAAATTTCAAGAAGCGAAAGACTGTGCGGGATTGTTTGCTTTGCTTATTGCAAATACACGTGATCAAAACATCGAAAGCACGTGAGTTTTTACTTGCTTCACTTTTTATGCCAAACCAGTCAAATTTATTTGGGTATTTTTCCCAAAACCTCCATGTACGGTGACTGTATATGAAAGTACACACAGTCATTGTACAATGCGTAATCTTAATTTTCAGATCCACTGATCCGGGCAGCCTTGAAGACAATAAGCCACAAATTCACGCCGTTTCGCCAATCGATAATCCATTCCTACTAAAAAACGAAATCCTCCTTGGATTTTTCCAAGAATTTGTTCAAAAAACAGTTTCCGTGAAGAAGGAAGCGGAAGCAAAGGGACAGGAAATGAAAAATGGTGGCAGCTTTAGTTCATTGGCCTACCAAAACATTGGTATTGGTGCACCATTTTTGAAACATTCCATCCCCAGTGATGGACAACAGGATGTAATGCTTATCCTTTGGGCAGGCTGCATACCGTATTTGTTCCCTGAGGAGGAGCTACCCACGTGTCTGGTAATGACCAATATCAACATCTTCCTCTTTCGCGTATTTCTTCCGGAAGATACGTCACCGAATGCTCTTCCAAAAACGGTCAAAGAGATGAAAGAGATCTTCCACTGCTTTTATAGTTTTTCATTGAAATTTGTCAAAGAAATTATTGTTGGTCTTTACGACCAGGCCTTCAGGATTGAGGTGAACAACGAAGGACCGCGCGGGACTTTCACATTCCTCACCCGTCATGCGACGAAAACCGCCCAGTTTCTGGAGGCCTACTGCGCAGTCGTTGGTCTCGGCGAGGAGAAAAGCTCTTTAGACATGCGAAGGAGAACCTCGTTTGTATCAGGTGATATGACGTCATCAATTGTTTATCCTGATGAAAGCAAGATCGAGGCGCTGAAGTCACGGTTGACTACTCAGGACATGTCACCGATTCATGACCGCGAGAATCTAATTTCATATTGCATTGTTTATATGTTTGATGATAATTCAGACCAAGATGAATTCCTCTACGCAACTGACATTCCAGTTTCGACCATAAAAAGCCTCATCCTAACCAATCTTCGCATTTTCATGTGTGATGAAGATTATGTACATTTCCCGCCACCATCTTTCGCCATCGGTTCGCCTACCACGCCGGAATGGGTCGTCGACGACGAAGAAGAAGTTGCTGATCTCATTGGAATCGATCTTTGGGAAAGCACGTGTCGTAGTTACACGCTCGCAGGGAATTATGGAATGACATTGACTTTTGATAACCCAGTGACGGAATTCACAGAAAGTTTGAGTAATGAGGTATGTGACTTCCATTTTTAATTTTCGTTTATTTGTATTCTTTGATTAAGTTTTGACAATGTTCTTTAAAGAAATTCAATGATAAGGCTGTCATGTGTTGGTTAATATTTATTCATTTATACATTGATTTATTTTAGCTATTTATTTATTTTATTTATTTATTTATTTATTTATTTATCAATTTAATTATTCATCTATTTGTTTTTGATTTATTTATTAAGTTTTTCACTCATTAATTCATTTATGTAATGTTCTTTTACATATTTATTCTATTCATATTTGTATTTTCATGTTTTTTATGTGGCCTTTGTTTTCATATTTGTTCAAATTTAACCTCAACGATCTTATAGCATCGATTCAAGCAGCCATTGTTTACCATTAAAAATTATTTTAAGAAATGCTTTATTAGGTATGATATGATGCTGGAAATGGCATTTAATTTTGTTTTAATACCAAAGTGCAATAAATCTAATTTTTAACTTATTTTGGAAAACTCCTTAAAAGAGATGTTTTATTTCCATTGAAGGATTCATCAACAACATCATGGAAAATAATATTCGGATCACTGTCTGAAAGAGAGCAATTCGTGAGATCGGTGTCATGTTTGTGGAAGAACCAATTTGATCAAGATTTGACTGTCACTTACTCAAAAGTGACAACGAAACCATTGCTAAACAGTGACAGTGTCTCGGAAAGTGGTTCATTGGCACCCATCAAGAAAGGACATGCAAGAGTTCCATCCGGGAACATTTCACTGCCCGTAAATAAGCCAATAGAACAGCCAGAAATGTTGATGGCTTTGAACCCTGTGCGACAGAAGAGCTACTTTGTAGATAACATCGCTCAGAACGAGGAAGAAGCGGAGAAAGGTATGGTTTTTATCATGTGTACTGGTTGCATTCCGTATTTGCATCCAGAGAAAGAAATTATAGTAGTCACAATATTGAGCCATTCGTGTATTTATTTGATATCATCTGAAGATGAAAGGCATTTGATTAGCGCAAAGGAATCCATCATTGACGGCTCCGGAGGAGCGCCTTTGTGGGTCGCATGCATCGACATCAAAGAATTGCAACAGGTCGCCGTTGGGTTGTTTGACCAATTCATCCGCATTGAAGGAGCATCACGTGACAAGATATTCACATTGATAATCCGCGATCATGAGAAAACAAACAACTTCATGCATAATTTGAGCGAAGTTCTTCTCGCGCGCAAACCGGAGGATTCCACGCGCTCGAACCGCGCGGAGACAACGCCTAACCAAATCTATAAGTTATACAGCAAAGAGGATGAGGAGTCCGGCGCAACGGCAGCGAGAAGCGAATTTATACATCCGAACAGCGAGGTGAAAATTGTTTACCCAAGCGATGAAGGCCTTGACAAGCTGAAAGTGAACATTTACGAGTTCATCAGCAACTCTTGCGAATGGCACACGGGGCGGGATTTCGGGATTCTGTTGTATTTATTAGTGTTTGCTGAAACTGAAGAGCACATTCTGCCGTGTACGTTTATCGTGAGCGAGAAATTCACGTGTTTAATGAAAGAAGATTACGTCAACTACCCATTGCCAATGTTTGCTAAAGAGCTCCCGCAAACGCCGCAGTACAAGCCCGCAGATGCGCGACTTATCGCGTCGATCATTCGTATCGAGTTACAAGACCTCGCAAATGGGACATTCTCTATTGTTTTTAATAGAGCTGGCGTCGAACCGTCATGTTACGAGCAACGATTCAAAACCGCAAGCGTTGAACAGGATTTTAGCCTCGTTACCGACCTGAACACAGACCAAAGAGTGCAAGATGAGCAAGGCGCCCTCGTTTGGAATCTCAGAACACAATCGTTCAACGAAAGAGAGAAGGTATTCAACATTCTTTCGAAAATGTGGACAAGTTGTTATTCTGGAAAGACATTACCTATTGTGAAAAGAAGAAACACAAGAATTGGCGATGCTTATTAACCCTAACACCCCCCCCCTTGCAGGAACGACGATATCTGTTATTGCATCGTGAGAATTAGGTTTTCTTTAAGGGAGTAAGGATTTTTAAATTTTAGTTTCTTTTTTTTCCTATTTATTCGCTTATTTTAAATTCTATCTTATTTCTTTAAACATCCCCTGTTAGCACCCTCTCATTCATTCATTTATTCACTTGATAAGTTGTTCTTTCTTGCATGTCTCTATTTATTTATCAGTTAATTAACTCTTTCATTCATTTATTCATTCATGCTTTCTTTCATCCACATTTGGTTTCATAACGTTTCTAGTCACTTCTCGTAAAACCGTTTGCAATCAAAAACTAGACTGTCTGCAATTTGCTATTTTTTAATTTTACTTTATTTGCAAGATGAATGAAAAGACGGCAGTTATTTGAAACTCCTTTATATAATTAGTTGCAGAAGTTGTCATTTTTGCTGCACGAACCTTTTCACTTTGTTTTGGTTTTGTTATTTGCCTTGCAATTCCACTCTTGATTTTAAAAATCAAGAATCGTGATCACAATATCCCTGTTGATGCTGTTTGAAATTGTGAAACATGAAGAAGCAAGGTGAATTTGCGAAATATTAGCAAGCAATTGAAACACCGTGCTCTATTCTCTTATTATTGAGGTTTTTGGTTTTCATCGTCATTACATTTAAATTACTTTATTTTTAGATTTAGAATCAGTTGATGCTTTCATGAAATATGAAAGAATCATTATGCGGCTTTTTAATCTATTTTTTGTCGTATCAATCCATCTTTATTTATCCCGTTTAATTGTATTCTTTGCTTATAATCAATTTGTTTTTGTACAAGGAATGTAACGAGAAATAAATATATCTCAGAGAGTTTTAGTTTATGTGAATCAGTTACAGATGATTTCGTAGCGTTCTACCTCCGTGCACCAATCATATTGGGTTGTAATGTCGTATTTTGTTGATTTCTATATAGAATTGGAGTATATAAATGTAATTTAGATCAATTTTGTAATTTGATTAAATTGTTGTTATGCTGGCTTTGACTTCAATGAATTTTATTTGTATTTGTTTCTCTGATGCTTTTCACCCTTGTGTTCAACCCCTTCCGCCCGTCCCCCCATACCCCGTGAGGCCATGTGACACGCCCCAATGGGGCCTTGTGGGCACAGGTTAACGTTCTCTCATCTGAAGAAACTGCAGGCCTAAGCAGGGAATGCTATGAAGTAAATAAAGCAAACACTAGAAGTACAAATGCATCGTTCAATTCAAAACAATGTAAACTTTATCAAATATCAAAAATTCTCTTTGCAATTAATAAAATATCTTGTGTACAAAATCTACATGCATCGAAGTCACGCGAAGATTGCATTAAAATATTTGCATGATTTGCGGTCAATTTTGTCTAAATGGTCACAAGTGGCCGCATTTCAGACGACATCAATCGGGAATTTTTCCTCAAAAAGAAAAATCACGAAAATTCTCTTTAGCTAACTGCAGATTTCGTGAAGTCTACATGGAGACATTCTCATCCTACCTAGTGTAACGGCAATCAAGTATTAAAACTGGACATATTTGTAAATCTGGACATATTTGTAAATTTTACTATCCGGACAAAACATTTGAAAAAATGTCAACAGTTTTGGATAGCTTCAAAGTGGCAAAAAAAATTTTCATGCTTGGCAGAAAAAGTGATTACCGAACACAATTTAATTTGCAATGCAACGCTGAGATCTATAAGCTGAACTTCAAACGATTTTGATAAAGTTCTATGAAGTTAATGGAATGCTAAATAATATGTCTATTAACATGATAATATGTCTATTAACACGTTTTTAATAGCGAGAACTTTTAATGCCTGGAAGACAGTGAAGACAGTTGCATTTTTGCTTTGCGCTTTCATACGGTGCTGCTAAATAGTGCAAAGTGTTGCGACCTCCGATTGTCCTAGGATCACTTTGAGGCTGCATATATTGCCTTGCGGAAACGAGGTCTGCTTTTTCATTTCCCGGAAGAACATGTGGATGCGCTCCTCCGCGTTTCATCATCGCTTCAAGTTTCTGAAGTTCGTTTAGACATTCTTCGCAGTTACAAAATCGTTGTTTCCCCCTTGAATCGTTTTGTGAAAAACGTCCACGATTATAAGCGCTACTCTGTTCAATTAGCCTCTCTTCCATAGAACCATTGACCCTTCTCTGTTGAATTAGCCTCGCCTCAAGTGGAACATTGATAACACTGTCTTGAATTCTTCCCTCTTTTCCATTAGCAGCGAATCTGCTGATACAATTTCCACAATTGCAAACATCCCTTATTGATACTAGCCTCGGTGGCATAATACGCTCATTCGTATCTCTATTTACCGATGATGCTACACATTCATCACAGTTACAAGTATTCGCCATTTTTTCTAAAAATGGCGGCGATTCATTCATCTTCGGCAATCTTGCTCCTTCTTCCCCTTCTCGCAAGCTCTTCTGGTCGTCTGCTGTATTTTCAAACATGGCTGCATGTTCTTTTACCGGATAAGGTTCATATTTTCTTCGCTGTTGTTCTTTTGCGCCTTCTTTCCTTGATTTCGAGCGTCGGTTTTGAAACCAGACCTAAAAATTGAATTCCAGTTTGTAAAAGTAGAATGTAATGAACATAGTTGTGATTTGTGATTCAATATTTGCAAGTTTAGGCCCAAAAACGCTTTTATTTGTTGAGAAAAAGATACGGGCTACATGTGGGGATCGCGTTTCCCCCAAAATCACCCTCATCATGAAGGAAACGTCAACTTATTTGGTAAACTCACTGTGTACTTTGTTCGTCTGTTTGTTTGTTTGTTTGTTTAGGTTCTGGCAGCTATCAAGCAGATGTGGGGCTGGGCGCTAAGGCAGGTGCCTGCGTAATGTTTCATCCGGTTCAATTTAAAAATTCATACAAGGAACCAACAAAAGTTGTAAAGAATAAAATCAGATGATTAACATTTTCCGTGAATGATTCATTATCGTATGATTTCACGTTTTTTTGCGCTCAGTACATCATGACTGTTTCCAAAATTTGTCAGTGACAAGGAATGACCATCAAACAATTCTTATTAAAAGTTGCTTTTAAAACGAAACCGCAAAGGAAAACTTAATGAAAAGGCGAAGACACGCCTTGCCAATCCCAAACAATTGTCGCTTTTAATTTGCGCGTTTTAGCTCGAGGTCAACGTTAAACTGAAACGCCTCCTCCAAGAAACAAGGAAAGATTGCAAAAGATAAGGAAACCACGTAAAGTTAATCTTAATTGATTACTTAGTTAATAAAGAGGGTGAAGGAGTTCAATAATAAACCGGACAGGTGAATGATAATCCGGACAGGTAAATGATAAATCGGACAATTGAATGATTAAGCTACCTTTGTGACGTAATGAGGTAGTCCAAGCTGTTTACTCAGCGATTCATATTGGTTCACTGTGGGATATTGCTGACTGATAAATGCAGTTTCCAAGAACTCTTTCTGCCAATGTTGGATCGTGGTTCGAATCCTCCTTGAAACTTTTCTTTCAGCATCATCAGAATTCAGCGACATCGTTGAATCTGGGGACTCGGACCTAACCGATTCTCCGTCTGACGTCACTTGTCTCTTCCCATCATGCAAATCACCTGTGAAACAAAGCGACTCACATTAGCATAAATTACGCTATGTAGCATAAATTAGTTGGCAAATAGCTTGTCCTATGTTAGAACTATGCTGATGCCTGACATTAAATTTGCCCAGCCAATCGACTCCATGTTTAACTACTTCACACGACTTCAGAAAAAGCCTTGTGTCTTGTGGTGTACTTGCAAAGGCTTTTGGGTAGACCTGTGTCCGCTATGCTGCGGAGGAGATATCGGTAAGATGAAAAGAAAGATTTGGTAAATAGGAAAAGATAACGGAATGCGCAAATAAAGAAATGAAAACAATATGATGACGAAAATTGTCGGTATTTGTTCGCTATTTATGGCAATATGCCATACAATGTAATTGCGGTGTTAATTCATGAATGGGGATAGGAAATGAATGGAAAGAATTGAAGGATAAAGAGAAGAGATGCGTTTGGAGACGGTTTTTAAATGCTTTTCTATAAATATTAATTTTTATTCAAAAAGGATCGTTTTATCAATTCAACTTTATCAAACAAATATTCAAACGACATCCCTTCGCCATTCAAAAACAACTGCCAAGTTTTTCTGTACATTACCTAATATTAAATTAGTCTGATGAAATTAATCAAACATATATAGGGTTACTTTATTTAATTAATTCGATTGCTGTTGCTGGGAACGGGGGGCACCCGGCCTCACCTTGGCTTTTTCGAGCAATGACAGTAATGCCTTAGGTGCCTTTGGTGCTTTGTTTGGGCTCTAAACGACACCAGGCTCTTAGGATCAGAGGCAAGTTTATTCCTGAAACCCTTTTGGTAACTATCCAACATATCTTTGGACACTTTGCAACAACATTGCACCATAGTTCATGATTGCACCCAGTTTTTTGAACGGAGAGGGCGCAAATCTCGGCAGCTTCACCCACTATCTCCAGGCTAATTTGCCGTAAATGTCTAAAGCTAAATAAAGACTTTCGGCCTCTCAGGAGCCTGGAATTTTGCGTTGCAATCATTTTACAAATAACAGTCTGATTAGTCTCTACAGAATTTTATCTCAATAATTTTTCTCCTCGATGTTATCTTTGACGTGTAACCAATTCACTTATTTTTAGAAGAAATTTGGAAGCCCCAAACTATTGACTGAAGCTAGATACAGAAAGCGAAATGTCTGTTATCGTTCTAAATTTATGTTTCACTATAAATACGATCAAAGCTTTCCCTTGAGTGCTGGAACTTTGCAATGTTGTATTTATAAAAATTGGCTTTTTAAAGCACAGAAAAAAGGCAGAGAGATTCTTTAAGGAATCGTGATGCAAATCTTACCTTGATAACAAGGGTTCTTGGACATCGTTAAACTTGTGTTGTTGTCTTTTAAAATGTCTTCTACGCTGAACTTCAGTCTCATCATTGTATATTATTCTTCAACGGCTTCCCGTTTCACTTCAACTTTATCGACAATCTACTTTACTGCAACAACCAATAATAAATCGAGTCTTATTAACCTCAGTAACTGTACTTCTGCTCCCTGGTTAATTGGCTTGCACCCTCTTAACTTCGATTCTACTTGAACGTCTCCTAGCTTTGGAACAATCCCGTTTAGTCTTTCTCCTTTGCAGGTCACACATGGAATGATAGACGAATTAATAATGCACTGACTATATTACACGTCATTTGTCCACTTACGTATTCCTAACAATCGTTTCTAATGAGTCAGACGCCGCTATTATCAATTAATATCATTGATGCCAATAGTCGGCGGCCTCCCGTGCGTTTCCTTTACCCGTACCTCGTAATGCAGCCTATTCAAATCATTTACTTAATTATTACTTTCTATTTACGAAGCATGCTCCAGCGAATTTTAGCAAACAACTTCAAAAGCTGCGGCGATATTTAAAAACATCCCGCTTTCAAATGTTAATTAAGCGCTCTTCGAACGGAGGTGCCAAACACTTAGACTAAAAAAGGCCCACCGGTTGAACGGCCGAGCGGTCTTGTTTGTTGATCGACTCCTAAGCGAGAACGCGGGATCCCTTTGCTAATCTACGAATTATTTGTTATAAATTTGGAGCAAATTTTCCTTCAATCAATGCGTTTATTTTCACACTATAACATGTGTTCTTGATAAAATTTATGAACGGGATTGACGCTAAAACCTACCTTGTTTGGATTAACCGTTCACATCAACGCTGCCATAAAAGGTACCGGGCGCCTGCCGCAAGAAAATCCAACGCAGTAAAATACACAGCAAATTTTAATAAAAATTAGTATTCTTGTTATGCCCCTCCTACATTACATGATGACTAAAGCTTCTAGACATGTCCTTTGGCTATTGATATTTAAAAGGAAGCTACAGTAATACAAATGAAGATCATACGAGTAACAATGACATCATTCCTATAAATATCCGCTTAACCAAACCACAATTTAGAAACAGTAATTAGAAATAGCTTTTAAGTGAGCAAACTCTCGTTTCTAAAGATGATTAATGTTTTAAAATAAATACGATACTCTAGTTAGGTTTGGAGATCATCTTGTTGATTCTATTAATAGTACCCACACAGGACAGCAACTAAAACTGGAAAGCCAGACAGGTCGGTGATTTTGTCAAATTTTGTCATTTGTCAAGATTCACGGGACAGAAAGTGTCTTGGCAGACCATGCAGTGTCGGCCCAAAGAATGGCTTACTCCCACCTGGTATTGTATAACCATAGAAAACAGCTGGTTAGTTAAAAAGGGTTTTGTGCTTAAAACAATAGAGAAAAAAACCAGGAACAATCTCTTAATTCAATAAATGCGATGATAAAAAGTTCTTTGAACAAAAATATTAATAGACACGTTGAAAGGTCTTATCTTCGAGCGTCCCATTTTAAAAAATGAAACCCAAAAGCTGAGCTCCAGCTAATGACACCTATCGTAGAGGGGATGGGACAGAGGGCCCTATGCCCTCAGGAAAAAGCTGAGTTATTTCATTTAACTCTTTTTTTGCCTTCCACATATCCCCGTTAGACTCATTCGGAACTCCGTTAACTTCAATTGTTTTCTCATTAATCTTTTCGTCTAGCGAGGTGCACCGCTGTTCCAAAACTGATTGATTTACCTAATAGTCCCATGTCTCATCTGGTTCTCAAACTGCTCTGCGGTAAATGTTCCATCGATTCTTTCGCAGCCGTCATTAAACACTGAATATGCGCTTGGACCAGTTTTTCTTGATCCAGATCTCATGCTTGCATACATGAAATATGATAAAGAAATAATCAGATAAACAATTGCAAATCCAACTTGTATGAAAAATCCAAGCAAACACAGCCACAAAAGAGCTTTTAAAATTGTTTCTAAATTATACCGTTCCCATAATGATTGAGATGCTTTTCTTTTCGAGTCTATCATTTTCATAGTTTCTTTAAACTTTTGTTCATCATGACCACTATCTGCTTTGCTTTTCACATCATCCTTTGTATCAATGCTTCTCTCACTGTTTAGATCGTCAAAACTAGACACTGTACTTCTTTCTTTTTGCTGCACAGCTCCACTCCTCACACCAAGCTTTTCAGCTTTAAGTCTACGATATTCTTGAAGTCTTTTCTCCATATTTAATGCAGTCCTAATCACGAGATGTTGAAGTTGTCAAGAAGTGTTGTGTCCGCCATATTTGTTTTGCTACGTCATACACAGCCTCTCTTTTAAATTGCAAATTATCAATTACGTAATTAACAAATTCATGCGCAGCGGCAATTGCGAAGCATTTTCCTTTCTAGCAGAAAACAAAACATGGCTACTGTTTTGGGGCAAGTTGGCATTTCTCCTGAAATTGATGTCTTCACGCTGCCGCATTCCAAAATGAGGCAGTTGATTATTGACACAACTGAAGAGGTATACTTTTTTTTATTTGCTGACGATTAAATATGTTATGTTTCGTGTTTTGAGAAAAGTAAACACGTCCAAGAAAGAGCTTGATATTATGGCCTAATCTTGGTTGGAAGTTTTTTTTTCAAATCCGGAAGATGATGATCGTAAAAGGCAAAGCATGGAATAACATAACGCATGCAGAGTTATTTGAAAGCGAAATTTTAATCAAACTTGTAATCAATAAGCAATCATCAAAATCATCAATGATATTCAGCAATCATTCAGAATCATCTATATTTTCGCCTTCCAATCATTTTATCAGCCATTTTCTCCATTTTTAGGTCACCTCGACGAACTTTGAAGATATATCAAGCATGAGAGCCCTTCTTCAGCAACTCAGCTCCACGCTTATTCAGTTCAGATTGCATGAAGAAATTGAAGACAAATTTATAATGAGAGTTTTGAAGAAAAGATTAAATGGAGAAATGCTGAAAAAACTTTTGAAACATTTGCATGCAAATAGCCATATTTCGGAGCTGATAGCATTTGTCAAGAATTTGCAAAAGGAAATTGCTGGCATTGCAAATGAGAACATTTTGAAGGTTTATGGAGAGAAATTGAATAAAGAATTGAGAGTATTTTATGAGGAATACTTGCCTCACATGATTGATGAGGAAAAGGTGAACATGTTTTCATGTTTTTGAGGACTTTGCATCAATTGCTGTATTGGGCTGATTCTTAGATTTTTTTGAATTGTGCTTGGGAAGTAACAAGTTTATGATGATTATAATCGATCAAACAAGTACCATTGTCTATTCCAGAAATCTTGCATCATTTATGAGTAAT
The DNA here is from genome assembly GCA_964019065.1 of Catostylus mosaicus. Classification (NCBI taxonomy): domain Eukaryota; kingdom Metazoa; phylum Cnidaria; class Scyphozoa; order Rhizostomeae; family Catostylidae; genus Catostylus; species Catostylus mosaicus. The sequence continues at coordinate 422,115 of OZ025202.1, forward strand.
TTCCATTCTTGTGATATGTTCTACTCAGTTGGTAACTGCTTCATATCAACAAAAATTAGCTGTGATTAATTGTTCCTAGCCTGTTACAAAATCTACACAAAACTCCATTTCCCATTTTTCTGCAAATGATATGTTTGTATTTTATCACCCACTAAACTTTTATTATCTTCTTCAAGGTTTTTCAGCCTCTTCTGTTGGACTACTTTACATATAATGAACTGAGAAATATAAAAGAAAGAGTTTTGAAATTACACTGCATCAAAGATGATGATGTAAGTACCTTACAGAAATGATTATGTTTGAATACTAATGTGGGCTAAATGTTTAAGGAGACTTGATTTTGTGGAAAGTATGCTAAATTAACTCTTAGAAAGGAAGCAAGATAGACCCCCTGAACTAGTCAAGGAGCACTTTTTACAAGCACCTTTGTTTTGCTCATGGCTAGGCCTGGTTTTAGTCACTCTTCATTCTGATTGTATTCAGGGTGCCTAAACACTTTGAAGTATGCAGGAACTTTTGAACTAGATTATGAAGATCTTATAAGATGATTTTCTCATGATTCTTTCAGATTTCAATTTTAAAGAATGTTGTTCTTGATCATAAAAGACTTCAAGTCTCTAAACGTAAGTCATCCTATGAGATGTATCAATTGATCTTTTTGGAAATTTCATTAAAAAGATATAAAAAAAATCAAATTTGCAAAGGTAAAACTTTCGGAAAGAACATTGGTCTTTAAGGTTAGATCTTACGATGTCTTGATTTGGCATTTCTGCTATGACATTTTATCCAACAACTTTGCCTCTACCTTATGAAAAAATGAATCAATTATAAAAACAAACCATCTCATCTTATAGAGAAAGATGTCCTTTGTACAGAGCAAGAGGAACCTCAAGTTGATCTTCCGTATGAAATACTTTTGAAGATTTTCAAATATCTTCAACCGAAAGAACTTTGCAGGTGTTCGCAAGTCTCGAAATTTTGGTCATCGGTTGCCATGGATGAAAAACTTTGGTCCATTTTGCATCCTTCAAGATGGGGGCGTGGTGAATTCATATTTGGTGAGCAGACGAGTTCAGATGATTGTAACTGTGATTGTGAACCAAATTACAACATGCTTCAATTCAGAGAGTAAGTTTTATCAAATTATTAATTATTTGCTGTCTCACGTTGCCTCAATTGCCATGCAAAGCATCAATTTTACATTTGTTTGATAGTTTTTTATTTTGGAAATTTCCCTCAATCATTTTGGCTCCTTCCCAACTGGCAAGGAATATTGCTTGTTGAAACTCCTTTTCTACGTTTGAGGTTCTGGCTTGGTGGCTAAGATTAAGTTAAAATGATAATGGGCCTTTTCTGTGGCAAATTGGATTGGGATGTCATCCCTAACTCATATAGTTGCATTAAATATATACCATAACACAAGAAAAAGCCTCCTGAAAAGTGACAGGATCCGAGCTGACAGGAAGAATTTCAGAAGAATGAAGAATTGTCTTGCTGCTCTTGCATGGCATAAATGTAGGTATAGTAGCCAGAAGCAATGGATCAAAGTGCTAAAATATCTTTTGGATAATGACAAACAGATCATGAACTTCAAAGTTAACTTTTACTTCTAATCCACCAATTTTGCCTTCAGTGATATGGATGACAGCACAAGCGGGTCTGAAGCTGAAGATGAAGATAATGATCACATTAAAGAATCAAAAATACTTCTTGGAATTTCAAGATATTTGCTTCCAAAAGTTGGGAAAGGTGTGAAAACATTGGTACTTGAATGCAGCAAGGCAATCAGCAATGGACTGGTAAGATTCAAAAATGAAATGAAGTTTTATATAACAATCCGCAGATTATGAAATGTCAGATAATGACCAAATGGGGGGGGGGGGGAGGGGGAATAATAACCAAACAAGCATTGTTTATTCAGTTTCAATGAATAGAGGCTAACTTTTCAATTACTTCATTTTGCATTTAATATTTTCAATGCTATCTTCTAATTGCACGGAAAAACAAAAACATGGCATAACATTTTTAAAGTGATGTTTTTGTCCAGCACTTTCTTCTCAGATTGTGAAACATCTGATAATGATCAGATAGCGAAGAGGAATTTAACTCATTTATTGCTTTGTTTCATTTTGAATCTGTTCTTTATTTTCAACATAGTCATGAAGTTAATCCCTGCCTTATTCGAACACAATAACTTTTGATTCTTGAATGATAAGTTTTCTACCGTTCTGTCAGGATATTACATGGATCAAGAAAATTCACAGTGAATCGCAATTTTCATTTCTTGCCAGTATTTTCGTAGAAATCTGCTTATTTTGACAATATAGCCTAATGTTACACGAAACATTTCTTTTAGTTGTACAGAATGTTATCACAATGCCCGAATCTTGAATATCTTGACGTTTCACAGACCATAATATCAGATCTTGGGTTGAATGGGTATGTAAAAATATCTCCACTCAGATTTGTCAAGTACTGCTGTATTTTCTTTTTCATGTTATAATATGCCTTCTTTTAATGTCAATTCTGGGTAGGTATATGTCGCTATTTAGTGACAGAATGGTACAAATCAACGTGGGTAAACTTAGCTCAAGGCGTCTCTTTGTAGCAACAAAATAACTTGTTACATCATAACGTCTCCATTCTGTCAACCTCTTTTTATTTCTTTATTGCTTGTTTTTGTCTTTCAAAAATGCATTGTAGTCTACTTTTGTCAGTTTGTTGCATTAAGTGCGAATTGTGGAGCTAAAATAAGCAGGGGAATTCTATGTTCAACTGCTGGTTTAACCTCAATTTTGATAACCACTTCATTTTCTCTGGCATGACAGTTAAATTTTTTATATGCTCTTCAAAACATAATAACGTGCACCATTACCTTGGCTTGCCACGTTCTACTGCTTCCAGCAACCTTCATCAAAGCTATAACTCACTTCCCTGGACGTTCTGAAAACGTTTTGTTCTTACATTATCGCTAGAATGTTCAAAGATGGCGGTGGTCGCAGATTGAAGTACCTTGATCTGTCCGGTTGCATTGGGATAACGGACAAAACATTGATAAAACTATCGTCGTTTTATGGCAAGACATCGAAGTCAGAGCGAGGCAGTAAATGCGCAGATTGTCATTGTGTCAAGCCGAAGGAGGAATCGACAGAAGTTTCTAGAAGCAAATCTTTGAAGGGATTGGAATGTTTACGATTATCCGGTTGCTATAAAATTACTGATGTTGGTCTAAGGTGAGATTAATAGAGTTTCATTATGTGGTGAATCTTTCAAATGCCTGTCGAGATTACAACTTCAATTTGTAGCAAGCAAAGGTATCTGTGTATAAATATATGAAGAGTATTATCCAATGCTAGCACAGCTAATCCAGATGCTAACTCTAATCCTAGCCTTAAACCAATCCTAACTCCATCTCAAGCCCTAATCTTAAACCAACAATGATCCTATATTTTAATCCTTGAAATACATTCATCGGCACTTTTTAACTACCATCTTCGTAGACCATCCCAAGCTTTCATTTTCTTGTGAGGTCAGAGCATGTGAACCCTTTACCTTCGATTTAATGAACTGGCGAATATAAAAGAGTTTTAAAGTTACACTGCTTTTAGATGATAATGAAGTACCCTATGGTAATAACGAGGCATGGTACTTGGTAATAAATTAGGAACCCAATGTTTAGAAAAAAGAAAGCGCATAATAATTATGATGATGATGTTTGGATACAGCCTTGTGTTAGATGTTGTTCAATTTCAAAAAACAATATGAGTTTTTTTCTCGCCTCTACAATCATTCAAAATCGAGAAGTCCGTTGGGGCAAAATGATCATAGTTGAATACATACTTTACTTTCTGATTTTGTTACTTTTCAGGGCACTTGCTAAGCATGGTCTCCCAAAGTTGAAGCATTTGGATCTTTCTGGCTGTTTAAATGTCAGTGCTGACGGCCTTAAAGATTTGGTGAGTACATGTTTAGGATTGGATGCGGAGGAGCTTTATTATTGTGATAATATAACTGAAGGACCTTATTCGCAGTCAGCCAGTGGATGCCAAAATGTTGAATGCAAGAATCGTGTCTGTTGCAGAAATATTGTTATGAGACAGTGAATTTGTTGCATGAAATTTGCACCAACTTGTCGCTTTGAAAGGTCCTGATCTTATGCTTGAACTCTTTTTGTATCTGCAATGTGTTTTAGCTTATAAAGTATAATTAATTAGAAAATTTATTCCACACTACAATCATTGAGTCTTGAAAACGTGTCCACCCAATAACGCTAGAAGTAGTGAGCGAAAAAAATAAAAAAGCGAGCTCCATCCTCCAATTGCATTTTGTTCTCAGTTGATGACAAGTTTTTTTTAAACTTTGGCGGACGCTGAATAATATTTGCTAGCCTACCTCAAAGATAAAAGGAACATGATATTTGATAACAAATGTAACGATGAATGAACTGTCTATGGGAACAGAATTATTTTCTCGCCCATCAGATGGCTACTAGCAAGAAACCGGCTAATGATACTGATTACTAATTTTTTTGCATTTTGCCATTCTAGCTAATTTTTCGTTCCAAGTGTAGTCTTTCCCTTTTTTAAATGCTTCTTTAATAATTTTCAAAGAACGAATGACAAAGCAACTAGTGAAACTATAAAAAATGAATATTGAATTGGATATTGGCAAATTGTAACGGCTATCGAAATATTAGAAATTCTTCTAGACACTCTTCAAGGATCTTGAAATTAATTGTATGTTAAAGTAAAATTGATTTGACGCACGATATAGTTGATGTACATAATTAAAAAAAGAATTTTAATTTAAAATGGAAAATAGAAAATTGCATGCTTAATTACAGGTTACAATTTATTAATTCTGATTAAAATATTGATTAGATCATAGGCTGATGGCTCAAATTATTAGTTTATTGATTTTTAGTTGAGTGACTATGACTTCTGTTTGATTCATATCTCGACGGATTGACTGATTTATTGACTGACTGATCGATTGATGATTGATTGATTGATCGATTGACTGATTTTATTGATTGGCTAATGATTAATTGATCGATTGATGGATGGCTATAGTTAAAAAATTTTCTTCTCAAAGTACCAGGTACCATTCCTGTTGTTCGCAACAAGAAAGATACCCACCTTACCCCATCTGCCATTTCATCTTATTCCTCTTTCACTACCTTCATCTTCTCCTACATTACCCCCTCTTTTTTTCTACCTCCCTCTAGTTACCTCACTGCCTACCCCTTCTTTGCAAAATAATTCTTTTGGAAAACTCGAATAAGACATAGTAAGCTAATAGAAAAGGAAAGAAATTTTTACGCATAAATTGTGTAAAATACCATTGTTCTGTACAATTGTTTACAAAATATTCCATCAAATATTTAGAATAAATATTCTATTAGCAGCTTATTTACTAAAAACATATAAAATTCTCAGTCATATCAAGACATCTAAACTGTTTCCTTTCTTAAAATGTTTTCTGCCATCATTTTTTACTCTTTATCTTCCTATCCCTGTTCTAATTACTATATCTATTGCTCCAATTTTTTTTAAGAACTACTTTTAATATCTATGGTTGGGTTTGCAGCCGATACAATCATTTCTAATAGTGCACTCCCCACATATTGCTTTATCGCTTATAGAATTTCCAACCATCATACTTTAAAGACAAAAAGTTATTTGTTCCAAATTGTCTCATTTTGTGGATGAAATTGCAAACTTACGTTTCTTTGATTTTAGAAAATTATTAAAACTTTGTACTTCCCTCCGTTATTGTTTTACTCAATCAAAATAATCAATCAATGACAGATTTTTCTAAACTTTTTCATTTGATGTAGATACAACTGCATCTTGGTAAACTCATAAATTTGTTTCTCTTCGCTTTATTAAAATCCGGTTTTATTTTTAAAACAATGCCTTCCCTATGCAACTCCAACCATATCGATACTCTATCTTATCTTCAAGCCAAAACGGCTTAAGTTTCAATAGTCACCAAATATTAACAGCACGAAATAATCTTGACTGCAAAATTCTGATTGCAGATCAGATTTCACTTCTACTCTAAATTAACGCACCAAAAATTAATTCAACAATTCGAGAAAATTTTAAATTTGGGTGACACCATGTCCAGGGCTAATAGACAAGCCAGGACCATCACCAGCCTTTTTGTACTTGAATGTTGCATAAGCGATTTTCTTTTTAGCTTTTCGATGCATTCGCGCCAGTTTCAATGTTTGTTTTGACAGTCTCCTTGGTGAGCACCCATCTCCTGTATGCCTCGTACCGGGCTCGTCGGTTGTTACTTCAAGGGAGGCATTTTGAACATGGTAGGCAGATACAACTTGGCATTTTTCTCCCGACCCGCACAGGCAACCTTGCCATGTGTTTTCTTTTTTGTCTTTCAATATCAAGTTTTTTATTTCATCTTTTATTATTTTCGTTGATCCAGTCGGGTCGTCGATGTCACAGGCTGCCTTTTCTTGTGACATTTTTGCAGCTCTAGGCGATGAAAATGTCATTGTTAACTTTTTAGGCCCCGTTTCTTCATTATCTCTGCTTTCTTTTGTGTCTCTCAGCTTCGTATTGCGTTGTATTTTGATCGTGCTGTGCTGTGGTGATGTAAATTGCATTGATTTTTTATACCCTTCACCTTCAATTAGCAGATTGCTTCCAGTATAAACTGGGATTGGAATGTATGGCTGAAAATTAAACAAATTCATATTATGAAATGTCTTTCACTGTTAACACTGTCTAGAGTTTTAAAGACCCCCTGCCCGTCCACAGATTCAAGCCCACCTTCCCCTCTAGCACATGCAAAAGGCATTTCTTCTATGTATGGAACAAAAAGCTCGTTCAGCCGCTATCAATGCATGACGATACTAAGACCTCATTGAATTATATAATTCATTGTTTTAGTTTATGAAAATTTACACAGAAGGTTCAAAATACTTCTAATAAAAGACAAATATTGCAAAAAATTGTGAAGTGATTGAATTAGAAATGACATCACTCCTTACCTGTTTGAAAGCAAGCTCAAACTTCCCCGTGTCACATGATTTGTTCTCTTTTCTATCCAAAACAACTTTAAAAAATAATTAAAACCGAAATTAATTATAACTGAATCAAATTGAAATGAAGACTAATAAAAATATGATTTTAATTTTAATTAAGAGTGGGATTATTTATGATTATAACTTCTTTCCATCGTTTTAATTTGTTAATATTTTTAGTAAAGCTGGTTTTTAAATGGTTGCAGAGTTTTGTAGAAAACAGCGTCAGAAATTCCTGCGGTAAATGACAACCATCTTCCTAGTTTTTGTAGCTTCTTATACACTCAGCTACACCAATTGCAGAGAATCATAAAAATTGTACCTTTGCAAAACTTTGAAATACCCTTCAACACTCCATGACACTCTACATCCTAATGCGACACTCTATGAAGCTCGATTATACTTGCACAATCTCCAGTTCATGTAAAATAGGGTACGCCTTATTGAGTCAAAAGTTCTATAAAAGAATACTTGCATTCGCAGAATGATAATTAAGAAAAGGAGTTTTACCTTTAAGAGTATCTTCGATCACTTCAGCACAAAGTTTTTCTGTTATCGCCGTACTAGGACCCATGGCTGGACTGCAGTTTATTTCGATCTAAAAATGCAAAGAAAAGTTATCAGAGATAGGATAAATTGAAGTCATTTAAAGGAAAGGGACTGTATGGTTTCCCGCGTTATCCCGCGTTATCCTGCGCAATAGTAATCAGAATTGTAACAGCACTTACCAACCACGGCTTCATGTCTTCACTTAGCATAAAATCTGCACCATACAATTCGAACGAATTCTGTTGGGAATAAAACATTCGTTAAACGTGCGAAAATTTGTTCGAATTTGTACGAAACAAAATTGTTTGCTAATCACAAGGGAGTTATGATTTCTTGACTGTTATTCGTTCGATGCAACTTTATTTTGGGGAAATGGTTGCTCCTAGCTAGGCTTGTTGTACTGCAGTGTTTGAGAATTCAAGGTAAAATGGGGGGTGGGGTGAAGAAATGTAGAGACTCATAATGCTGGGAAGCTGTTGTTGATCGACCTGCCTCTGTTTAATAACCGTCTTCGATGAAAACGCAAAGCTGGTGAGAGAGGATGGTTGATCTACCCAACTAGACATGCAATTTGGATATGGTGTTTTCGCCGTGGCTTAGTCGTGCTTAGCCAAGTATTATATCGCCATTATCAATACATAAAAGTCCTGAGGAATTCTGAATCTGCAAATGAAAATGGCCTAAAGAGAACCCGTTGTCACATTTTTCGAAACATTGCATATTATGGATTGGCTCTCACTGCAGAGTCATTGGTAATGTTATATTAAACTACAACATGACGTGAGCAGAAATGAAGTTGAAACGATGCCCCAAACTTAAAGCTATAAACGCCCGATCTCAAAGAACAATTAATCTTCGGTAAGTTAGCATCATGATTTTGCTTGCTTCTGTTATTCGTTTGCCTCTTGTTACGTCATTTACCGTGCCTGAATCATTAAAGTTATTTCATTAGAAATCGAGTGCTGAACACAATAGTTCGATAGATCCTTGCATCTGATTGATTGGAAAAAGGTAGCACCAGCTCCCCATAAGATTGACAAATCCCTGTTAGGCCCATTGTCAGAAAACATCGATAAATTTATGACGAATTCATACGGTTCATTAGACGAGTAAAAGTGGATCGAGTATAAACTGGATCTGATCTAATTCTGGAACGGATACGCCTTGCGTTTACACGAGATATCGCTGATCGGATCCATTTCTGGCCCGCTATCCCACCTACTTCTGGATCTCTTTCTAAGCAGATCCAGTTTAGATCCAATCCACTTTTGCTCGTGTAAACGTAGTCTATGTTTCTGAAACATACCTTTCTGTACTCTAAAGAATCTTGACAAGCCAGTAATGTATAAATTATAGATTGCTTCATGCTTGGATAAATAACATCATCCCAAAAGTCGCCCTGTCCATGTTCCCTGGATTTAATAAAAATGGAAAATCAAAATTTGATTCAGACAGGAGAAAGAAACACGGAAAAAAGAAATGAAATGTTATGAAATAAATGAAATGTAATATCGAAAAAACCAACCTAAGATAAGTGATGTATTGATCTTTTGTCCACATGTTATCAGAAGGTAAGTGTTTCGATCTTTGACCATTTGCATAATCTTTTTGAATTGAATTATTCGCCAAATGGTATTCCCTAGAAACGAGAAATGTCAATCGTTGGAATTAAGATAAAAATGGAATAACTTTTAGAAAGAACACATAACGAAGATCGAACTTGAATAACTCTATTTCTGATAGACTTCGAAAATAGCTTGCAAAAATAATAAAATGATAGTTGTTACAAGTTACAATTTACAAAGATCCAATGTCCCCTATCGCAGGAGCTCGGCATTAGATGCATCTCATCTAGGTGTTTCAGTGTGTTGCAATAATGCCTGCAATTGCTTAAAACCTTTGTAAATAGCACTACAACACATTGCAACACATGCAAACATAAGAAAAACATTGTTCATGGACAATTTATCAAATTGTATCGAATTAGGATTGAAAACGTACGGGTCAAATTTGGAAAGGGTGAATTCTTGGCTGCAAAATCGTAAATAGCTATCCTGAAAGGAATAAAAAAAATATAAATAAAATATAAATAAAAGGAATGTTAATCAAATATAAATAGAAGGAATGTAAATGAAATGGAATGGAATTAAATCCGGTATGTTGAGGTGTCTATCCGGGCAGCTCTAGTTAATCCAAATGTAGCAATGAATTTTCAACACTTTTTAAACTTCCTCATATGATGCTACAACTTACATATATCTTCTAGCTACAATTTAACGTGCATATTACATTTACAGTGAGATTTAAAAAAAGATACATTGACACATTAAAAAGGCAAATATAGTATGAAATATAGATGTAAATATGAGAATATAATCGTTTACCTTGTAAAACCATAAGGTAAATGGATTCCAATCGGTCACCAAAAACCATTGACGGATGTCAAATTTTGTATTGTATATCAAAAGTGGTCGCTCTTTGAAATAGAAAAAGCAATTAATTAGATGCAATTAAGATTAAAGGATGTAACAAATGTTTATAGATAAAAATCAACTTGTTATTTCTTTTGATGGGAATGTAACCTTTGAATTATGAAATTTCATCTATCACCCTTGACTTCTGACCAGTCATTTTCAGTTGAAAGTTTAACGGGGGTTTTAAGAAGGAAGGATGAATAAGATGTAAAGAAATTACGAGTTTGAGATAGAAGCAACGAGTTTTAATAATTAAATGATCAAAGTTTTTGAATCATTGGAAAGATTTTTTATCCGCCGTGTATATTTTCTTCTTAAATAGACTGGAACGAAGTTAATCAAAGCATATTTAATAGATACCTATGTATTTTTGTATGACCCATCTGTTTTCTCTCTTCACAATGTTTGGATTATAACTTGATAGTCTCAATATTTCTTCCAAGTTGTTCATGACTAGAATCCCTCGTCCACGAGATTTTGCACCCGGTTTTACGATCCATATATTTTTATCATGGAGGCTCGATTGAGGATAGGCTTCTTCCATCTTGAAAGAAAATTATGACATTTATTACCACATTTTAATGAATTTGAAAATAACGAAGAAATGATACGCTAAGCAGTGATTTAGAGTAGATAGATGAAGGTAGAAAAAAGAAAGAAAGAAAGCAAGAAAGAAAGAAAGAAAAGAAGAAAGAAAGAAAGAAAGAAAGAAAGAAAGAAAGAAAGAAAGAAAGAAAGAAAGAAAGAAAGAAAGAAAGAAAGAAAGAAAGAAAGAAAGAAAGAAAGAAAGAAAGAAAGAAAGAAAGAAAGAAAGAAAGAAAGAAAGAAAGAAAGAAAGAAAGAATGATTAGAGGATTGAAAGAAGAAAATGATCTAACCTTCATTAATAATTCTTCACATTCCTCCTTGTGTGACTCTGCTCCAATTATCATACCATTGGAACTAAAATAAAACAACACGATTGAATGAAATTTTTAGAACAAACAATCTTTGCAAAAATACAGAATGCATGATGTACAAGGCTGATAAATTTGACATTTTTTGTTTAGATATAAACATCACAAAACATTACCGTGTTAGTTGGTAGAAAAATTCAATTATTTGGTTCCAAGTTTGTTCTGATAAGCCATATAGCTATAAGAAAAATTAATGAGGATTTTTTTAGATGTTGAAAGGTTGAAAATAGATGGAATCGTTTGCAAGAATAGATTTGAAAGAATGACTGATTTTATCAGGAGCAGAAGGTGATAATAACTCAAGCATAAACTGAATTTGAAAAGTTTCTATTTTCAGATATTCGGGAGATGAAGAAGACGAGAGTGAATTGAAATGTAATAAGGCATTGTTTCGAATTAAGAAAACGTTTTCATTTACCTCCAATAGCTGTTCTTCTTGTATATCAAGATGGTCTTTGCTTTTCAAATATCCTTGACAAGCTTTTATAGCTAATAGCAATGCCCTCACGGGTACTAATTTATCGCTGTTGCTTGTTACAGTTAGCTTATCGTCTCCGTTCAGTCTTTTTACTGTGTGTCGTAAAATTGATATTGCGCTAAGCATTCGAAACTCATCTGCAACAATAGATTATAGACAATGATTATGATTTCACCCCCGGTGATTATATGACTGTGAGCAGTGACATCAAAGGCATCTGCACAGATTGCAGGGGGTACACAAATTAAGAGATTATCCTCTCCCTTATAAAAAAAACAACCATTTCTTCCTGAAGGTATTTAGACTAAATTCATTCACCTTTTGAGCGTTTATACTTGACTGAATTATATGCTGCATAAGTATTTAAAATGAAAAGTGGAATGAAATAAAATAAAGATCTACTCTACCGATAAAATCTTGTCTTTCATTGTCGCTAGACAGTCTGTGACATCTTGGAAAAAAGGAATCTGGATCGATGGATTCAAACCACGGAACATTGCGTATGTTTATGCAAAGACCAAACTATGGGAGGAAATTTTGATACGAAATTTTGAAATCGATCAATAAAGCATTTCTGGTTAATAAATGATACTGATTATGGAAATATAATAAAAACAAAATTAATTCTAAGACTAACCTTTGTGGTGAATGAACTTGCATGGGCGAAATGGTTGACAATTTGGTCCTGAAAAAAAGATCAGAATCAGAATACGTAACAAGAAAGCTAAACATGTGGCGAAAAAATCAATGAATAGCAATGAAATAAACTTATATAAAAGAAGAATAAGATAAAGGGTATTGGATCTGAGTAGCTGATTTGTGGGGAGGTCGATAGCGGGAGTACTTGTTACCCCAATATCTGCGAGTTGACCCCTTTCAGAAATTTCGTTTAATCAACCATCGAAAAAACAATGTTTTTGTAGAGACTTTGTACACATAACTATAGGATAATTTGCCCCTTTTTAGATATATTGTCAGAGACTTTTCAGCCCCTTGTTAACTGTGCCTTCTTCAAGCTGAAATCTTTCCAGGATCTGCTGATACCCACCTTATTTAAGTAGTTAAACTCGATATCTGATCTTCTGCAAGTCCATATTAATGTTGGCACTGCATTTCGAGCAATTCTTGACTGAAATTTTAAAGGAATTCTTACGTGAGAAGAGAACTTGAATGGAATTTTATGAACACATTAAAAAGTGATGTAAATAGATGTGTACATGGGGATAAATAATTCAGGGTCAAAAAAGAGGAGACAATATGCAAAATCTTACGGCGTGTTGATTCAAAATTCTATTGCTATCAAGGCTTTTTTGTTCCCTCATCTTGTTCTCTAGGAACAGTCTTGATAAAGAATCATCATAATAATAAGCCACCAGTGCTAGCAGATGGCCTCCACATCTTCTTCTACTATATCTCTGTCTTGGGCTCACTGACTCCATCTGCTTCCTGCCTTCTTTCCGATGTCATCCCTAAATCTGCTTCGAAGATAGAGAATAAAAACTAATAAAATGAAATATTTACCATTATTCCATACTGACTATCGCTTTCAAATCCTTGATCCAAATCTTCAAAATTGCCAAGGGTTGTGCTTCCATAAGCATAGCGACTTTTCGTTTCAACAATCTTCTTATCAAAACCTGGTCGACTTCCATTTGAATTACCACTGTCACCTTGCCCCCATTTCAGTGTCTTCACTGATTTAAAAGCGGCCGTTTTATCACTAGTATTTTCCACGTGTTTTCGGGGTGATTCCCCCTTTAGAGAATTAGGAGACCCGTTGGATAACCCTTCGCTAACTTCGTCATCATCATCATCATCATCTGAATCTCGGCTGAATTTGTCTGGGGATCTGTCTTTAGCTAAGTTGGAGCAAACAATATCAGCTTTGAAATATTTTTCTATCCACCCTCGTCTTCTTAAACAGGCTCGCAAAACAGGGTATGGTCCCATGCAAATGAAAACTTTCTTGTTCTGTAATTAAAAAGGGAATGATCATTGGAAGATAATGCACTCGGTATTTTTCAGGAGGCAAGTGCTAAGCAAGGGTAGGGTACATAAAGGGGTGAGATAGCTAGGGTTGAGACTTAACTGGTCACGGTTCGTGTTTACGTGAAAGCCCCCCCCCCCCATTGGTATCCGCTCACATGAGTGTTAGCTGGTTGCCTTGGCAATCTTTTGCAGCCTCGCATGAAATTTACGATCGAGGCTACACCATGACAACTGATATTTCTGCACATTTGTGGTTTTGTGCGATATCAAATGCAAACTTGGTGAGTTAATCAAACTATTTCGCAACTACCCCTCTCCTCAATTATTCATATATTAATAGGCCGGAGAGATCGCGCCAAAATTTGATAGGGATGCTCTGGTCATTTTTTCCAGGGGGGGCACTCTATAGAATTTAAGTTTAGGATGCAAATTTGGGGAGATTAATAGACTACCCACAAAAATGACAAGCCCAAAATTTGACAGTTAATTATTCTTTAGCCCCCATAAACAAGTTATGGATTTATTAGAGGGCCCCTAAAAATAACCTGCTGATTGTATTGTATGTTTGTTTAATGTTAGTTTTTAGAATAGTGGATATTCACTTATTCAGACTAACATAAAGCAATTTCAAGGATTGCATAAAGCACTTCATTTGCTGCATGAAGAACAGGTGCATTTGTTTTCATGGAACCAAGTTTTAATCAGATTTTTTAATTGTTTAGCATTTTGGGCTGTTTTGAATTTGATGGGAAACCCTTCATAAAAAGTATGGATAAATGTGAAACATGAAATGAATTTTAATTTGTAACAACTCACCCTAAGAGCTTCTTCTGCAGAGTTTTTTGTTTTTAAGAATCGATCTGGATCAACTACCAATGGTCTGTGAATGATCTGTATTTGATTTGATGGCATTGTTTTGCTTCTTTTGTGTACACCTTTGCTTTTGTTTGTTTTATCCATCTGCAAACGATCATTTTCATTTGTAGAGGTTTCAAGGGAATTAACGTTAATCGAGAATTTACTTGGAGACCCAGGCTCTGATATGCACTCCTTTTTCATGTGAATTGTTGCTGTGTCATCCAAACTTTGTTGAATCTTTTCAGATCTTAACGTAAACAAAATATTCTTAATCAATAAAGTATCGGGTGATGCAAAAGCGTAAACAAACATTTAAAACAACAATTATTGAATTTGAACTGCAAATGCTAATGCTTCATCACAATATGAATCTCTTCTTCAGAGTTAAACAATAAAGATGCAGAAATGGTGCTAGAGGCAGAGAAAAGAGACCATAATTTTGTTCTTACTTTAGTTTTCTTTGTTCCAATTTCTTCAAAGCCCTTGGCTTCAGACTCTCTAATCTTTTTGGAGGCATTTCTTGGAAAGCAGTTTTCTTGTGTTTGTGGAAGAACTTTGCCGTCATTTTGGGGTATGTATTGAAAGTATTCTCTGTTGTTTCTCTCCTTGTATCTGGAGTCCAGCTTGCACTTGGTTCACTCTTGGGGTTAATTGGTTCAGAAAATGTTGGTGCCAAGGTCTTCTCTTTGAAATTGTTATCTGCCAGATTCTGTTATAAGAAAAAGGCAAAAATATTGAGATGAAGCAAATCTGAAAAAGGGGTGCTCTGAATGTGTGTGAAAATGTGAAACATTTTTGTTAAATATAAACATACCATTGATTGTTTTGGCATGGAATTGAGCTTAGCTTTTGGATGCCAAGTGCTTGGAGCAGATTCAAGCTAAAATCAGAAGTAGAAGAGTCAACTTGGAATTCCACAGCATTTATTTTGGGGAAAGGGGGCAGGGTCAGCTTAATAATTGCATAGAGATCAGTGCCTTAACTTTGCCAACTCATTCCTTCCTGGGGGCATCTGGAGAGGGGAAATGGGCACAGAAGCAGCAGCAACATCTGCAAATCACATTAATCATCTTAGAAGAAGAGCCTTGCAAACAGCTGAGATGATCTGTTATGTCTCCCTTTAAGAATATTGCTTTGCTAAAGAAATGATCTCCACTTAATCACAGAATAACTAAGACTGTTTAAAGGATAATTTTTAGCAAAACACAACTAAGACCATTTAAAGGATAATTTTTAGCAAAACGTTTTTTGCACTATGCCATACAAGATGCAAATTTAAATTTGTTTAAGTTGACAAAAATATAATAAAGTGAGGTTGCACTGTTGAAAAGAAAACGTGATCTAAAAATCAATGTTTTATCATAGATTAGTTTTTTTACAACAAAATGGACGAAAGTAAATCCAAAATGAGCTATAATCAGTTGATGATTTTGCAGATGAATAATTTATTTCCAAATCCTCCATACTCTCAATTTTGGTTTTTCTATTCCTACAAAAATATCACTTAAAATCATTTTGAGGTTTTTGAACAAGATTTCTTTCAATCCTGTTAATGTAGAAATTTCAATTTCTGTAGTACCTGCAACAATTTTCTGATTTCAAATCTCACCATTTACTTTTCCTACCTTATTTTGCAAGCTACATACCTTGATTAATTTCAACATGTTTGTTCTTTTATTGATAAATACAATAAATTATCCTGCCTCCCTGGGTTAGTAATTTGCATCAGAGGGGTTAAAGCTTATAAAAAGATGAAAAGCCAAGATCTAAGAAATGTAAACACTTGAATTGCTAATTTTGTAACTTTGGTTTGTGTTTTCAATAGAATGCATCTTGGATATTGATGATGATTGTGATGATATTATTATGATGCTGATGATTGTATGGTGTCCATGATTGGTCTTACCATCTTTCTCTGTTTTTCTGTGTGCATCCTTTGCCTTGTCCAGAAATCCGTTTTTAATCTGTCGGCAATTTTCAAGCTGTTTTCGCTAATGCACGGCCTAAACGTGAAATTCTGAGCCATTTCTTCTTCAAGAGCAGCAACCCTGCTTTCACAACTTACTTTGATTCTCTTAGCAACCGAAGTCCGCGACTGAGCTATTTTCAAACTCAATGCGTTCAACTTTGGTATAAATGTCAATTCATCTTCGAAGCTTAGTTTTTGCGGCTGACCTTGGTCGTAATCCGTTTGTCTTTCAGCTGCCCTTTCGCAAGCTGTTTCATTTTCATCTAAAATTTTCTCCGCCTGCCCAGGACTGTCCACGGTGAGCATGTCTTCAACGCTTTCATGGCAACTCTTCCAGCCCCGAGTTTCCGCGGCTGTAAAATTGTTGCTAGAATATTCATCAGATTTTTGTTGATCTAGATTTTCATTCACGAATCCTCTTTCAGTATTTAATCCACTATGCGACATCGAAGGCCGTTCTAAGTTGCAGGGATGATCACTTGAGCTCGTTTTGCCTGACTGCGGCCTAACTAGTGGTTGAACAGTAAAATGTGCATCGTTTTCCGGCCGCTCCCCATCTTCACTTGCATTCATTTCACAACAAATG
This sequence comes from Catostylus mosaicus, assembly GCA_964019065.1. Classification (NCBI taxonomy): domain Eukaryota; kingdom Metazoa; phylum Cnidaria; class Scyphozoa; order Rhizostomeae; family Catostylidae; genus Catostylus; species Catostylus mosaicus. The sequence goes on from OZ025202.1 coordinate 439,025, forward strand.
TTTCCTTTTGAGCCTCCAGTTATGTCTAGCTTTCCAATCGGCGGCAAGAGAGTGAGCATAATTCGTCAGATGAAGCAAAATTATCAAGCGATTATGCAGTCCAAAGATGGGTGTCTTTTGCCAGCCATTTTGAAAAATAACGGTCGTCATGGCAATGCAGTTTTGTCAACTTTACTCTGATTCAAAGGGGCGTCACGTGGGCGAATTTTTATAAGAAACTCATTCACTGCTGATAACCAGTTTCTTGAATTTAAAACCCGGGGAGTTGGGGGGGGGGGGGGTTACTGGACCTAAAATAGTACGGGGGTGAGCACTCCTAGAAATTTTTTTTGACCTGGCTCTAGAATTTTCTCCTAACAACAGTACCCAGCTTTAGAAAAAATCAGCAAAAAGTATACTCCAAAACGTAAAAAAAATAACCCCATTGTTGCAAAATTTTCTTTTGGCAACCGGCTTTAGAAAAAGTGCTCTAGTTCGATACCCGGTGTTAGAAAAAAGAGGCGAAATCGATACCCGGAAAGGAGTGCACATCCCGTCAGCAAAATATACTTAGTACCAATTTCTAAATCATATATCTCTTATAGGTGTCTCAAATTTCGTCAGTTCGAGGCTCAATTATCCTGGTTTTGAAAAATGTCGTCGCATGTATTACTAAGTCGAAAAATCGTTAGTAATGGCACTTCGAAAGCAGACTTCACAATCGCATCATATAACATTTTAGCAGATTTTCACATCCCAGATGTTTCACTGTACCAAGAGAGTGAAAACCCGCCAAAGATATACAATTATTGCAAGCGAGAAAATCTGTTTAAAAAAGAGCTTGGCAAGAATTCGCAACGCCATTTGTTGCTGATGAGAGAAGTATGATTTTCTTCATTCAAATTTTTGCTCTACGAATGTAGAAAATGAAGAATTTTATAATCGGAGAAATATTCAGACTGCGGGGTAAATTCATGCCCTAAGCCCGCTTTAACAACGAACCTGCCACATTTATCAGTGGGGGCCCTTTCCTTCGTAGGGCATCAGTCCCTTAAACTTTGTTTGTTTGTTTGTTTGTTCGTTTGTTTAACCCAGGTTGGGGTTCTGGCAGCTATCCAGCTTGTGTGGGCCTTGGCACCTGCTCCCTCTGGATTTCATTCCTAGCAACAAGGCTTGTAGAATCTTCATTCATTAGATTTTTCTTCCTCGGAACAGATCAAGTACCTATCTGCAGACGTTCTCTGTTTACAAGAAGTTGACAATTGGTATTACTCAGAGGCTATGAAAGATGAATTGAATGAACTGGGCTACACATCTTTGTACCAAATAAAAGAAAAAGGGACGTCAGAGGGACTTGTAACTGCTTTCCGTAAAGATGTTTTTGTTTTGGAGGAATCAGAAAGCCTCTCAATTAATAGAATGATGCACAAGAAAGCTGAGGAACTGGGCATTCAATCAGATGCAATTCAACATCTCGAAAGAGATTCTGTTAGCCTCATTACCAAATTGAGACACGGTCCAACAAGCAAGGCGCTATTTGTTTGTAAGTAAATGCAATTTTGATTGTTTTGAATGAGTGGTTAATGTAATTATTCCCTGCAAAGTAAACAATGCGAGTTTGGAGATCATCACAAACCATTTCCTGTTTATGAATTTAAAAAACACCCCTTTCTTCCTTCCAAGAAGTTGTTCCCTCATTGCCATTGCAAGTAGTAGGCCTTGACTCTTTTTAAATAGAAAACAAGAGATTCCCTCTCAGTCCTTCTTGTCCCCGAACAAAGCTCTGGAAATTCCTAAACATAAACGTAAATTTAATTGTTATACTTGTCATCTTAGGCAACTTTCACGCGTTTTACGAGCATGCTCAACCCGATATACCGACTCTACAAATATGCCTATTAGCTGCCCAACTGAAAGAGAAGCAAAATGCTGAAGAAATTGGCACAACAGGCAGCAAGACCGGTGTTATATACTGCGGTGATTTCAATATGGAGCCATGCCAATTGGGGTATAACGTTGTTGTAAATAGAAAGCTTAGTAAAGAAGAGATGGATAAACTTAAGAGAGTGGTGTACGATATACATCCTGAAACCAAAAGATCTATGGATAAGGTTAGTTAATTCGTTTATTAGTTAATTAATCGATGAATTAGTCAAAGAATCAACCAATCAATCATTTAATCGATCATTTAATCAATCAATCAATCAATCAATCAATCAATTAATCAATTGCTAATTTTTTTCAGGAGAAGAGCGTTGATATGGCGTCAGCAGCTGTGATTTTCAACGAGGCTTACTCACATGATCTCCATTTTAAGAGTTCATACAAAGAAGTAATGGTAAACGCTTTTTCTTATTATCATTGCAGCTCATGCATCTCATCTAGAGAGTCGAAATTTAAAGCATAGGCACCAGGGATGCTTACCTCTTACTTCTTGGAATTGACCATAATTTCAGGGACGCTTGCAGAAAAAGGGTTGCAGGAGCTTGCCCCCTTTGCCCGATAAAAAAACGCTTTAAAGTATCCCCTTATCTTGTGCCCCCTTCTATCTCAACCCCTTCAAGTTCAGATTTCCTTCCAAGCCACTGATGATGAATGAGATCGATTGTCTTGTTTATGCTAGGGCAAAGAGCCAGATCTCACCTCAGATGACGGTGTACACCAAGGCACTTTTGATTACATATTCTACACAAAAGAGCTCTTGCCTGTAGCTGTCTTGGCTCCGTTCACTGTGGAGGAATTTGCCTCTAATGGACCATCACATCTCTTCCCCTCGGATCACACATCAATGAAGACTGAGTTTAAATTTTTATGTTAAGTTCCAAAAAGTAGTCATGGTAGAAATTGGGGGCCTCTCAACCCCCTACGTTGACTTATTCTATAATAAACTACTTAACTCAAATCATACTCAACTTTCATATTAGGGTTCATCATGTTTTAACCCCCGTCCAATGTTTGATGCCCCTAGCCTAACCCCTCTTTTTTCAGTTGGGGGCCTCACCTGAATTGGATCCTGGGCGTTGGCTCGCTTCACTAGCCATGAAATAGTCTGCTTTTTTGCATGGCGAGAACAGTTGTTGCCACCAAATAAATTTTTAAGTCGTAAAAGGGCAAATAGTGATGCGATTGAATGCCCCTATTTCACTGGAAACACATTGTTCAAACTGTCTCCAGTCGCTGTAATTGAATTTTTATTCCTTTTACCAAGAAACAAAGTATCTTTTGTTTTATCTTTGCGGCCATTTCTGCATTGGCTTATCACAAGACATACTTCGCATAGTGGCAATTCACGATATCGCGATCACAAACCAACCATTATTTTGAATGTTTCGCGGTTAACAAACCACAAATCCAGTTAAAGTAACGAAATGTAATTTAAGCATAGACAATTTAGGGGGTTCACACAGCAAAGAGAGTCAAACATCAAACCCTCAGCATTGAAATCCAATCTGTCTTCTCCGATCAATGAGACAAGTCAAGGCATGCTCAGGGCCTCCGACGACAAAGGGGCCGGGGGGCCATGACCCTCCCACTTTTTTGCAAATTATCCCTTTCAAAGGCAGCTCATCATCTATTGCTGTGGCAATCTTTTGGCTTCCACGCTTGGCCCCCCCCACTTTTTTGGTCCCGTCGGAGGCCCTGATGCTATGAGCATTGTTGCCTACTAAATATTGTAGTCCCATGCTGTGCAATTGTTGAAACTTGAAACTCACCAAGAATCTTTAAAGTTCATGGTTCGAATGCTCGCCCCTGCCATTTATGAGGCTAATACCCAAGATCAATGTGTTTTTACATTATTGTGCTTCGTTCATCCTTAGGGGTGAAAGTAAGTGCCTGATTCTCAGTAATCAGCGCCGTCTTAAACTGCAACCTGCTCCACGCGATTTCGCATAGCGATAGATCAAACTAATATTAAAATTAGATGAATATGATAAAATTATAATTATTATCTGTCTCTAAAATTCTATTTCCCAAATTCAGGCATCTCTTGAGGAGGGGGGGGGGGGGTTGAAAAGCACCGTGTGTATCGCCCTCCTAACGATAAATATATCTTCTTTTTGCAAGGGAAATCTATCGTGTTTTAGCAAAACGAAAAGGACACCCTTTCATCTCCAAACAAGTAGCGACTCCCCCTTTCCCAAGAGATTATAAATTTGATTCGATGCCGCAATCCATAATGGATTTTTTAAAGACCAACGGCTTTCTAAGCATTTTTGGCGTCTCGTTTATCTAAATCCATCTTTTATGCATTTATGCATACATTTGGGACTTATCCTCATTTGAGCTAAGAAAAACCACATTTTTTCAAATCTTTTAAGCATCAAATGTGTTTTAGAAAGAAGGGGGGAGGGCACTTGAAAATAGCTAAGTTCAAAAGTTCATAATGAAATGGAGAAAGTCAAATCCAAGGAGGGTGTTTTAGTTTTATTGTCATCTGATTTTTGTAGAATTTTTATTCGATTAATATGACGATCTTTAGAAAAGGAATTTGCCTCTAAAAGTGTAATATTTCTAACAAATTTTTCTTGTTTCGTTGGTCGATCAAAGAAATTAGTCGACACCTTTGTTTTTCTGAGTGTTTTTGGGGCAAAATATTATTCCACACTGTCCCAGATTGGAGCAACTCCGAGTTTGTAACTACTTTCTTGTAAGAAAGTTTCTGATAAAAATTGAATGGATCATTGACATGACCCCCTGATTGTTGTATTGGTTATTGATAGTAGTGTCACGTGATCAAATTAAATTCACTGTCATGAAAACAGTACAAGAATGAGATATTGAGGTGAGGCACTTGATAAACTTGAATTTATTTCTATTAATTACCAAATCGTGAAGCCTGAATCTTTTCAAAAATGGCAAGACGTGTTTCTTTACCCGACCGTGGCATCAAAAGCGAAGATGCTGGCCTAACGAGTGTGGACGACACGAGAACAAAGTCTGGCAGCTTGTCTTCTGACGATGGAGAGGGCCTCTTTCCAAAGCAAGGGAAGTTCTTCAAGAATTTATCACGAAGTCTCGATCCTGCTGCCCCAGCACCGAAGAAGAAAGATTACATGGAAGAATATCATAAATACAAAGCGAAAAGGGCACTTCATTTACACGGTGTAGTAAAACAGCAAACAATTGACTTGGGGACTTTAGGCTTATCTGATTCCACAACATCAGAAAATGCACAAAGTAGGCGATTTTCAACTGGAATGAATCCACCCCAAAACAAGTTAGATGCCCAAGCGGAAGCCAAAAGTGCAACTCTACCGGCTACGACACGCGGTAAAAGGGGCCCACCCCCTCCTGTTGCCCCGAGAAAGAAATCAGTTAATCTGCCTGTGATAGCTGAGCCCATGGCTCCTGTGCCTAAAGTAACAAGCCCAGTTCACGACACTCCATCTTATATTTTGAGCGCACTGAAAAAAGAGCAGCACAAGGCTGAAAACGAAGTGAAGAAAACCGTGAAACCCGAAGAAAAACCACAATCGACGGAGGAAGTTAAAGAGGTGAATGAACCAAACCAGAACAACCTGCCAGTGGATGAAAAGGCAACCCCCACAGAGCATGGGGTGATTGGTTCAACAGGAGATGATGCTAAAGCAGTAGGAAGCCATGTTATTGAAAGCTCAATTAAAGAGGAAGAGGAATCAGGGACTGATGAACAGGGGGGATCACCAAGTGATGAAAAAAATGCAGTTGAATGTGATGTTAATGCTGAGGAGGATAGTGGAAAAGACTCAGAGACTGTTGAAGAGGTAACTGTGCTGTCAGATAATGTGAAAGATGTTGTAAAAGAAGGGGAAAAGAAAGAAGAAGGTGGAAATGATTTGAGTGGAAAAGAAACAACAACCATGTCTGAAGCACCCCAAGAAAGCAAGATTGGAGAAGATTTGGTGGTTAGTGAAGGAGGTAAGAGTGAGGAAACAGGCTTAGCAGCGAAAAATGAAGTTGTGGGAAGTTCAGAAGAAGCAACAAAAACAGAGGGCATAGGGGAAGGTAAAGGAGAAC